>CAXKWD010000005.1:8980213-9410213 GCA_964059195.1 Ectobius pallidus | reverse complement strand
GTTGGCTTTGGCTATTTTTGTCATACCGTGGAAATAAAAGCATCGCGATCGCTTGAATGTTGTAAGCCCACGCTGGTCGATTCATTTGTCAAGGCCCGTAGACATATGAAATTTTCAACCTACACGGAAGAGGGATAATCAACATAGACCTAAATATGGTTAAACATCGTTCGATTTGGACGAAACTCACTATACAGGGATTTTCTGGGCCAAGGAACTCGAATCTGAGATAGCTTTTACCAGGCAACGATATCTAATCGTGGTATGTAATTCACGTGATTTAGGTGTTAATAAAATAATGATTTAACTATTATGCTCTTAATTTTTAATTCTTGAAATAATTATCGCGGGCGATCGCTTGATTTTGTAAGTCCATCCTGGACGATTCATTTGTTTAGAATATCAAGGCCCGAAGACATATGAAATTATCAACCTACACGGAAGAGGGATAATCAATATAGGCCTAAATATGGTCAAACATTGTTCGATTTGGACGAAACTCACTGTACAGGGGTTTTCTGGGCCAAGTAACTCGAATCTGAGGTCGCTTTTACCAGGCGACGCTATCTAATAGTGGTATGTAGTCCACGTGATTTAGGTGTTAATAAATATAATGATTTAACTATTATGCTCTTAATTTTTAATTTTTTAAATAATTATCGCGGGCGAAGCCGCGGGCACATGCTAGTAGTATATAAATATACTTGGCTTCAAAGTACCTACAAATGTAGGATGCCATTGGATGTGTGTTCTCAACGGAGAAACCTCCCGTGGTCTGCCTTGTCTTCTGAATCAGTTGAGGAATTTGATGTTGTACTGGCATGTTGTCATGGTAGCTCAATGATATAGCATCGGCGCGTTAAGCCGAAGATCCGTGTTCAAATCCCGGTTATGGCATAAAAAAAAAATTTCAAGCTGATTCTTACTTGTGTTGGTTAAGATTGTTAGTCTGTATGGATGTTTGACCATCAATTTGCATGATTAAAGCAAAGAATTTTTCATGTGTACAGGAAATCAAAACATTAGTGCTTCTTTTCCAGATAAAAGACCTTAGGTATTCAGATTTTGGAGAAACAAACTATGTATTGTGTCTTATTATAGGTGAGAGTAAATAAATTTAATTAAACTTTAAAACAGCATATGAGATTCAATTTGCTAATCTTAAACACAGGTATTAATTACTGCACAAGACAAGCTGGAATACAAGCTATTCATTATAATTAGGGTTCGGATGTTTATGACCTAAAAAGGTGGAAAATGTGATTGCAAATATGACCTTAAAAATGATATGACCCAACAATCTTAAATATGACCTCATGTAAGAATGTATGTTCTAAAAATAAATGTTCCAATTAAACTGACACTAAATTATTACATCACATTAATTCAATCAGATAATCACTTTTTAACAACTTTACAGGTGATTTACAGTTTTACTTACAAAGAACTTCTAATCTGTTAATGCTTCCAGATACCACTGCAAATGTGGATTGAAATTATTTTAAAAACATGTCTATTGGAAGTCAAGGAGGAAGAAGTAATTGTGCTATTACTTGTTACTGTCTCTTCACATTTCAGTTACAGTAAAACCAAAATACTCGTGACCTTTTTGGATAAAATTTAAGTTGATTTAGTGTATATACTGCATAATTGTGTTGTTTTACAGAGTTTTTAACTGACATATGATGTTAAATTAGAAATATGACCAAGACCATGAAAATATATGCAAAATAAAAACGGTCCGGTTAGGATAACAAATGTGCAATTCATTCATGATTAATTTGTGTTTGCGGCAAGAATGGAGGTCAAGATAAGAATATGACACGTCATAAACATCCTAACCCTAGTCATAATATTAATAGTGATAAGGGAAGGGAAAGATAAGGCAAACTACACATAGGCCTTTACTTGAAGTGGGTATTTTCGCCTTGCAATACCATGACACCAACAGCTGTGTGAGGCTATTCTACAAATTCAATAGATCTGTAATTAATTTTCACCCATTTACAGTTAATATCTATGAGCAGCTAATTTTTTGCATGTGTCTACCTGTAAGGGTCATTCCATGTCAAGTGAACCAATTTTTTGTCAATTTTGAACATGACCATCTCCGATTTTAGTCATACTTGGTTGTCATGAAGTACCACCTGAGATATGTTAAAGTGCAAAATATCAGATTTTTATGTGTTGTAGTTTTCCAGTTATACCCTTCTGAAATATGGAAAAAAACCAAATTTTCTGCATAAGTGCAATCACAAAATGACGCATAAATCAAGCTGGAATTGACATAGATGAGTGGGAAAAGTATCAAAATGTAGCTTATATTATGAGCTTTAATTTGATACGTCACACGAGTACTTTCGAAAAAAAATATTTTCAAGGTTACCCAAAAAAAAATTTGAAAACTGAATTTTTCAAAAACCTATATTTTGAAAATTTTGAAACAATTCTCATAGAAACATACATATTTCAGCATCATGTCCTACAAGTTTTGATAAGGGATCGCAATGGGATCATATTTTTTTACATTTATAACAAATACTATGCACGCTGGGTAAGAATATATGGCACCGTAATCTTGCACTTAATTCTAAAATTTCATTACAATCAAAAAGAAAAACTTACAGAAAACATGTTACCTTCCCTTCTTCAATGACAAAAACGTGAATTTATTGTCTACAGTAATTTTCTAGAGCCATGGTTGCCGCATCCATCTCTTCCTTCGAGAGGTAATAACTACGGCCAGTGGGACATGTAGGTTGCACAAGGGTGAGGATCTGAGAGAGAGGCACAGTCAGTTTATTTGGACAGTCACTTTTGAAAGTAAATGATGGAGAAGGACCTGCAGGGTGCAGAAACATCAGTTCCACTATCTGTGCTGTCTCATTTTTGTCCACAACTACACCAAGCCACCAATGATTGTTGTTCTCACATGTAACATATCCTTTTACTTCTGCTAGCTTCAGCCTCTGTTGCACACGTGGTCCTAACACTGAAAAAGTGGATGACTGTTCACTTCTTGAAAATACCTTTGTCAACAACACTTTATCTGACAATGGGATGAAACTGTGGAACTTCTGTGTGCCTGGTATTGCTTTTGTAGACAGAAATCTGTCTGCAAGTATTTTTTCCTCTTTGTTGTATTGTGCTTCATTGAAGAAGAAGAACTGCATGGAGTCGATGTTTTCCTCACTCCATGTAAACAGCTGTGCTGGTGTCATGATTTGATGCTCGTATGGCCGCTGTAGGCTTGCCTTTCCTGCAAGTCTTTTCACAGTACCACCCAGACCGTCACATACTCCTTTCCCATGGGCTGTTGCATAGAAATGCCACTCTGCCTCAATTCCAAAATCATGAACATGGTGGCATAAGTTTGAAAAGTTTTTTCTGTTTTTAAATTGCGCAGCTGCACCATCTGAGAAGTAGTAAATTTTTTTCAAATCTCTAATTACTTCCAACTTCAAATGAGAGATAAGCCTTTTCTGGAATAAATGAACAGCAGTGGTGTCATGCTGTAGACATTCAGAGATACATACAATACTTTTGTAGTGTATATTATGATCATTGTAGTAGACTGCTATAGGAAAAATAGTTGCTTGATCATTGTTCCAATGAAAAGACTGGGCTTCATCCTGTAGTACAAACGAATAATTTTCTGCAAAGTCCATACATACCACAGCTTCATTTACTCCAATATTCTGCTTCAAGTGATTATAATATTCTGCCTGTCTTCTTGCAATAAAAGAATGTCTCTTCAAAATCAACAACTGTTCACACAAAGTTTCTATAAACTCATCTGCAGTTTTGATGAAGGTTACTAAATTACATCTGTCAACAGAAACCCACTGCTTGTATGTAATGTTGTCCACCAGTTCATTATCTAGCAGCAACTGTAACTCATCTTTCAAATTATCTACACCTGGACATGAAGGACATTCATTAAGGTGGCATGCTGTGCCTGGCTCTTCACACATTAACTTCGCTAAACAGGAATTATAATTACTTATATCTGTGCCATCATTCAGTGTAATTTGTTTGGATTTCAACACTTGTAGCATTAATTTAACATTCTGATGCACTGTACAAACGCATACTGTGTGGGTACCACTTCCTCCAGCCAAGACGCAATGTTTAGGTCGTAAATCAGCAAATTTCGAAAATCCAATCTTATCAGTAGGATTTTTGTTTTTGAACAGCTCGTACACTTCCTTCAAGTTGCCCATCACTAGCCTCTTCTGTACATGAATTCTACTACTGTCACCCGTTTTCACAGAAACAAAATCTTTTTTTCCAGGCATAAGACGGCTGACATCATCACTGTTGTAGAACCCTATTACCTTCTCAATCACAGATTCATTTAAAACCTTTCCTGGTTTAGGATTTGGTGTTGCCAGAATACCCTTCGCTTTCACCAATGCTTTAGCTTTTCTTGCCATTCTGTTGCTAACCTGAAATTCATTTTGTATTTCACTGCATGACCAGCTTTTAGGTAGTACTGTTAAAATTTGCAATTTTTCACTAACACTTATATTTTCTTCTTGAAACTTTTCTTTTAGCTGACAAATGACTTCACATGATTCTGATTTATGGTCAACAGTTTTCTCTGTATTTGTACTTGCTGCTGTTAGTACCTTTTCTGTCAAACATTTTTTTATTTTACTGTATTTTTTATCACAGTATGATTTCATTTGCAACTTCCTCTTAGCAACAGGTGACTCCTCTAGAGAGCTTAGAGACTTATTAAGGTACTCTAAGGTAACATCTAAAGCTACAAATGATTCATCAACATTAGTAGGCCTAGTGGTATTGGCTACTGGTACTAAACAGTCATCTGTTGTATCTGTAACCTGTTTCTGCTTTGATAGTTCTTTCCTACAACTGTCACAAATTTTCATACCTACCACAATGGTGTCAAACATGTCACACATCCAGTCAGTAACAGGCCTCACACTTCTTTTCACACCCTGATGTCTGTCTTTCTTGAAAGGGTTGCAGCAGAAAATCTTTGCTGTTTCACTTACTTTTTCAGCCATACTGGGGAAATACACAATGCCTATTTTAATCACTGAACCCACTACTTTACATGCAGCAATACAGTCTTTGTACAGCCTTTGAAGAAAGGAAGCACACTGCATGAGAGTCAAGGCACAACTGAAGCCAGGTCCAACAGGTTACAACTTGCATTCCCTGGCTGACTCACATGCTTGCAGACTGTGTTTAGGCCGGTATTCCACTATCCAAGTTATTTGATCAAATCGTCTAGAAAAAAGAAGATGGCCGCCCGTTGCTTCAAGGAAACCGTATTGGACGAGCATTTGAAGACTTTCTGCATGTCGTTACATTGGATCAAAGATTTCCCGGCATTCATAGCATAGGGGTCCAAAATGGCGGCTAAACATTGACTGTTTTGAGAAATAAACGGCACCAAAATAGTTTGATACCTCATTTTCTTCAAGTAGGCCTATATAAATGATTATTCAGTATTTAATCCACATTTCAAAAATTATGTACTACGTGCTATAGTAGTTACATAGGAATATATTTTAAAAAGTCCTGCAGCTAACCTAAACTCGTCTCACATAACCAATGTAAACAATGATTCAGCCTGATTTTGTCATTTAGATATTTCTCAAATGCGGGGTTACTGTACAAAAACAATTATAAACCAATAAATTTATGCCATTATTTATAGGCCGACTGTTTTACGATTCACCATCGAAAATCAAGCCTTCTGTATATAGCCTGCATGTTTTACTTAGTATTGAGCAGACCCAATGTATGTCCGCATTATAAATCACAAACATTCAAACAGTACTTTCATGGCAGAGCATATTTTATACTATTTAAGCCACATTTCGAAAGCGACATGCCAGAAGATATAAATATTGGCATTGCAAGCGAACCTAAACTCGTGGCATCGTTAACATAACCTTCAATTTAAAGAAAGTAACGATTCGGCCTGACTTCCTTGTCATTTAGATATTTCTGCAATTATGCTACAAAACATTTATATAAAACTAATAAACTAATGCCATTATAAATAATTTTTTAATGATTTAATCTTCGAAATTCAAGCTTTCCCTATACAGAGAAAACTGGTTTTGGTCAAAGCTATTGGATGTAGTGTACTAGCGCATCTTTGATTCAAATATCGCCTGACAAGTTCTTCATGAAGTTCTTGTCCAATGAATTGGATAGTGGAATACCGCCCTTACTCATACCCATTTGACCACTTGCACAAGTTGGTATATGCATGTTGGTAAACAACTCCCTGGACAAAGGAATGGATTTTAGAATTAAGTGCAATATTCCTGTGTCATATATTCTTACCCAGCGTGCATAGTATTTGTTATAAATGTAAAAAAATATGATCCCATTGCGATCCCTTATCAAAACTTGTAGGACATGATGCTGAAATATGTATGTTTCTATGAGAATTGTTTCAAAATTTTCAAAATATAGGTTTTTGAAAAATTCAGTTTTCAAATTTTTTTGGGGCAACCTTGAAAATATTTTTTTTCGAAAGTAGTCGTGTGACGTATCAAATTAAAGCTCATAATATAAGCTACATTTTGATACTTTTCCCACTCATCTATGTCAATTCCAGCTTGATTTATGCGTCATTTTGTGATTGCACTTATGCAGAAAATTTGGTTTTTTTCCATATTTCAGAAGGGTATAACTGGAAAACTACAACACATAAAAATCTGATATTTTGTACTTCAACATATCTCAGGTGGTACTTCATGACAACCAAGTATGACTAAAATCGGAGGTGGTCACGTTTTTCCATTGGTTCACTTGACATGGAATGACCCGTAATGAAGACCTTCGATATGCAAAATTTAAGGGTAGTTTCGATATGATGACCAGTACAGTTGTGAGTTAATAAAGAGGTTTACGTTCATGCTGAATAACTATGCCTTGAAGGCCCTGTTAACTTAAAAAAGACATTTTTAGGTGAAAGTGAATTTAAATAGAAGACAGTCCAAGATTATTTTGTGTGAAAATCAGAGCTTTCTATGTTTTTCCATACACCCGCATTTCAAGTTGAAAGTTTCAGCATAAGTTTAATCTGACGTCATAGATCCCTCGTCACTAAGGCTATGCACTGCAATGTCATGCGTAGCGACACACCATCTTGTTTGCTAGTTCATTGTTAGTGTTGTATTGTGTCTTAATACTTTATCAAATTTATTGGTTTGTTGAGCCATGTCTGGAATCAGGCCATATCAATTTGAGCCCAAGAAAAGTGTAATTATACGACCAGAAGAAGAAAATACAGTAGAGTCCTACAAACTCGGCACTCGATAACCTGGCAACTTTGACGGGGGAAAAAACAGCCCATGAAATGTACGTTCTGCTAAAATGTAAGTAAAAGTGAAGTCTAGTTTTTAAAATATGTTAACCATCTCAATTAACATAAAAACAATTCTTTTGGGAAGAAATTAGCTAAAGTATTTTGTTATAATTTACCATATTAGCCCGAATATAAGATGACCATGAATTCTTGAAGGATAACTGAACTAGTTAAATATTATATTAACACTTAATGCTTCACTTACGTCGCTGTTTATGAGCAGGACATGTTTCGGGATTCTTACCCCATCTTCGGCTGGCCAGTTGACCAGCAGCCGAAGATGGGATAAGAATCCCGAAACATGTCCTGCTCATAAACAGCGACCTAAGTGAAGCATTAAGTGTTAATATAATATTTAACTAGTTCAGTTATTCATGTGCTCCACTGTGTATATTACTTCGTTTTAATTATTATCTTGAAGGATAGTTACGAAAAAGGAAATAAAAATAGCTTATTAGTACATTTTGCTTCTCATGAAACGGAATTTTGAAGTTCCTGTCGTAACTTCTTCTCTTGCCTTTATTTACGCATTGAGACAATGAAGATGCTTTCTTTTCCACATGGTCCATATGGTTAGTCCACATTAGGCGGATTTTGCAAGACTCTACTGTATTGAGAATCCAAACCAAGTAAACAGTACTGAATGCATACTCATCACTAGTGTTTCTGCTGTTGTGAAAGTGTCACGATAAGAGAGTGGTGAGTATTACATTACATAATTCCGTTCTGTATGTTGTACTAAACAGACACACATTGAACACTGCAAGGCACATTATGATGGTGAGAATGGAGTCCAATCTTGAGTGGGAAGAGTTACGAGTAATGAACAGTAGGAATATGTGATAGTGTATTTACCTGAATATGAGTCGCACTTTTTTGCCTAGATTAAGCTCAGCGAAATATACCTGAGGCTTAAAATCACGTACTAGTGTTTTTAGGCAGTAATGGTAAAAAAGCAAACAACATAGCCAGTTGATGTTCATTTTATGATGTTGTTTGCATACTTTGTCACTTTTGACAGTGGTATTACAAAATATTCCTGTACTGTGAGTTGGTCAAATGCAAAGAAGTGCAAATAATGGAAATTTTAAACTGATGGTACCTGAAAGTGCAGTTATGAAAAATTAAGAAATAAATTAAAAAATAGCCTGAAATACCTCAGTAATAGTCACATGAAATGTAAAGTAATGAGTTCTGTTTTCTCTTCCGTCAGTTACATTTAACATTTGATGAAATAAAATTGGAATTTCATGATTTAAGTCACCTGATACTTTTTTTTTTATTTCAGCTAAGAAATGTGTTACTTTAATGTTATGAAAATGTGTCAGTTTATTATTTTTCTTTCCGGTTAATTTAATTTCCTTTACTTTAGTGTCAAAAAGGTAGGTGCGGCTCAAATTCAGGGACGACTAATATTCGGGTAAATACGGTGTAACTTATAGAGAATAATTAATCAACTGGATTAATTCCTGGAAGCCCTTTGGAAAATGAAACAGAAAAGCAAGGCCGGCTTGTCCATATAGGCAAACTATGCAACTGCTGAGGGAGGGAAATTTTTAGAAACATTTAGTTACGGCAATATTTAGAGTCAGAGACACCAGAAGAAGTATTGAACTACAGTTACAGCCACAGTCTTGAAACTGGGTTTCCTAATTTATGTGTGGCTCTTTAGGTTCTCCTGATACTACCGATCTCTGTGGCAAGTGCAGAAAAAAGTCTTTCAAAACAAAAACTAATTAAAACATATCTGCGTAGCGCAATGAGCCAAGAAAGACTTTCAGGTACTGCTACCACTTCCTTTGAAAATCAGTTAGCACTCAAGTAGATGTAAAAGATGTTGTCAAAGCGTTTGCCAAAATTAAAGCAAGAAAAGTATCTTTGGGATTTTAAGCCTTTCTTGAACTCCTGTCTCTTGTAAAAAAAAAAAAATTGGGGTTTGTGGAACACCACGTAACAGAAGTGAAACTTCTTTGGCAACGTTGAGAGTGAAATAGAGGAATACATATAATTATATTGAACAGAAGAAGGAAATCATCTGAATAAAAAAGAAAATAAGAAATTCACTTTTTTGGCATTTTAAATCGAATAGTATAAAACAATAACACAGTTGAAGGGAATATCCGAGAGGAATAATAAATGATAGGTTAATTAGTAGGTTTTTCGGAGGACCAGGTTCTTTGAACCACTTAAAATTAAAAGGGAGAGAGAGAATGGGCTGTAGGTCGCTGAAGCAGAGATTTAGATTTGAGGGTTTGCAATAATATATTTTCAGGAAGCCTGAACTCTGAATAATGTGAATTATATATACACTTAACACAGGAATACAATATGTAGTTAGACACAGTTACTGTTGCTAGGAGCAATACACCACTCCCGCCAAGTAGATTCTATAAGCGCTAGTACCAAGTTCTTTGTTTCGAATACACGTGGCGACTAGGCTATTAACACAATGTAGATAATTTTAAATTGCACTGAAAATACAATATGAATACCGGAACTTCACACGCGAGCTGCCTAATACGAAAGGATCGAATTGGTGTGGAATATAAGATGAGTAATAAAACCTACAACCTGGCTATTGTCCTTCACACAGGAGCAATCGTGCCAAGCGTCTAGTGCAGGCAACTGCATCTTCACAACTGGCGTGGGTAAGCCGTAAGCAGGTGCCCACACAGGAAATGACAAACACAAGCGGGAAAGAATTGGCGGATTGCGCCAATTACCACAGAGGCAAATTTGAAACATATAACTTATAGGCTCTTGAGATAACAACAGTTGTGATGAACTAATGCACAAACTGTCACTGATCGTAGCCACTGTGTTTGTTTACATGAACGGGACGCTTTGGATAAGTTTCCAAGAACGTTAGTGACAAGTAAACAAAGCTCACGCGAGTAGAGCCATCTATAATAATGAAGGGCTCACCACGCCACTAGCTGGAAGCAGTAATAGCCCCTCAATGCCTGATACCTTTCCCCCGCACACTCCCGAGAGCATAATGCAACTTTGGGTTAGCTCTCGATTTACTCCTAGTACGCCTAAAGAAGTTTCACTTTAAAAAATAAAATTAAAAAACCTACATATGATGTAGTTTCTGGTTTGTTTAACATCAAGATGAAAAGCTTTAACCTTTTGAATTAAATGTATTCTTTTATTTAATCTCTAATACTGTATAGATGTGTTAAGTCTTCATAAATACAAGCCTTCTCAAAATAGGCCAATTCAAATCAATTCTATTTAATCACTTGCCCAATACCAGACTAGAGAACATGAAATTCCATGATTAATCAAATGGTAAAAAATGGAATGATTGAGGTAGCAATTTAGGGGGCACTGAAATTATTTCTTGCCTAGGGTGCCAAAATACGTAGAACCGGCCGTGCAGGAAAGTCATATCTTCTTGCGTAATTAAATTCGGGATGAATACCCTGAAAACAGACACTTTCAAGCTGTTGAAGGAAGCGACATTCCATATTTTGACTAATTGAACATTAAAACCTGAATCCACAACTACACTGAGGTTCAAAAAAGTAATTAATACAGAGTTTTTAAAGTCAACTCATCTTCTTTCTACAGTATTAGGCTTGCCTGAAATTACGCTGATTTATTCAAGACACGCTTAGAATCTGCTTGGTGATCTATCTCGAATTGGATACTTCTTATTCCTAAATCTACATCTGTGCTGTTTTGGACACTTCTTATTTCCGACAGATTGGCATTCAAACTCATGCATGTAGTAATGATTAGACCTGGGATTTTAAGGCAAATACCTATTTTATTCCTTATGAAATAGCATGAAATTTTTTAAATATGTGGATGTTTCATGATAAATCACTTACATTTATAGAGTTTTATATGCCCTAAAATGCCTATTTGGATCTTTAGAGCCTATTTTACTATTTTAGTGCCTATAACACCTATTTTGTACATTTAAAATAAAATTCAACTTCTGCATTTTTTACAATCTTATAATGGACACCCCTCAATGAAAAGCAGAAGAGCAGAGGTGGTTTTTTTCACAGAAACTTATTCCAAACAATTGTTGCTAAAGGAGTGGTGACTACGGGGGAGGATTAAGGGGAAGGACTGCCGGTACTGTGTCAAGTCACCAGTGAAAGAACATCTGTTTAAGTGAATATAGTTCGTGATACCTAATTTTGCAGTTAATTCTGTTAAGAATAGGTATACCACGTTTCTTGCAGAAAAAAAAACCATGTTACAGTTTAAGTGTATATTTTCATATTTTAAAGTCTATTTTCTATCTATTTACACGTTTTTAAAGCATATTTTCTCTTTTAAAAGCCTATTTACTTGTTTTAAAAGCCTATTTTAGGTGCCTAAAACTAATTGTTTTAGAGCCTAAAATCCCAGGTCTAGTAATGATACACAAGTTGGCTGGACATACGAAATTGGATTATGGCAGTGAACGGTAGGCAAGTAGGGATCTATAACGTCGCTGCATTGGAATCTGCATCAGTTATTCTTCGAATTTGCAAGAACGAAGCATCTTAGAAACCTGGGGTATCCTCTGCTGTGTTTAACTAAACAAAATCTTTATTCTGAGAGTCTCTTGATTTTAAGTTAACAGAGCCTTTAAGAAAACTACTTTTGCTTATTTGCTTTAAATTTATTGATACTTAATAGTAATATCAGAAATAAGTCAATTTTGTGACACTTACTTCACTTAAGTCCTCTTGTTTGAAGACTAGTTCCAGGAAAAAACCTTCCCATATTCATTCCATGGTTGACTGCTGCCTCTTGTTCTTGTTGCTACTTGACTGCCCTCTGGTTTTCTTAAGATGAATTTGTTGATCAATGCATTGGAGCGGAAATTTCAAAATTCATTGCTTTGTCTTGATGTTATTAGACCATATTAGAAAACTTCACAGTAGAAAAATTCCTGTAATAATTAATATCATTGTTACTTACTTACTCAACGGCAATAGACAATTCCTAAGCAAGCTAAAAGTAGGCTATAAGGGTGATTCTTCAAATACGGGAAAATTTGGAGTGTGTAAAATCCAAATATTTTACTTTGTTTAAAAAATCTCAAAAAAATCACAAAAATACTTCAGGGGTTACTTGATTATAATATGACACCAGCAGAGCTTAAATGTTTATATTTTTATTTATTTTACTTTCTTTATTTTTTTAAAGCCATATGAATGACATGTGGATGGCAGAAGGCCACATTAATGACTAACTTTGGCCACAATCTGATTTTCCTTATGTGATTTCATATTTTTCTCAGCATACTTCAGTTGATTTTGCATCAAATTTGCAAATTTGTGTGCATACTCCGGAATTAATGTAATTTTAACGAGACTGTGTTTTTATGGTTTTGGGGGAGGGGGAATCAAGCAGAAATTAATTTAATCAGTTTTAAGATCTTAAGTACAGGTCACAGACACCACAAACACAATAGTATCCTACATTTATCATCTACATGACTTGAGAGTCATCCACATACCCCTTCATGAGACATGTGGATGACACAAAAATCAGCCATGTGGATGACAAAAAAGGAGTTTTAGTGGTCTCAGCAAGCCATTTCTAGACCTCTGTAAGCTCAACTTCAGTCAAGTACTTTGAATTGTTAGATTTATCATAGTGCATAATCAAAATTAATAAATATTCACTTTCTGCCTACTTTCTAGAAGCCATGTTAATGACGGGGAATAAAAACGCTTACCTTGAAAATGATGCAAAGTCCTTTGTTTCTCCCAATCTGTTTGTAAGCAAGCAAAATTCAACATTACAATTCAACCACAAGCTGCCCTGTTGGCTTTCTAACACTGTTGCCGGTTATAAAAATTTCTCATTTCTGCAGAAAAAATTCCATTCTTTTCAGCCATGCGGATGACCAAAAACCCTTGGGACATTCTTTATGTTCATTACGTGGGGTGACAATTTTATTTCATTTTATTTTTTCGGGGTTAATATTCTTCACACATTCATACTCATTGACAGGAAAAAAGTTGAAAAGGAAATAACATTTTGTTTTGTGAAAAAATGCATTAGAATATACAAAACCGAGGTTTGGGACAGGGCATGTGGATGACATTTCATTGAATTAAGTTCGATTTTGGAATATCAGAATTTAAAGTTAGTGACATTTCAAAGTGATAGTTGTAGCACAGTATAAGTATTAATACAGTAAAGAAACTGTGTGTTAAAAGTCCTATGACAACATGTTGACTGGACGACACTAGTGCTCCATGCGGAGATTGAGTAAAGCTACATTCTCATCATATGAAATGGCTTGGGAAAATACATACGAGGTCTGTTAGATAAGTATCCGACCTTATTTTTTTTTCTCGGAAACCTGGCGGATTTGAATCAAGCCCGCTTGCATGAGCCAACCTTAAACCTTCGTGCGCATGTGTGAATTTTTTCCCGCCTGTAGATAGCATCTGTTGCTGGCAAGCAGCATTTGAGTGAGGTAGTGTATAGTGCTCTCGTCGTTGCAAGGAAAATAACTATTGTGACGACTGGAATTTGGTTTCCGGGTCGTACCCGTACACCACCACTCATTAAAGTGTTCATAAAGTCGGGGTCACTGTTTGTGGACTCAAAAGCATGTCACGTGAGACTTCAACACGAAGTTGTTTTTGCTCCACCATCAGCAGCATCGGCATTGAATTTCTCCGCCACTCTCTTCATGGCCAAATCTTCGGTCATAGTTAAATGGGCCGAAAAAGTGATGATGCCCACCTCTTCTGCAATTTCTCGGATACTCACACGACAGTCCCGCATCACCACAGCGTTCACTTTGGCAATGACCTGGTCATTTCGGCATGTTGATGGGCGACCGGAGCGTGGCTCGCTCACCACCGATGTTCGGCCGTCTTTAAACCGGTTGTACCACTCCTTAATCTGTGTGATGACCATAGCATCATCGCCGAAAGCCGTCTGAATTTTCCGACTGGTTTCCACCTGGCTGTTGCCCAGTTTCAGACAAATAGCGCTGCTCCAGTCAGTCCGTTATTTTCCTTGCAACGACGAGAGCACTATACACTACCTCACTCAAATGCTACTTGCCAGCAACAGACGCTATCTTATAGGAATTCACATGCGCACGAAGCTTTAAGGTCGGCTCATGCAAGCGGACTTGATTCAAATCCGTCAGGTTTCCGAGAAAAAAAATAAGGTCGGATACTTATCTAACAGACCTCGTAAATACATCGCAAAATATGTTATGTTAAAAGAGAAAAATACAGAATATTTTTATTTAATGCAAATCTAATTTTAAATTTAAGAAATAATAAAACAGATAATGTATTATATTCTAGTTAAGAAGAGGTAAACAATACCTAAATAGGCTACTGTTAAGGACTGTACCTAGGCCTAGTATTTTTCCTTTAAAATCATTGCCCTTTAATATAATTTATAATTCAAATTATTATAATAAATAGCCTACATATTAATTATGTAAATTATATTATAGGTCTGTCACGTTGTTCATCCTGCACGTCATTGTTGACAGTGTATTTTGATTCTTTGCCTTATATGGCAATATACGACTTCAATTTATTGTAAGTCTATGTAGCGTCAATTACTGCAGGATGGACTTCATTAAACATAACAAAAAATTCAGGAGCATTTGGAATTGAAGTCACCGTTGGTACAGCAGTTTTAATTAACGAGTTTTTATAGGAATTCATAAACTGTCTGTTTTCGGCGTGTGTCAAGCATAGACGGTAATTTTCACTCAAATATTTTACATATTTTGTTACTAGGTTTTCTTGTCGACCATTAATGACCTATTTTATACACCAAAAATCATTACAACAGAATAAAATATAAAAATATTACATTAAAGTAACTTGAAACATATCCACGCCAGAATCACGAGTAAGCCAGTAGACCTACAATAAATATTACTTATTTTCGTTCTTACCTTTCTGGATGTTTCAAGAAAGTGAAGAAATGCAATTCAGGATTTTGTCTTTTATTATCACTGAAATTTACAGCAGAATAATAAGGTCCTTTCGAATATAGCGTGTTCTAATAAATACAACACTCCTATTTATTTACATACTTCCCGGAGTAGTTTCTGTAGCCTTACTTTATGGCCGCTACGATCGCTAGTAAATGCGCGCGCATGCTCGGCTGGCAAAAAAACGGGCTGAGTTTCTGTACTGTATTAATACTTATACTGTGGTTGTAGTATGGAAGTAGTAGAAACAAAATATTATTTTAATTTTTTTTTAAAGTTGAATTTGAAGGGAAATATCACTCCGGAACACAAATTTTCCCGTATTTGAAGAATCACCCATATAACCTATTTTATGTAACCCAAGGGTTCATTGCCCTGCTTACCTGAGCCAGTCATTCAACCCTATTCTGTGCTAACTCCATCCAATCATCCCTTGCAAATCCTACATCCCTTAAATCTATCCTAATATTGTCCTTCCACTTACATCTTGGTCTCCTAAGTGGTCTTTTCCCTTTGGGACTCCCAGTCAATATTTTTGAGATATGTCTTTCCTCCCCCATGCACAAAACATGCCCAGGACATTTCATGCTCGGTGATTTAATTACCCTTACTATATTCGGTGAAGAGTACAGGTTATGAAGCTCATCGTTATGAAAAATTTTTTGATAGCATGCTAAAACTTACTTCGCATTATGTTGATCCAGGTTCTAGTCCATGTACAGGTGATCCTCACTTTTTACATGTCTTGAACAGAATCCGAATGCAGAATCATTTTAGAAACGAAGAAGATGTACAAATATGGCAGCGTGTTACGAGCTGGAGGGATCTGAAACAAACAGAACAGGTGATGTTGTGGATGACATTCTTATGGAGTACTGATATTTCTCTGATAAGATAAGAGAAAATCTGATAGATCAGTATTTTCCTCAGTTTTGATATTGTAGAGTAGGCTACAACTGACAAGTTAGTGCCAATTTATATTATTGTTAAGCATTCATCATAACAGCCCCCCATGCTGTATTACACACTCAGTACAAACATATAGGAAAAGAGGAAGATAAAATGGAAGCTCCAGGGGTTTATTCAATTTCCTGTGATAATTGTGAAGGAGTTTATATTGGCGAGACAGGCAGATGTATCAGGACTAGACTCCGAGAACATGATAAAGACATAGTGTGCGGTAGAGGTGCAACTGGATTGAGTCAACATATGATTGATAACCAACACCATATTGGCGATGTAAAGGTAGTAAGAGTGGAAAGGGATAAGACAAAAAGAAAGGTGTGTGAAGCATGGAACATTGTGGGCAGAAAGGGCATGTCTCTGAATAGATATGACGGAGATTTAGGGGAAGATTGGCTAGGAAGGATGTTAATTCGAAGGATGAAAAGGACACATCAGAACGTTAAAATCCCTGAAACACAGAAGAAGGAATTTCATCAAAACATGACATTTAGTATCAATTATGACATATCGAGAGAGCAAGTCAAGGACTGTTCTTCTTCTGGCCCAGTTAATGACAGCAAGCCGCCTGATGAAGACTAGCTGGAATAGTTGAAATGTTGCACCATTTTAATTTAGTAATTTATCCACTGTGTACAATTAGTTTAATTTTGGACTATAGACATTCTTATCCAGTGGAAAGTGTGGACTCTCTATTATGATGTTATTACACACTCAGGTTAGGGTTGCCATATGTCCTGAAAAAGCAGGATTGTCCTGAATTTTAGTTTTAAGAAAGATGTCCTGTCTTTGTAATGAAAAATGACTATATAAGTAAATGTGGATTTTAAAAATTTAAATAGGCTTACATTTTTATTACGTAATTATTATGGCACAAAAAGGCTTTCAAACTGGTACCAAAAAGTTATGTGAAGATATCTTGAAATTTTGTGTTTGTGATATGGCACCCCTAACTCAGGATTTATTAGGTTTGTTCGCAAAGCAATCAGAAACCAGGACACACATCGTTCGCGCATGCGCTCTTTCTCCACACACGTTCGCAAAGCGAGAATCCGTGATTCTGATTTCAATCTTCTGTTCGATGAGTTCTCATGGACAGTTTCTGTACTACAGTGAAACCTGTCTGTAACGGAATTGCAAGGGACCAAAATTGTTTTCCGCTAAAGGCAGGATTCCGGTGAGTAAAGGTTACATAAAGAAATACTAATAATTAGGCCTACTTACATTTTGATATGCGGTGGGGCTGATTTTTACTTATAAACAATGGTCCATAAATACAATCCATTTTTCCATTGCCACTTAACCATTGTTCCCGTAGTTCCTATCTTTCCTTTAGAATTTCGTAAACTTGAGTCTTGCCAACGTTAAATTTAGTCACAATCTGTTTTACCGTCAACTTATCGTTTTCACTCGCATCAATGACTTTTATTTTCATATTTAAATCTAAAACTACACATTTTCTGTCTGTGATTTTGAAGACACGATTACTACCTTTTCAATGAACTTAATGACAGCACAGTAACAGAAACACGGTTTCTACGCGTAGATCACTGTATTGTTTTCCAGCTATAGTGACCTATCGTACATTCTTGAGGGCAGGATTTCCCAGTTTTCACTCCCATGCTCTAAAGAGTATCGTTACACCTTACAGTCAACCCTCCACGCGACAAAAGTTACAGGCCATTGGGATGCAAGGATGTCCAAAGACATATTTTCGTTACTTACTAGGGTTGTCCAAGTAATTCAGAACGTCTTTTCCTGTTTTACAGTACTGGTAATTACTGGGTTCAAAACGAAACATTTTCCGTTAAAGCTGCAAATCTGGCTTCCGTTTCCGTGTCAGATGGGTTCCGGTAATTATAGGTAAATTTATATGTATAATACATCATAACTTACGGGACCAGGAAATTTTTCCGATGGAGACAGTATTCCGGTTCATAAAGGTTCCGCTGATGGCAGGTTTTACTGTATAAGAAAAGTTTTCAGGCTCTACCATGAATTATTATCAGAGACATGTGCAGTAACCTCTTTTCACACGCCTGACTCCTCCCTCCAATAACCTTGTGCCAGATTTATAAGCATAGGCTACTTATATGTATGAATAATGGAAGTTAATTAAAAGTTTCTCAAAATATAGTTTATATTGCTGATGTATATTGCATGTATAACATGTTGAAAGGAAATACATATGTTATTTGCATATATCATATCGATTAAACACAGAAACTATCGATTCCAAATTCTTGTAACCGTTAGTAAAGTGCAAATCACGGGTAAGTTACAGACTGGACATGCGCAGTACAACAAATTCTCAAGCAGTCACGGATTCGCTTTGTGAACAAACCTATTACAAGCTGCAGTAACACAAACATTTGTCTCTTTGCTGTTGAGTTCTGTCAGTGTTAGTCTGAATCATCACAATATATTGTACTGTGAGTAAATTATACATCTTTAACATCTTTCTTATTCTGCATTTCAGCTAATGAAGTTATTTTCCGAGTCTGTTTGGTGTAACGTATATATCTAAAGTGTAGCCGCATCTGTTGTTTGCTTATTGAATATTGAAAACTATATTTCAGTATGTGATTAACTATTGCAGTTAGTGATATTATTTATTATCTCGCTTTCATATGAAAGTCTGCTTCATGTAACTTGTGTATGTAAAGTTTGTTATATTTGCTGATCTTTGATAAATATCTATTTAATATTAATGGCAATAATGGCAAATGCAATTCAATTTATTATCTAAACTATCCCCGATTTTCCCATTCCGGTAGATCATACGGTACCTGTCATCTTGGGGTGAAGGCCTTTTAAAATGATCTCTCACTGAAAGCAGGACATCATTGGTCAATTCCCCAGTTTTTTTTTTTTTTTTGGCCAAATTAGATCTTGATATCTAGAATACCATTCATCTGAATTTGGTCTTGCATGGTTTGGAGGATTCTCGTTTTTCTCTGATGGTTCTTCATTACTGGGTATTTGTGGGGCAGGACCCTCGATTCCCTCCTGAAAGAAGTATATTAAACTTATTAGACCCTAAAAGTCATCTATCCTGGTTTTATTTTAAACAACCATTGGTTTTGTGTTATTTTAAATCAGCCATTTCATAATTACGGGTGGGACATTCTAGCAAATTATAAAAACTATTTTTGTTTATTACATATCATAGATAATAAACTAGAATCGGTTCTTCACATTCTGTAAAATTTACAGTGCCATCTCCTCCACACTACATGCAAAGCATTAAAATTTATTTTTCAAAATCTATTACGGGTGGGACATAATTTGGACACTGATTTTAATGATGCAAAACATAAGTTCATTTGCTGTTCTGCTATTACTGTCAGGGTATTAATGTTGTTATTAATGAAGGTATGAGGGATTAAATACAAGTTATAAACTGTTTCCAGGTTGTCAGAACATTTATTTAACTCAATAATAATTTAACAAAACTACCACCATTACAGGAGGGGTAAAAAGTCACTTGTTTGTTATTTTACATACCGGTAGTAACTAACCACACATATTTTGTGAAGTTAATCTTATACCAAATTGTACCTTAAGATGTATATTTTCTCAAATGAAAATGGACATAGCTGATTACTCTTGACTAGTTGGTATTAAAGTGTGTTAAAATCATGCTAAAAATGGCAAAAAAAAAATAGTAACTCAACGCAATAAATAAGTAAAACAACAGATTTTACACATGAAACCACTTCAGATACATCTAAGTCATTAATATTCAGAGAATTTGAGGTTTTAAACTTATTTCTGACCACCCAATTACCATAATTTTATAACTTCTCTCTTTGAGGGAAAAATTCCTATATTTTATGAAATGGCTGAAATGTTATTTTTATTTTACTTAAAAAACTAAATTTATAAGCCTGCTGTAATCATAATAGGTATACATCCACACTGTGAAAAAATATTAATTTGCATTTGTTTCAATTTCCTGATTCCGCTGAGAAATGGAAAGTTATTGCTAAAACATTTGAAGACAGATGGAATTTCCCACATTGTCAAGTGGTGCCATGGATGGTCAACATGTAGACAATTTCGTTTCCTTCTAGTGGATTTTGGGACTAAGTTAATGGACGTGTTTCTGATGGAGGCATTCTTGAGAATACTAAGTTTTATGAGAAGTTAGAGAGTAATGAGCTCAAACTTCCAAAGCCATCCAATGTTACGGAAAATTCCAAAAAGGCCCCTTATGTTTTTGTGGCTGATGACACCTTCTTCTTACAATTGAAGAGTGTAACCCAAATACCTGCTAAGTGCCAAAAAGTTGTTTAGGAGTTACAGTAAAAAATGTATTCCAGAAGCTTTGATTTTAAATTTTAATATAGAACGTAGTGTACACTAGATTGAAGGATAATTATAATTAGATTTTTATGTTTAATTAATGATATTACATGTAACATAAGTAGTATGAAATTGTTAAATTCAGAAATACTAAACACAGCTAAGTGCCTATACACTTTGACTAAAAACTCAGGTAAGTGCCAGAGGTAGTCTCAGTCTTAGTACAGGTAGGCCATTTGAAAGAAACTTAAAAACAAAATCAGTCTACATCAGTACGACACAAGTTCTCATAAAACGGCCTTGATGCAAATATGGTAACATTGATAGCAAGTCTTCTTTTTCTTCTTTGCTAAATATTCTTGGCCCTTCAATTCCGCTGAATGTTATATAATTCTGATGGCAGACACCTTCACTCCTTTTTTTTTAGAATACAAACATTTTTCAAAGTTTCCACTTCGCTGTAGCTATATTTCACTCCTACGACCCCAGGTTTCTCTGCTGAGAAGTGTAACATTGTTACCTTAGAGATCTGAAAATTCTTCATTGTTATCAAGGAATGAGCAGCAGCCTGAATATTGAGAAATCAGTTTCAGTCATGTCAATGACTTCAAATTTGTTAACATGTTTAGCAGATCTGACAATATCATATAGTTCTTCAGGGACATATGCCTTGCACAGCCTCTTCCTCTTCTCTATCTGGGCGAAGTTCCTATCGCAGGGCAAGTAGTCATGGCCGGATACTTAAGAACTTTGCCACTAATTCTTAGTTTCTTCTGCACATCTAACCTATATCCTGAACCTTTCTTTCTTCTTCTCTCCCCCATTTCAATATTATTTTCAACATGTAAAACTCTTGAAAAACTTCCCTCAATTTCTGAAATAATCAGCTGTTGGTACTTAGCAGACTTATGGATAAATAAATGAGAGACATAGCAAAGCTTCCATCTTGTAATCAATGTTTGAACTAAACTAAATATTGTAGCACATAGCCATGTCTTGGGTCAATTGGCAATGGCATACAGAAGGGTTTTGATGCAAAAAAACTATTTTTTTTTTACAAAAATGGCACTTAGCAGCACTCTTCAATTAATAGGCTATTATGAAGCCTTTTCAACAAGCACAATTAGATTCAGCTAGTAAAGAAATTTACAACTAACTGCATTTCAAGAGCAAGGCACGTTGTCGAAAATAGTTCTGGAAGACTTGCATCCAGATTTCGTATATTTCATACTCAAATAAATTTGGAAGCATAGAACATAACAAAAGTGAACAACGCACGCCCTTCTAGCCATGAATGACATTCAGAACCTCCCACGCTTATCAATGGAAACAGCAATGGAATTATTCAGACTAAAGATCACACCCGTCGTCACCTATGGCCTGACACTGATATGGGACTACCTTACAGTAAGGAATATGGAGGCAATCGAGAAAGTGAAAGCAACCTTCCTGAAAAAAGCACTATGCGTATCGAAGACCACACCTTCCAGGCTAGTATACGTGCTAGCTAAAGAATCTTTCTTCCTGGAAGACTTAAGGAATGACCTCCAGCTACCAGCAACAACCGCATGGGATCAAACAATACAGAAAAGAAGAGAGAAGATGTCCAGCATACAAGAAGAATTTTACTCATCTGACGGAATGTTATACAGAGACTGGACAAATACAAACTTTGAACTGAGACATGTGGTGACTAGGCTAAGCGTTCATGGCTTTCACCATAAACTGTGTAAACAAAAACTATTCCACGAGCCCACTAGTGACTGTATCTGCGAATTATGTGACCAGGAATGTGGAAAGTACCACATCCAACTGTGCACAAAGAGGACAAAGTCAATCACGGCATACAGTGAAGAGACCTGAGAGACACATATTAACAATGCACATTGTGCGTATTTCAATTATTATTATTATAACAAAAGTGAAGGCAACGTGTAAACTGCATAATTTTTTGATGGAACAATCCAACCTTTTACGCTCCTCCAAACAGTACCTACCAGGAGAATTATGATGAAACTACTGCTATTGCAGGTTTGGATACCTACCTCGTAATCGAATATGATCTCATTGAAACGTCTGAACCAAAGGAACATAACTTATGCTGTTAAACAGCTTAGAAATGGTTTACTTCCTACTTCAGGAAAGAAGGCAAAGTTCCATGGCAAGACAATTGGGTTCTTCGAAACAAAAAATAAGACTAAAACAAGAAGTTTGGCATTAGTAAGTTAATAATTCATACAGTTCAAAACATTTTCTATTTGTTAGTAAAAAATGTGGAAAGTGTGAGCTCTAACTATAAACCTTCAATATGTAAATCCAAAATATAGTTTAATGAAATCATATGAGTATCATAACTAATCTGAGTACTTACCGGTACTTCATCGATCTCCCTTCCATCCTCGTCATCCAACTTTGACACAAAAAGAGAAAGCATGAGGACAAGGAAGGAGAAGACGCACCAGGAGTGTCTTGTCTTGATCGCCAAGAAAATTGAACAAATCTAAGTACCACAATTTTGATGTGTATACGTTGTCTGTTGAAGCTCCGAATGTCATTGACTTGTCATGTTTCTTCTTCTCTTTACGTACATTACTTCTTAATTTTTGTTTTCTTTTTTTCAGAGTTCTTTGTAGCATCGGGTTCTAACTCCTTTGATTTAATCACAAGTCTTTCATAGGCTGCATCTCTTTTTTCACAGTCGTGGTACTCTACTTTTCACCCGCCACAGACAAGGTTCTAATCTATATATTTCAATAAACTCTTCTATCACTTGGTTCCGTTTTCAGCTTGACATGATGATCACAAAAGCCACCAGCACTATCGTACACGTAAATACAAAGACAACCGACGCTCTCTACTTAAGGAACTAGCCACCACAACTAACCTAAAAACTGTACAGGCGTGTCTGAGTGACTCACACACACGCTCATGCTCCTGCACAGGTACAAAGAACTGAATTTCGATTCTTCCCCAGTCACTATGCCTGTGCAGTTTGGCCTGCAGTGGCTGGCACACATGCTCCGGTTTACAAGAGCCTTAACTTGCAGCTTGTGACTTCAAAATAACTCAAAAATTGTTTCATCGCCGGTATATAGTAACGTGTGTGCCCGGCCTTAGACTTCTTCTTCTTCTTCTTCTTCTTCTCTTCGTCTTTATTTATGTGACGTTCCTGCCTTCTCCCAAAGGAAGGCTACTACGTCCCGGCCTCTGTGAGATTATAAGCCCCTGGCCATCCACCAGGGACTAAGGATGCCCGTGTATAAGTCAGCCAATAATAGAGGAAAAGGTGCTTTATATTTTCATTTTAGTTCTGGTGATGAATCTGAATAACGCTTTGTTGATTCCCAGGTGGCGATGTGCTAAGAGTTGATCAATATGGATCGGACCCGGAGGTAGATGTTTATAAATGGAAGCTAATAGTGTCCTGATGTTTTCGAAGTAACTTGCAGCCAAAAAACATGTGATTAACCGTACCGAGCTCACCACACTCACAAAAGGGGCTGATTTTCCTTTTAATCTTGTAGTCGTACACTGGCACTTGGGCCGTGTGATATTTGAGGTGGAAATAGTACATCACAGCTCGAGGCGTCACACCCTGATGCCTTTTAA
This sequence comes from Ectobius pallidus, assembly GCA_964059195.1. Classification (NCBI taxonomy): domain Eukaryota; kingdom Metazoa; phylum Arthropoda; class Insecta; order Blattodea; family Ectobiidae; genus Ectobius; species Ectobius pallidus. Next base: position 9,386,034 of record CAXKWD010000005.1, on the reverse strand, counting down.
GGAATCTCATTATGCTGTATTTTTTCCCCTGTTCAGTAGTAGGGTGGGAAGGGTCCAAGGGTCGCGAGGAGGCAATGTTTTGACTGATGGACTGGGCGATATCTTTTGGTGGGACCAGGAAATGTGTGTCAATGTTTTGTTTACTTTCCGATGTTTTGGCTAAGGCGTCTACTATTTCATTGCCTTGAATTCCGTGGTGGGCCGGGATCCAAGTAAGGTGAAAAATACTCCCCTGCCGAATATGGACGTTAATGAGGGATTGTAATAGGATGAGGTAGATAGAATGCTTGGAGGAATAAGTGTCTTGGATACATTGGAGAACGGAATAACTGTCAGAAAAAAGTAGGATTTTTTTATGATGATTGGAATGCGCATCTTTAAGGGCCGTGTATATCGCGATGGTTTCTGCCGTAAATATGGATGTTTGATGGTATAATTTCCATGTTCTGCCGTACCCTTTAGTCCAATTGTAAAATGCGGCTCCCGTGTTGGTATGTGTTTTTGATCCGTCCGTAAAATACACCACGTATTCCGGGTCCTGGAGATAGGGCTCCATATTGTCCTGCCATATATCTTGCGGATGTGGTTGGTGGTGGCTGAATGTGGTAATATCGATCTGGAGGGACGGCGAAGGTTCAATTCGTTCTATGAGGTACACGGGGTGGACTGGGGTTTTATAAATGTAGGAATAAATCGAAGCCAGATCATCCCATGTACCGGTATTACGTATGGGACTGGAGGAACGGAGATTGATCTCCATGAGTCGTTGAAGCTTCGGAAGGAAAACAGTGGCTGTCATCATGAGATGCGTCGAAATGAAATTGAGACCTTTATGAAGACGTCTGTGTTGATAGTCCAAGAAGGGGAGGTCGTTTTTAAGTTGAGCACAAGCCGGTTTCCCATTGATACGGAAAATGATACGGTATAAACTGTATATGAGGGATTGGTATTTGTTCAGTAAGATTTGCTTTATCCGCGTGAAAGCTAAGGATCTGTATTCCAGCGGTGTTAAGATAAGTGGTATAATAAGTCGGAACAAAGTCAGGGGGTCCGCTCCCCAGTATTTTCCTGAGATGGCTTGAAATAAGCGAGTTCTATTGACACATGTAGACAGTTTCTGTTGAAAATGTTGGTGGAATGTGATCTTACTATCAATAATAACTCCCAGAAATTTTACCCTAGGAACGGCCTATAACCTTCTAGATGCTACGTTAAACTTCTAGATGCTACGTTTAAGTAATACGGCTTTCGGGCTGATCCGGACTGAAAGATCATGAAGTAGGTTTTTTGCCAATTGATTGATATTCCTAGTTGTAAAATAGCATCAATGCATGTCGTGCATGCCGATTGAAAGTGGTCCAACTCCTTTCCCGAGCGGAAGTTGGAAACGAGAGGAAGATAGAAACAAATATCGTCGGCATACTGCAACAATCTAATATTGATTCCAGGGTGCGGTAAAATATCCTGCATGTATAGTGCATACAATAAGGGGCTGAGGGAAGAGCCCTGGGGTAAACCCTGATATGCTATGCGTGCTGACGGATTGTTAAAAGAAGGAAGTAGTGTAATCTTCCGAGCGGCCATAAGATTATATATGAGCTGAAGTATAATGGGTGGAAAGTGAAAACGGTGTAACCTGGTGATGAGTATGTTGATATTGACATTGTCATAGGCCTGCACGGCGTCCAGGAAGATCGCTGCAAGTTTATGTTGCTGGGCAAGGACTATTTGAATATCCGTGACTAAGGTGTATATATTGTATTCCCCATTAAAGTGCTTCCGAAATCCAAACTGCGTTTTAGGCCACAATTGGTTTCTTTCGAGGAAAAATGAAATACGATCCGTAAGTATTTTTTCGAACGTCTTACGAAGCGAAGAAAGTAATGTGATGGGGCGATAGTCTCCCACTCTCATTCCCTTCGTGTTAGGTTTTTGAATTGGGATTATGTAGGCCGAGTTCCACGAATGTGGGATATTCCCTGTATGTAGAAAGAAAGTGAAACAGACTGCAAGCCGTCTGATAAAAAAATCTGGTAATGCGCGGAGTAAAGTGTAGGAGATTTCATCAGGGCCTGGACAGGAAGTTTTTGTTTTTGTTTTCCATACCCGGTATATCTCCTGATGGGAGATGGGAGATGGGTTTGAGTATAGGATGATTGGTAAGTCGATCTACCGTAGCAGGGAATGTTGGTGGAGGTTCTGGTGCTGTGGCGGGGGCTATGTGGGATAGGAATTCCTGCTGCAATGCTAGGTGGCCTGCAAGGGGCGAAAGAGTGGATTGTTGTTTTCTGTGCGTGAACCATGCAATTTTCTTCCAAATGTGCGTAGTCGTACTATCCTGGTTGATAGTGGTACAGTAGATTTTCCATCCCAGGCGTTTCTGTTTATTGAGGGTCCTTCTAGTAACCACTTCTTGTTCTCGCAAGCGGAGAAAATTTTCATGGGAACCAGTAACTCGGTAACGTTTCATGGCCTGGCGTCTGTCTTCAATAGTAATGGCACATCGTTTATTCCACCACGGAGGGCGTGAAAGGTGAGGTTTCATTATGATGGAACGAGGGTGATGATGATCCAGGTACGAGTGGAGAATGTGTTCTAGTTGATCATATGTAGGATTCGCTGTGATGAGATTATCTCCATGACGGGTGACGTAATCATGTACTGAGGCGGTATGAATCTTCCCACACCTACGTGGAGTCGCAAAAGACTTCATGAGATCCGTTAATTGGGTAAGTTGCAGGAGGAGAGGGAAATGGTCACTATGGCATGTATCATCTATTCGATATAGATGAAAAAGAGGCAAAAGGCCCGGGGAAGCAATTAACAAGTCCGGTGTAGAATCCTGTTGTAGAGGATTTCCTCTTCTGGTACGTATGGTGTCATTCAATATATGCCAACCATTAAGCTTGCACAATGTGATAAGGGGGTGGTTAATCTGCGTCCAATCATCATATAGGTGGAAATTGGGGATGTTGAAATCCCCACAAATGAGGACGTGCTGGTTAGGCCTATGAGGTAGGAGCGTGTTCCATTGGGTCACCGACAATGGTTGTCGTTCGGAGTTGTAGAGGGCATATATGGCGATCTGATGGAGAGATAGATGTAATATTTCTAGATGCGGGAGAGGGTTATCCGGAATATTGAAACCCTGGATGGGAAGGGCTTGGTGGATAAAAACCGCGACTCCTCCACCTTCTGCATTTCTGTCCCTTCGTAGCACCCTGTAATGTGGCAAAGTGAAGGTTTTTTCTGGCGTCAGATGAGTTTTAGTGATGATTAGATGATATGGTGTAATACGGAGAAGTTGTAATAATTCCAGCCTTTTATTGGTGATACTTCGGGCATTCCAGTATAATATGTTGAGTGGGGGCATGTTTAGTTGATCAACTCTTTGATTTGTTGTTTTAGTCGTTCCAGGTCACCCCTTAAAGCCTCCGGGGCATCACTCAGAATTTTGTTTATTGATGTGAGCACCGTAAACTTTGGCGCCGGCGGGGGTCTGGCTGTGTGTTTTTCCGCACTTTGCGGTATCCGTCTTAATGGCGGCGGGGGCAGGTTTACTGGTATTGACGGTTGTGGACCATCCGACAGCCCCTTTGGGCGTGGCTGGAGTGGAGATGGTTCTGGAAGTCGTCCCGAGGGAGAAATAAGCATTTTCTTATGCCCTTCCATTATGTCTCCCGGGGGAACGTCCTGTCCCTTCCGCTTAGGAGATTTTGTGGGCACAGGTGGAGCAGAGAAGAATGACGGGCGTTGAGGAGTTTGTGCAGTAGCCTCCCCTTCTGGGCGGGAGACGAGGCTCGGAAAGGATGGAACTCCCTCAAAGGCGAGGACTGTTTTCTGCCGTACCATTTGAGCGTAGGACGTACGCCCTAAAGCTACCTGACGAGCTTCATGTCTGGATATGGGTAGTAGTTGGAGTTTATCTTTAATCTGCTTCTCGAGTCTGAAAGCGGGGCAATTCCCCAAGTCCAAGGTGCTATGAGCAGATTTACAATTTATGCACTTTTTGGTGGTATTGGCACATGTGTCCGTTGGATGGTCCTCGCCGCACTTCAGACATTTTGTGGTGGATCGGCAGAATTTGGCCCTATGATTGAGTTTACCACAGTTTTGACATACAATAATTCTGTCCTGATACACTTCAACTGGGCATTGCTGATGATAGAGACGTATGGATTTCGGGAGGGCCTGGCTTCGGAAAGTGATTTTGACAGTTTGCGTCGGGAGGTATTTAGTCGTACCATCATCCCCGGTTACCCGCCTGTTAAAACGATAGACATTGTCTATCTTAAAACCTTCCGGTACTATTGAGTCTGTCAGAATTTCATCCGAGGTAACACTGGTGTCCACCCCCTTAATGATCCCCACTGTGAAGAGGTTGTAAGCTGGAATGAAGGATCTTGTGCCATGTGCTTTATCGAAATCTGAATCAAGGAACGAGTTAGCAGCAGACGCTGATGTAAAATGGACGTCAATTTGGGTATTATTAACCTTATTAATGTACTGAACTGCGTATTGGGCTTTAAAGAGCCATTTGCAGATTTTCATCGGGTGCATTCTTCCGATGTCCACCGTATCATTTCGGATGGACACAAAAAAAGGTCCGGAGTCGGAATAGATATACCTGAGCTTGTCTTTTTGTCTGGTATTGGTGTTATCTTTGGGTATAGGTGGTGTGTCAGTGAGAGTGACAGTGTTGCTTGTTGGAAGTAAATTGATCTTTCCTTCCGAAATGTGAGAGGGTGTTATAGCCGTTGGTACTGAGGTAATCACCTCCATTACATTTGAAACGTCTGTCATTTCAGAATCAACTGAATTGCTATTTGTGGAATCACCCATTGTAGTAGGTTAGGATAGAAGTGAGTAGGATAAGAAGCACAACCTCCCCTCCCGGGGGGCACTGATTTGTGAAACGACACTGAATCTATAATCGGAAAAAGAAAATAACTGATGCTCTCTCTAATCGAAAAGCACTCGCACTCCCTAGTTCACTGCGCACCACTCGATATAAACCGCTGCACTGTATTAAGCAAAACAACCGTACTAGACGATAGCCGCTCACAAACTGGCCTTAGACTTAAATGAGATTTCCTTGCAAATTACATAATCACAAGAGAATGGCTTCACACGCAGGTGAATAAACATTTGAACAATTCTCCACACTTGGCATGCAAATGGTTACTCACCTGAAGTTAGTTTTATTTTTTTGAAAAGTCTCGAGAAGTCTTGACAATTTTTTACAGAAAATCACATGAAAATGGTCCTTGAAGAAACAAGAACTTACGTGATGTACCAATGCGGATTGAATACTACGTTACACCAAAGTCCCGTGGATAATAAGTCCAGCACCTTAAAATAAAACGTCCATGTTGGCCAAGAAAATGTCCATCTTGGCCAGATATAGGCCTACTGTCAAGAAACAACTTCTTGCTGAGTTGACGCCATTTTCTCTCCCGCAGTATAGAAACAAAGAAATAACTACTTGAATCTTTGCTCCTCCAAAATAAGTGAAAACTCTCGTACAGAACAGTATGCACACAAAACTATAGATTCTTCTGAAATTAGTTTAAAGTTCTCCCTGGTCCTTCAACTTTCCTCTTCCTACAACCCAACATCCTCACCACAGAACACATACCCTCACACCCTCACTCCCTGACATCCTCGGAACAACTGACTGCCGCAAAAAGTTCCCCACTGCCCTCTCAGACAGGGTTGCCAGATCAGAAACGTAGAAGTGTAGAACAGTCGTACCAATATTCGAAAATAGTCGTATGCTAGTTAAAACTGTCGTCTACTTCATGGGTTTTCAGTGTAATGAACGTATTGCGTTAATAATAATCATAGGCGTAACGAGGGGGGGGGTTTTGGGGGTTTGAACCCCCCCCCCCCATTGATTAAAAAAAAGGAAAATTGTATGATTTTGTAAAGTCTGCCCATAAATTACTTAATACAAGTATAAAGCGTGGGAAGCTTAAAACTCGTTATTTTGCGTCTTAATTTTTAAAATTTTCCGGGGAAGGACCCCGGAAGCTTAAAACTCGTTATTTTCCGTCTTAATTTTTAAAATATTCCGGGGGACGACCCCGGAAGCTTAAAACTCGTTATTTTGCATCTTAATTTTTAAAATTTTCCAGGGGAGGACCCCCGGACCCCCCCCTCCCTAGATGTTATAACCCCCCATTTGGTCGGCCTGGTTACGCCTATGATAATAATAATAATAATAATAATAAACAGTTGGCATTATACACATTACAGATATGTCATGCAATTATTATTGTTAAATCATCTTATTTGTAAACGATTAGGCGTGTTTCATGATCTTCCGATGTGCTAATTTTTTTTATAAAAAATACAATCAAATTAAATAAACAGTAGTTGCCACGGTGTAGCAACATGCTTACAACAAAAACCACGAGAAAAGAAAAAGCTGGATATACTCGTATATCAAAATTTAAAATTCAAAAGTAGATTGATTAAAACAATAGAAAATAATACAATATATAAAAATAGTCGTACAAATAGGCGTGCGACTCATGGTTTCGTCGTACGTCGTACAAATCTACGGAATAGTCGTATGTGTACGACTATAGCCGTACATATGGCAACCCTGCTCTCAGAATCCAAAGGTCTTGCCTGCTCAGCGCCCCAATGATTCTTTAGGTTTGTTCGCAAAGCAAATCCGTGACCGCTTGAGAATTTGTTGTACTGCGCATGTCCAGTCTGTAACTTACCCGTGATTTGCACTTTGCGAACGGTTACAAGAATTTGGAATCGATAGTTTCTGCGTTTAATCGATATGATATGCAAATAAAATATATATTTCCCTTTGACATGTTATAAATGCAATATACATCGACAATATAATCTATATTTTGGGAAACTTTTAATTATCTTCCATTATTCATACATATAAGTAGCCTATGTTTATAAATCTGGCGCAATGTTATAGGAGGGAGGAGTCAGGCGCGTGAAAATAGGTTACTGCGCATGTCTCTGATAACAATTCATGCTAGAGCCTGCAAACTTTTCTTATAGTACAGAAACTGTCCGTGAGAGCTTTGCGAACAGAAGATTGAAATCAGAATCACGGATTCTCGCTTTGCGAACGCGTGTGGAGAAAGAGCGCATGCGCGAACGATAAGTTCCTGGTTTCTGACTGCTTTGCGAACAAACCTTTTATAAAACTCAGTCCATTTATATAATTATTACAGGCTTTCACGGGCCGGTGCCGCACCTCGCTTAAGTTGCATTGTTGTATTGTTGTTGCTACTCCTCTCATTATTCTTCTCCAAATATTTTATATTTTAGCCGCACGTGTGCAAAAAGAAGTAACCCAACCTCTAAAGAGCAGCTGGTTTTATTTTTGTTTTATTTTGACCAAACATAATAATCATATGATTGTTATTAATGTAATGTAATGTAATGTAAGTGTTTATTACAGTAATTAACTTTTTACAAATTCCAATTATGTTATTATTAATATTATTAATAGTATATGTTGACACGTGCATATCAAAAGTGGCTGTATACCTTTCTTTAAATAATATTTGGAAATCTTTACTTTCTTATGGTTTATAATGTATTAATATTTTATTATATTTTAATTCTTCCTGCAACATCTGCAAGTAGCCGATGACAAAGAGTACCAACAACAATGGATATGTCAGGGGTGCCCACCCCCCCAAACTTCATGACGCACCCCCCCAAACTTCATTGCTCACCCCCCCCCCCCCCCAAACTTCATTGCTCACCCCCCCCTCCAACCTGAGTGAGTGTCGACAAGGGCGCCCATATGATATTTTCTAGGGGGGGGGCAATTTTTAAATTAATTTATTTTTTGTCGAGCGCTTTAACTTCTTGGGCCACTTTTGTAACATTATATTAATAATATAAAAATATAAGTGCAACAATGATTTAGCCAGAAAATAATTGCGAAGAGGGTCGAAAGTGCCGGGTGGGTTGGATTACCCCTCAAAAAGGGGGTCGGGGGCCCATCCCCAGAAAATTTTTAAATATTGAACTAAAGAAAATCACATTTTACTGAAAAACTAGTTAGGAAATTTGTTTACCATACTTGTTTGCAAGAAAGACATGCCATTGCAAATAAGAAACCATTAGGCCTACCTAATTGGGGGTCCACCCCCGGAAATTTTTTAAATATTTAACTAATGAAAATCACATTTTACGCTATTTTAGCACTCAAAAACTAGTTAGGAAATCCGTTTACCATACTCTAAGACATGGCAATGTAAACAAGAAAATGTTACCTAAGTCGGGTGTCCACCCCGGGAAATTTTTAAATATTGAACTAACGAAAATCACATTTTAGTCTATTTTAGCTCTAAAAAACTAGTTAGGAAATTTGTTTACCGTACTCTAAGACATGCCAATGTAAACAAGAAATCATTACTTAAGTGGGGGCTCCACCCCCGGAAAATTTTTAAATATTAAACTAATGAAAATCACATTTTACGCTATTTTAGCACTCAAAAACTAGTTAGGAAATTTGTTTACCGTACTCTAAGACATGCCAATGTAAACAAGAAAATGTTACCTAAGTCGGCTGTCCACCCCGGGAAATTTTTAATTGAACTAATGAAAATCACATTTTACGTTAGCAATTGTTACCTAAGTTATAATACTTATTATCATTTATAAGAAAAGTTGAATAACACATGGAACAGTGGACATAATAGGCCTACTCATTATGTTATGAAAAGAAAATAACTGCTATATCATATTTGACACACCAACAAATCTTGTTTAATTAAATAAATATTTATTTTAAATACAAATATAGAATTTTAGGTTTTGACTTTTGGGGGTCCAAACCCCCTGGACCCCCCTTTCCTAATCCACTGTGGATTCTGCTTCCATGTTGTCGATTTGGTAAAACTTCTGGAAACTTTTTATGTCTTAACTGACTTTAAAATAATTGTCATAAAAGAAAAACACCTGACTATAATAATGATTAATATACATTTTTTTTTCCTTGCACCTCCTCCCCCCCCCCCCCCCCCCCCGCCCCTGGGTATGGGAGCCCATGGCTGTCGAAATTCTTCATCTTTATCTTGAAGAATCTGCTTGGGATTTACATCAATATACGGTTTCCATTTATCTTCGCCACTGCTTTTACTTTCAGTAAACTTCTATTTTATGTCTAAATTATGTTTCAGTGTATACGGATGTTTCTTTCTTGCCATATTTTGTCATGCCTAATAATGGCATTGCACAATAATTCTAAACACTTATATTTAGATTGCTTTTTTATTTTTTTTTTATTTTTTAATTTTTTTAATTTTCGGGATGCCGAGATGGACTGAAACCAGTAGCCATAACCTCAAGTTTCAAATTAAGAATGCAGCATTATTTATAGACAGATTTTTCCACACCTTCCCTCCCGTTATTATAAGGTGGCACGTGCTTTTGAGTGCAGTAAAATCACTTCCGAGAATAATATTATTCTTGCAGGCGGCATTGTACAAAGACTGTAATAACCCAGTAAGAACTAATACTCCAATAATTCTACCAACAAGCGAAGGAAGAACTGAGGTCAGCGATAACAATGAGAGAATATTGCAACGTTGCTTTTGTTTTGAAAAGCGGAAGCCAGGACTGATTTAGTCAGATCCATTAACATAAAGAAACACCGACCTAATGGTTTATTTCTTTAAAGCCTCCTGGCCACGCAATGAATACCTCCACTATACTAACAATGGTACAGTTCGCAGTCGCTGCTATCGGCACAGAGTGATCAATTTCGTTTCGCGGCAGTTGTTTACAATGAAATGCGTTTCGCTAATTTGTTGACTATTCACTTCTAAAGAATTAGAAGAGACCTTTTCAAGTTATCAAACTTGACCGTTTTTATTTGCCTACTGATTTGAAATCCACAATTTACTGAAAACAAGAGTTTGACATTCTTGTTGTCAACCATCCCTAAAACTGTAAAAAAAGAAAAAAATCAACATTGGACATAGCTGATACATTTATACGAATATGTTATAAAAATACATTGTTCTATGTGATATGTCATAATAAACAATAAGCCAGGGGTGCCCACAGGGGGGGGGGGTTAAGACGCAGACTGCGTCATTGAAATTTCTGGGGGGGGGGGCAAAATATTATTGTTTTATGAATTTTCTGGGGGGGGGCAAGTATGTTAAGGCAAGCATCACTGTTAAGATGTCGCTAAAGAAAACGAAATATTAAAAAGTCACACGTGGCAATTAGAAAACATGAACATCTGAGGGAACTGGGTGTATCACGCTCTACAATTTCTACAATTTGGAAGGACAGAGAGAAAATAATCTGTTTTCTAACAAAATCCCCCAAAAATCTTAGCTGTTATTGTAGAAAATCAGAAAATTAAATTCCGATAATATGCCAACAGTTTTCAAGTACAGAAGCGGAATAACAGTATTTTCTTTACTGATGTATTGTGGTTATGTAATGTGTTAGATTCAGTTATATTACATTTGTACAACGTTGTAAAAAGAGAGACAGGAGAAAGTGTAGGCCTTCGTAACTTACAGTATAGCTTTTACTGTAGGAGAGTACATACAGTAATTTATGTATAGAGTGTACATTGTAAAAAGAACGTAACACTTTAACTGAAATGAGAATTAAGTGGAGGGAAAAGAAATAGACATTAAATCCATGTCTGGGATATTTATACAAGTAAGAATCAGCTTGAAAAATTTTATGTCATAACCGGGATTTGAACACGGATCTTCGGCTTAACGCGCCAATGCTCTACCATTGAGCTACCATGACAACATGCCAGTACGACATCAAATTCCTCAACTGATTCAGAAGACAAGGCAGACCACGGGAGGTTTCTCCGTTGAGAACACACATCCAATGGCGTCCTACATTTGTAGGTACTTTGAAGCCTAGTTATTATTTATATACTATTAATTAAGTGGAGGGAAAGGAAATAGACATTAAATCCATGTCTGGGATATTAATACAAGTAAGAATCAGCATGGTAGCTCAATGGTAGAGCATCGGCGCGTTAAGCTGAAGATCCGTGTTCAAATCCCGGTTATGACATAAAATTTTTCAAGCTGATTCTTACTTGTATGAAATGAGAATATTTCATACATGACTATTATAGCACACAAAACAAGTATAGAGTAAAAAAACTTGCTGTTTTTAAATGTTTTGGAAAAAATCAGGTTTGTGCGATTATTGGCTATAAAGACAGTAAATTGGCAGTCCCTTCAGAGTTGTTATTGGTTTTGACTATATTCTCTGAAGGGTAGTTATAAGCCACCCACTGTTTGTAAAAACTAAAGTCTTGCCTGGTGAAGAATAAAGCTTTGCATCAGGATGAAACAACTGAATACTCGCTCTTCCACGACATCTTATTCTATATCAGAATGTGAAGTGAGAAAGGTGTATTGCTCATGCTTAGGGTAAAGAAAGTTACATAAGTGCAATAATCATATTTTACGAGGTTCATCCATAAAGTAAGTTTCCTTAGGGCTGTTTACAGAAACAAAACACAATTTCATATATTCCAACAGATACATCAAGTGTTCAGCTATTTTTCAACATATTGCCACCGGAACTGAAACAATTGTCAAACTGTGGAACCAACTTTTGAACACCTGTGTTGTAGAAGTCTGCTGCCAGGGATTTGAATCACAGTGTGACATACATCTCTGCCTGTCATTCTCTGTAATTTCTTTATGTGTAGGAAAAGATGGAAATCACTGGGAACGAAGTTCCGGCTGTAGGGTGGATGTTTAAACACTTTCTTGCAAGTCTCCTGCAGAAGTTCGGCTGGGAGGTGTTTAAACATTCACCCTAAAGCTCGGACCTTGCTCCCAGTGATTTTCATCCTTTCCTACACCTGACAAATTGAAAAAGAATGACAGAGAGGCAAAGGTGGTTCAAATCCCAGGCGGCACACTTCTATGACACAGGCATTCAAAAGTTGATGCCACAGTAAGACAGATGTTTCAATTCCGGTGGCAAATATGTTGAAAAATAGCTGAACCATGGCTGTGTCTATTGCAATATATATGTCCATGAAATTGTGTTTTGTTTCTGTAAATGGCCCCAGGGAAACTTACTTTGTGGACGTGCCTCGTATTTGGGTTGAGTATCCTTCAGGAATTCGATACGTGGTAACAACATTCTCTTCATTTTACAACCAATTTACATGAAGAGAATGTCATATATTATACTATAAGGGAAAGTTTTTGTAGGAGCAGAGAAAGTTGTGTGTTTCAGATTAGATTTTTTCTAAATGTTGTACATAAATTATTTTACTTTGAAATAATTCCTACTTCAGAAGCAGATGATTTAGAAGTGATGCAGTACAGGGGGAAAAAGGATTAATGTAAAAAATTCAAAAAATTATCAAAAACAAATTTTAAAATTTGAGTACCCAGATGTATTAATTTAGATTTTAAGTCTCCAACTTTGTGTTTTTGTAATACATAATTAATAGGAAATTCACTATTGAAGTTTGCATGAATTGTCACAAAATGACATAGTACATTACTTTTCTTAGGAACAATAAACACACGGTTCCCTCTGAATTCGACAAAGCAATACTGCTCCTCCCAATCATAGAAATCCAATAACTTTAAGTTCTTTGCCTTTTAGCTATACTGTATTTAAAAAAATTGACCACAACACTAGACACATAACTGAACCTACAGTCAGAAGCTCTTAAGTTCAAATAACAATGTTCCTAAGTTTGAATTTATTAAGTGGAGGGAAAGGAAATAGACATTAAATCCATGTCTGGGATATTAATACAAGTAAGAATCAGCTTGAAAAATTTTATGTCATAACCGGGATTTGAACACAGATCTTCGGCTTAACGCGCCGATGCTCTACCATTGAGCTACCATGACAACATGCCAGTACGACATCAAATTCCTCAACTGATTCAGAAGACAAGGCAGACCACAGGAGGTTTCTCCGTTGAGAACACACATCCAATGGAAATAGGCAATGACAATGTCTATTTCCTTTCCCTCCACTTAATTAATAGTATATAAATATATAACTTGGCCTCAAAGTACCTACAAATGTAGGACGCCATTGGATGTGTGTTCTCAACGGAGAAACCTCCCGTGGTCTGCCTTGTCTTCTGAATCAGTTGAGGAATTTGATGTCGTACTGGCATGTTGTCATGGTAGCTCAATGGTAGAGCATCGGCGCGTTAAGCCGAAGATCCGTGTTCAAATCCCGGTTATGACATAAAATTTTTCAAGCTGATTCTTACTTGTATTGAATTTATTGTTTGCGGCGTAGCTTTCTTGGGATTTTGTCACCAATTACTGACAAGTTGAAGTCTGAGGAAAGTGCAAATTATGGTAGGAGGGGTGGGTATTGGTGAATTTGTCTATCTTGTCTACAGCATAAAGTTTTATGATACCACAGAGGCACAATTGCTTGAAAGGATAAAAACACCGTTAGGGCATATACCCTTGTTTTGAGAGGAAAAAAGGAAATGGCTGGTATTGTTTGGTTAGGGAAATAATGAATATAGCTTTGAACGCATAAAAACATGCTTCATATACCGTATTTTACGAACTATATGACACTGCGGACCATAAGACCCACCTTGATTTTAGGATGGAATTTAAAGGAAAAGAAATTTAATGCAATTCTAAACGACAAATTTTAAAGGGAATAATATACTTCATTGCATAAACAAATTATAACCTTGTACAATGGAAACCTGCGTTGTACGAAAATCTCTAAGGTGGCATCGCGTAAATTTTAACTGCCTAACTGATTTCTCATTAAAGACTGAAAACTCTTTTACACCCTTTAACCCTCAATTCACCATACGGTAAGTGTAATGGGACAAGGCTGTTTAGAGGTCATTGCATTCATTTAAACTTCCCGACGGAGACAACTCATTTTGTATAAAAGAACTCAACATTCCTTTTTCTTTTCACATTGTATACCTGGCTTCCAGCTACCCTCATTTTATGATTATGACGAGTCTGTGCCAAAATTTGTAACCATCTTATCGTTCATAACACCTTGTTTATAACTATGGCATTCTGGCAATATCTACCATATTTAAAATTTTTTTGTGTACTTCGGACCATTAGACGCACTCAACTTGCAAGGCTCTGTTTTCAAGGTAAAAAAGTGCATCTTATGGTCCATAAAATACGGTATATGTACTGAGAAGATGTTCAGAAGGAAACAGTTTTGTCTTGAAACTTGAATATTAGAAATTGTTGGAATAAAAATTTGCTTATGAAGGGCATCAGAGAAATACATCACGGGCGCCACTGTAAGATGACAATTTTTTTGGTGAAAGACTTGAGTGGCTATTTCCAAAACTTTTAGTCCCTAACATCCAGTCATTAATGCACGTAATTAAAACAAAAGAAAGATGGTTTTAAAAGTTTTTTAATTTTTTTTATATCATTTATGTTTAACAAAAGAAATTGAAGGTTGAAAAACCTATATATGCAACACTCACCAAAAACACATAAAATTGCATAAAAAACAATTGAATATAAAATTGCAGATTTTAGTTGAGTGGATTGCCAGATGAAATGCTGAAAGAGAAATAAACACATATTATTAAGAAAAATTAACAACACTCAAATTTGTTAGTTATATAAAACACTTTTAACCCTGCGGTATTACAGTAAACGCCGCTTAAAGTAATTGTGGATAATGTTATCAATCGGGTAATGTTATCACTTTTATGAAGTCCTGTACGGATTAATACTGATACATTGAAAAAATGCTGTTTATTGTGATCAAAGATTCGGTTTATGTTATCACATTTTCGTTTTAGCGGATTTATTTCCAAGTACTGTACGTCATTCAAAATTTCGTTTTTAAGGGTTTAATTTCTAACGCAATTGTATTGTGTTGTAAAGGAGGCAGCAATTCTGTTCCCAGCTCACAGGATGATCAGATCACTTTCTCTTTTAAGCAATAAAACATGTTTCACCTCACAGTTAAGCTGCAGCTTTTGATTTATGAAGATAACAGTGTTGACATGCAGTGATGGCTAGTGTAAAATGACAGGTGTTAGATGCTTTGCTATGCGGTATTCCCCACAGATCAGTATAGTCTTCCATGCTATTGATTCACTCAGGTCCAAATGAGCCAACCGCACACCTTCCAATCAACCACCAGAATAATAAAAACATTGGCCCTCATTTGGACCATTTTTCCCCTTTTTCTCGTTTTCCAACCACCACCTATATAATAATAATAATTTATTGTCACTACCTAATGACCGTTGGCCCTTATTTGGACCGTTTATACTTCTCATCTTAACTCCTGTTCTCCCAGCACCTATCTGTTTCCTGATTGGTTGGTCTCCAATAAATCTTTTCTCCAATCCGGATGTCCCCAGTTACAGCAGTCCTATATACCGTAAATACACCCCATCTAGTCCCGGCATTTCTTTCT
Organism: Ectobius pallidus; assembly: GCA_964059195.1. NCBI lineage: Eukaryota > Metazoa > Arthropoda > Insecta > Blattodea > Ectobiidae > Ectobius > Ectobius pallidus. Next base: position 9,370,611 of record CAXKWD010000005.1, on the reverse strand, counting down.
CCTTGACAATGGAGCCTCAGATTGGCTTCGAAACGTCAGAATTAATCCAATTCACCACCTGGTTAGGACCAGGAAAAATTCAAAGCACACTTCAAGGATTGATCTTACTTACATTTATTTGAGTCTCTCGTTGTGATGTGAATCTAGAGCTCCTGTTTGTTTATAATGATGTATGTCCTTAAAATAAATCGTAGAGAAATCTATTTCTTAAATTTATAATTCCTTCATGAATTGAGTATTCAGGAGAATCTTTAGTAATCCACGCTGTTGTTCAAACATTCTCCTCAATCAGCGCATCATGTCCACAACCATGAAATTTATTTCCCTCTTCCCAAGTGTAAATGTTACATATACGCTTATGTTCCAAAATTGAAGTGAATTTTTGTACGAATAGCAATCTGTCATTTTTGCAAGTAAAGGATGCCCACCAGAAATTTTGGACTTTTCCATTCATAGAATACCGAAGACTTCCCAAATGTTTATTAATCATTTTCATCAGGGATTCTGCAAGATGCCAAATGTAAAACTCATATTGAAAGTTTGGAAATTTTCTCTTCTTTATAGCCCTTACTCCTGTATGCCTATATGACAAAAAGAGTTAAATTGGTGTGTGTTTCGAAAGAACCTTACTGTTCTGCTGTAAATTGCAGTAATAACAAAGGAAGATATCCTGAACTGCATTTCTTCACTTTCCCAAAAGATCCAGAAAGGTAAGAACAAAAAAATACGTAACAATTATTGTAGGCCTTCTGGCTTACTCATGACATGTGTTCTGGTGTGGTTATGTTTCAACTTACTTTAATGCATTATGTTTATATTTCATTCTGTTGTAATGATTTCTGGTGTAAAAAATTGGTCATTAATGGCCGGCGAAAAGACCTACAGTGAGTCTCAGTCAGATTGGTTCCGCCGTGCCGAGCGTTGGGTTCCCCCCAGATGACGCTCCTATCCCCGGTATGCGGCAAAGGAACTCCCCGGCAGTTGACTGACTTGTCCGTGTGTGACAATGAAAATAAATGAAATAAGTTTGAAAATAACGAAAATAGGCACCTAACTTATTACAGGAGATGCTGGAAGTGTCCTCCTCCTACATCCACACATTTTTGGCATCGTGATAGGAAATTCCGATTAATACACATTAATTGTTCTTCCGTTATTCTTGAGTTTATCTCTATCCTAATGTTTTCTTTTAGTTGTGACAACTACCGAATAACACTTTTACGTCTGTACAACACGAGAACAATGCTCAACTGCAGGCTATGCAGGAATTGTTTACTTATCTGCGGGGACACAGCTGGCCGCGACGCGGGTAGTGTTGAGTCATCACAAGATAAACACGGCACGCGACAAGTGGCACCAATCTGTCTGAGACTCACTGTACTAATAAGCATGTAAAATATTTGAATGAAAATTGATGTCTATGCCTTGAACACATAGAAAACAGCCAGTTTATGCACTCGTTAATTAGAACTGCTGTATCAACGGTGTCCTCAATTCCACATGATCCAGGATTTTTTGTTTTGTTTAATGTTCATCCTGCATTAGTCTAATTGAGGGTACACAGATGTACAATTGAAGTCGTATGTTGCCATATAACATAGAGAAACAAACTACACTCTCAACAATAAGTACAGGATGAACAGCGTGACAGACCTATATTCAAAGACTACCCTTTAATATCATTATAATTTAAATGACGATTTTAAAGGGAAAATACTAGACCTAGATACAGTTCTTAACAGTAACCTATTTAGGTATGATTTACCTGTTTTTACTAGAATATAATATCTGTTTTATTATTTCTTAAATTTAAAATTCAGATTTGCAATAAAGAAGAATATTGTGCATTTTCTCTCTTAATATAACATATTATTTTGTGATGTGTTTATGTATTTTCCCAAGTCATTTGATATGATGAGAATGTAGTTTTAGTTACTCACTGCATGAAGTGCTAGTGTTGTCCAGTTCCATGTTTATATACAACTTTTAACACACAGTTTCTCTACTGTTTTAATACCTATACTGTGGTACAACTATAAAATCCAGTATGTTATTATTAGCCAAATTCACAATGCTGTATGTAACATATTTAGCGGAGGAACCTGGTGAGTCATATTACCCGACCCCTGCTGCATGGAAGTTATTTTCTTTCATAGCGCTCTCAAAATTTATTTCCTTTTCTTTGAGTCAAAAACAATAAATGGTAGGGAACAAGCAACAGAGTGCAGCCAGCAGCGTGATGTCACAATTCCTACACAACTTTGATTAAAACTCAATTTTCCAAGTAAATACTACACAGGAGATTGGAGTTTTCGCAGGTGTTATCAAAGGTAATCCCACGAGAGTTGGATTTATTAAGACTATTCCATGAATAAAAATGTAACGTATTATACAAATAATACTTATTTTCATGCTTTATTGTATCAAAACAAACCTAAAAGCTGTGAGACCATGGCACACTATGAATCATCCATCCATGAATCGATTCGAGTTGCCATATTGTGACCAGTGATACCAATGGTGAATATAAGACATAGTTAAATTCATTCAGGGAAGCTAACAGCAGAACAGAATAAAAGCACACCAATTGGCTTGCACCGAATCAAAATTGTGTTTTTAACCACTGTACATTTCTATTATTTTAATATCCAAATGATTTATATCAATAGATATAATTTCCTGATTAATTTTTATTTACCTTATTATCTATCTATCTTTACCTTAGTTTTTACCCCCTCCCTTTTGGGGTCATTTAAGCGACCCACGTTGCCCGGGCCTTACAGGGCCGCGACCTGTCGGGAGAGGGATTATCTATGGCTCTCGTACATACTTTCTTGACCAGACAAGGACATTGAGGGCCTCCCGAATGAGTGATCAGCCAAATGCCGGGGCCACCTCCGAGACAACACAAACATACAGGACGAGATACATCATTCACACACTCACTCTGAACAAGGCGAGGATGGGATGAGGATGATAATGGCTGCCAGATGATATCCGGAGACCACTAAGGCCTAAAGTTACCAGAGCCTAAAGTTACCAGACATTTGTCTCACAGGTGAGGAAAACTCCCGGAAAAAACTCTACCTAGGTAACCTGTCCCGACCAGTATTCGAATCGGAGCCCGCTGCGTGAGACGAGCGAACGCATCCCCTACGCCCAACTATTTACTGTATGTTTGCCAAAATTGAAATAGAAAAATTAAATTTGTTAGACATAATCAGAGTAAATTACGGGTAAAGGAGTAAGTTATGTGGAATATAAATACGTCCACCATGTTGGCTGGACAGCTGATGATTTATAGAAGTACATCGAATCTACTTTAAATTGTGTACACTTAACCTATATATACATAAATCTAACAATGCGAAGCATTGATGGGTCAGCTAGTGTTGTATAAAATAATCTGTTTTCGTGTTGCTTAATGGCAGCAGGTGACGTATTAATCACTGCACACTGATGCTTACGTGTCCAGTAATGAGCAGCACGTTTTACCCGATAAAATGGTATCCTTGCAATTCCTACAAGAATATTGTAAGATAAATGGCCGTGATTGGTCTATATGTGAGGAATTGCTAAACGTTATTTGTCAATATCAAACACACGGCGTATGAGTTGAATAATCAGTACAAAATACCCTTTAACATATAAAAAAAATATTATTACTAGTTCAGTCCCCCTTTAAATGGAAAACTAATATTCAATTCAAATCTTGTTTTACAAAAGTAAGTAAATAAATTCCACTCAAAATACATAAAATTAAAACAAATGCAACTGAATTATATATTTTTCAGTAGTTTAAGTATGCAGGCATATAAAAATCCTGATCTCTTCCATGAAAGACAAGAGCTACGGTTGAATCATATTCACTAGGATCTTGAAATGTACCCAAGACTTTTCATATTGAATCATGTGAATGGGACTCGGAGAAATTTGCAATAAAATATAAGACATTGTTATTAAGTACTACCAACCTTGTTCAAGTGCTGGAAGGCTTGTTCAACTTTTGCTTCTTCTTCCCCTGTTCTTTAGGGCGAGTGGTTTTAGGCTGATCAACTATATCTCTCCAAGGAGTCGGATTCCACTTCAGACGTGCAAGTGTGGGATCAGATCGACCTGAAATGTCAAACATACATGACATATTTTCATACTTAAATAACAGCCCTGTAAAATTATTCACTTAGGTATATAAAAGTTTAGATAGTTTTGATTATTATTTACATGTTGTTGGTACTGTACCTGTAGGCCTACTCTAAAATTCAAGTTTTCAACCTTGGCATACCACCACTTGGTATTGACAGAAAATAAAGATTTTTATTTTTTCTCTGTTTTTTTTCAAAATATCTCCTAAAGGGTTGATTTTACAGAAAAAAATTGTCCTTTTCACATTCAAACTAGAGTAAATTTGCTACAGCTTGAGCTGTAACTGTAGCTTAAAATAACAGCTAAGATATAGGCTTTCAAAAAATCATGTTTTCTTTGCAAAAATTGTTACTTTTATGGGTTTTTGTTGAATGTCTTCTACTTTAAGGTGTTTAGGGGAAACACCATATGGATCAATTTTAAAGTCTAGCAAAATTTATATAAACAAGCACAACAGGATGTTTCTATGGCCAATATTTTAAGATATACAGTTCTTTAAGCAAAGGTCTTAAAAATTATCTACACAAACCACAAACTGTCATACATTTCTTTTAATTTTCAATTATATTTTGACATCACAAAATAATAAGAATACATAAAAATAGTTTTAAGATATGTACTGAGACTGCTAAGTATCAGTATAAAGCATTCAGTCTGAAGACCTATTTCCTTTCCCATCAGTCACTTTACAAAGACGTTGTGCCAGTTGTTGATGTCATACATGGATGCAATCAGAACAAATACAGCAAGAAATGGTTTAAAAGAACATTTCAATTCAATCTATGCACTGAACGGCATTGACATGCGTATGCACGGGCAGTATGCTCTGACAGTTTTACTCATCGTGTTCTGGCCCAAGTCATTACGAAAACTGTCCCCTTTTTCAATGAAGAGAAAGTTGTGATCGAAAGTATTCTTACAAGCATAGAATAAAAATGAAGTTGTTCAAGTCTTCATTACAAAAGTTAAAGAAACTGAAACATCAGGGAACAACAGTTTAGCTGTGGGTAAAGTACTGCTACATGACCGCTGACAAAACGGGTGAAGATCTGCACAATAAAACTTGCAAACATGTTTTAAATTCCTGATTTTTGAACACACTACACAAACAGAATATATTATAACTATTACTATTATTATTGCATTTCTAAATGTAGAGAACCCAATTTTACCAACGGGCATATTAGGATTATAGATAAAACATATATACAGAATGAAGAGATGATAGATTGGTGTAGTAAAATCAAAATTTAAAAATAATATTAATAACTGATGACCGCCGGCGTGGTCTTGTGGTTAGCATCGCTGACTATGGATCCGTCGGCCCGGGTTCGGTCCCCTGTACCTCCTCGTATTTTTCTGAGGTAGGGAGGTCTGGTAGGGGTGCACTCAGCCTCGTGATTCAAATTAAGGAGCTACTTGATAGAGAAGTAGCGGCTCCGGTCATGGAAACCACCATTAATGACCGTGGGTGTCGGCATGCTTTGCCATCTGCCCAAAGGTAGATGATGCAGTGGTCGGGTGGTAGGCCTTGTCCCTTTGGGGATGTCGCGCCACGGAGTTTAGAGTAATTAATAACTGATGACGTTCATGCATAAATAAGGGACAGTGAAATAAGAGATGCATAACAGACTGACTTTCCTCTTTACGTTTACAATTTGCAGAGGAAGGAATTTTAACCTATGTAAATATTCACCAAATTTCCCATCCTTTTTCAAGTCATAATATAGTGTGGAATCAAAAGTGTACAAGCGATTCTATCCTGCACTCAAGGGAAAAGCAAATATTTTGTTGTACTGCCATTATTGCGATCCCATTGGCTGCGTGTATGCTCTCTTAATGTTTGCTTAATGAAGGATAGGGGGCATAAACTATAGGAAATTTTCAAGGATTTGAAGAAGCACCTAACTTCGCCAATTCATCTGCTTTCTGATTCCTACATTTCCCATATGACCTCAGACCCAGGTTAAACAAATACGAATGGTGCTTGTATTTAGTGCATATCTAATGTGCATCTTTATTATATTTATCATCTACAGCTTCTAAAGTCGATTGTGAGTCACTGTTTACGCAAGCACTACTGCTACTACCAATGCACCATTTATCAGCTTCTTTTATGGCGAACAATTCCACTTGAAAAACAGAATAGTGTGATGATAGTTTATACAAAGCAGAATGAATCTCAGAAACACTATTATTACAAACCATAAAAGCACATCCCACCATAACTTCTTGAGTTTCACAATCAATGTAACGTGAATCATCTGTATAAATGTAGTAAGAATGTTGATCTACAAGTTCAGTATGCAATTGCATGAAATTGGTGATGTAATGTGCTGGATGACAGACTAAACTCCAATGTACCGGTGTTTGTAGTTGTACATGGGAGAAAACATTGGGGATCTTTTGACCTCTTAATATTATTTATGTCAGTTAAAAAGAGATCAGCTACATTTAAACATAAGAGTTCCATAGCAGCTATGACTTGGGCAGCATCAGATAACCTCTTATCATTCATAGCGGGAACCCTCTTTATATTTGCTGTAATTTTTTCCGAGTCCATTTTTTTATGTAAAATATCTTCATAGGCTGCAACACAATATGAAAGCAGAGGCTCAATCGCTTCACGATAAATAATTTTCAGTATGGAGTAGTTAAATCCCGGACTAGATCTGGACATCTTAGATAAGTTAAGAAGTTTACTGGCTTTGTTAGCAAAGTGATTTAAATGTGATCGAATTATTAGCTTTGTATCTAGTATTACACCCAGACAACAAAGGCTGTCGACCACTTTAATATTTTGCCCATCCATAAAGTCAATTTTCCTTCGCTTGGTAACCATCATAGCAGAAGTTATCTCAGGTTTAAAGTGAAATTTAACCCCATTCAAAAATTATTCACAGATTCAATGTAATTACAGATAAATTTACACACAGAACACACCAATCTACTGAGTGAGATGGTTGGCCAATTTGATTGGGTTTTTCAGGATTTCTCCAGTCATAAAGAAAAATGCTGAATTGGAAATTTACTTGCCATGACTCACTGCCACATCCATTAAAATTGAAAATCAGTTGAAATTCACAGAAAGTCACAACCCATCAACAATAGAAAAAATGCACACCAATAGTTAACATGGCCTACTCTGGTGCACCTGCTACGAATCTGAAAGAAGGTAGGGAGAAATGCCAACTTTTGCATGGGTGGCAAAGATAATCAGAACTGCGAGAGTTTACGATGGCACTGTATGTAAGCCTGTGTTCAATATAGCCTCACAGAAATTAAATCCAGGGACTTTGGGTAGATAAACAAACCCACAAACCTTTAAGATCTTTTATGGCGATGGACATGGGCTTTGGTGTATTCTTAGCCCGCTGGCTCCAGGCATCAAATGCCTGCTTATTCTTCTCAGATCTTAACCTCTGCTCTTCCTCCCTTTGCCGTTTCAGTTGGTCTTCCTTATGTTTCTGCGCTGTAAGTACAACAAAAAATTTGTATTTTATCAAGTCTACGTAAACAAGCAAATACACCTCGGAGGAACATCTTCATTTATTTCTCCCACAGATATATTTAGTAGGAAATTTGACCATCTGGAAAACTCTGATTTAATCTCATATTGAGCATAGAAAACACTTGGAGACTACAGAGCTGGCATCTCTTTATTCAAGGCTTGAAAGCATCTAGCTCTAGTTGTGTGAGGCATGGTGTGCAAAGCAAAACTCAACGTTGAAGACACAGCATACAATACATAACTTTATTGAATAAATTGTGCCATTTCACTAAGTATAGTAGTACAATCTATCAGTACTGGTATCATCACTTAGCTTTTCCAATGTCGAAGACACAGCATACAATGTAAAACTAAATTAGATGTGCTTGAGGCAATTTGCTAATGGCCTGTGGTCCATCCCCTCCCAGAATGCATCATGCTCACTCCGCGTTCACAGTAGAAAAAAAAAAAAAAGAGTATGAAGCCAAAGAAATAAACATTGGAATAAATAAAATAAAACAAACCTTAAATATAATGTTGATGGTATTTAACACTAGTTATTCAACTTTTGCTAGCTTACTTCAACTAGCCTGAGGCTGTTTTTCATAACCAGTGTAGCTGACATACATGGTAGGGTCTAGTTTTGTTCAAGTCCCATTAGCTACACCACATACCATACTACATACAGAAATTTGTTTGAAAGATCGCATTTCCTGTACATGTTGAAAACAGTGAAGAAGTGTAGTACTTATTTATTTCAGGCCTTATTTCATTGTTATAAAAATCAGCGACAGTTGTTTTTTATGATAACGTTAAGTTGGGTTATGTACCTAAAGTAACTTTCCCACAGGCCATTAATGGAAACAAAACACAATTTAATGGAAACATTTATTGTAACAGATACGGAATGTGTTGAGATATTTTTGAACACATTCACTACAGGAATTGAGACATCTGTCATGCAGTGGGACCAACTTTTGAATACCTGTGCCATAGGAGTCTGCCGCCTGGGATTTGAACCATTGTGTGATAATCTCTGTTTCTCTGTCAATCTCTACCAGTCTCTGTCATTTCTTGAGGGGTAGGGAAAGATGAAAATCTCTGGGTGCGCGATCCAAGCTGTAGGGTGGAGGCTCCAACACCTCCCTGCAAGTTTCCTGTAAAAATTCAGCTAGGAGATGTTTCAACATCCACATTACAGCCCGGATCTTGCTCCCAGTGATTTCCATCTTTTCCTACACCTCAATAAATGACAGAGAATGGCAGAGAAGCGAAGATGGTTGTCACACAGTGGTTCGAATCCCAGGTAGCAGACTTCTATGACACAAGTGTTCATAAGTTGGTTCCAAGGCATGAAAAATGTCTCAATTCCTGTGGCGAATATGTCGAAAAATAGCTGAACACTTACTGTATCTGTTGCAATAAATATTTCCATGAAATTGTGTTTTGTTTCTGTAAACAGCCCCATGGAAACTTAACTTTATGAACAGCCCTCGTATAAAAAAAATTTGTAACATTTTCTAAGATAACCCTAGGTTCTCTGACCGTCAAGTCGTAATTCTCGGCTTCCAGCATGTGTTTTAATTCACATCCTGCATTTATTTGCTTGCAATTGATTGTAGTGACATTTCCATAGGCCTATGTCTGCTTTTTTCAGTTTTGGTTCCTTCAACAATTCCTATATGCTGCGGTACTTATAACTATTGTTTCCGTGCAAGAACATTTCTTTGATTAATTCCTTTATGATGTATATTGATCGGCAAAGCACTCTTTTAGTATGTAGCCAGTGGCGTACCAAGGGGGGTGCGAACGGGGCGGCCGCACCGGGCGCCGTAAGGAAGGGGGCGCCAAAATTGTAAAAGGATTTTTTTAGTTTAAGAAAAAATAATTTTTTCAGGAAAAATATAAGGTTTTAGTAGTCAAATTTTCTTTATTACTTTGTTAAATACTGCAGTAATATTATTTAGACTATATTATTTATAGGCCTATATTATATTATTTAAACTATAGACAATACGAAATAGGTTGTGGGCGTTGAACACACAGGAAAAGTTTACGATGTAATTTAGCAATTTTATCAGTTGAACGTGATGTGGCTGCTACTATAGACTTCAACTCTATTATAAATAATTTTGCATCCATCAAGGCTAGGAAGGCACATTTAAAAAAATTTGTTATGACTAAAACTTTTCTCTTTATTTTTTTTCAAACAAACTAACTTTATAATACTTAAGTTTTATTTCATTCATATTTTTCCCTTTATAATGTGTTAAAGTAACATACTACTTATTAAAAATAAATAATTGTGAACATTAAACTGTGTTTAATTAAACTCATTGAACCTTGAACCTTTTAGTGTTAGGGGGCGACTACCATCTAATTAGCCCCGGGCGCCAAGTAGCCTTGGTACGCCACTGTATGTAGCTATTAATTTCTCACATTTTTCCAATAATCTTTTGGAGAGATGCATCCATATATTTTCCTAATCATGTGTTGCAACAGGATTTACTTTGAGATGTCCTTAGTGAGAGGCCTAAACTTTTCTCTTATCTTTTAGGCTGCTTACATGTTGGATCAATGATAAAGGATAATAGCAATGATATCGGTACTAGTCGAGTGTAGAGTTCATATTGGAGCAAGGAAAAAAAGAATCCCAGTGTTTAGATAACGTTACATTTGAAAATTGTTTATATTTCATACTTTTCAATAAACCTAATTAAAATATGTCTTGAATGTGGTATAAGGGAGTGAATATGTAAACTTTCGAGTGTGCACAGTACCATACCAGCAAGTGAGCTGAACAGCTGATAATAAAATAGCGAGGTTTGATAATCTGTCCAACAGCTCATTTCCGAGCATATCACAAGGAATAAATTCTTATTTCTTTGTGTGATGAATTGTTGTGAGGGTATACAAAAGTATCTCATAAAACTTAGTAACTCCAAACATAGGCTACCTCTCTTTCCACAGTGTAAAGAGAGAGATCTCAATTGGGAATGAATTTATACATCTTTGCACACCATGAATTGGGAAAAATGATAGTTATCCCATAATACACAACGGTATAAATCTTGTCATAATTCAGACTAGATATTTCATTTTTCAAAATCATGGAGTTGTCTTTTTTTATTCGCCTAAGAATTAAACTTAACTCTTCAATTTGTTCATTGTGGAATATTATTATTAAATTTTTAATGAATTAATTGATCTGTAACTGACACGAATCATTTTGATCTGTGAGAAGAGTGAAGAAAATGGATTTTTTCTTTGTCATCGCTCTCAACTTTCCTCCAACATGAACATCTCAATGTTAATTAATGTTACTATTCTCTTGGTAGAACAGCGTTGCTTCCTTGTGGGCTTATCGTCACTCCAACATGTATGCAGTCAAATTAATAGTGGTTTGTTTTGTCTTGTCAGTCTTGAAGTTATTGATTTCTATTTATGTTTTAGATAATATCGATTGCATTACTAGAATAAATTTTATTTAGATCTTCCATATTCCGAAACAAGGAAAGTGCCTCAACTCTCACTGAAATATTTGTGTGATGGTTTATTTCAGCAGCAAAGCCTTTATTAAAATTAACATTGGGAAATGGTTTCATTCATACCGCACTATATTTATTTGCATAAAAAGGTAGAAAATTGGTGGTTTTTTGCTTCTTGTCTTCTTCAGAAGCCAAAGAAACCAATTATTATTTTTCTTTTTTGTATGAAGTCTCCGAAAGAGTTTTTTAAATGAGGAAAAAAATCACTTTTCTAACCTAGAAATGTAAATGGCTGCTGGAAGCCGAGAATTACGACTTGACGCTCAGAGAACCTAGGGTTATCTTAGAAAATGTTACTAATTTTTTTTATACGAGGGCTGTTCATAAAGTTAAGTTTCCATAGGGCCTTATTAATAATCCATGTGTAACATGTTTACTAAAAATATGCACGGCTGAGGAGAAAAATTTACTAACAATCTCTGCATAAAACACTAATGCCCGAGTGCACCATTCTCAGGTTTTCTTAACCAGGGTAAAAGTAATATTGGGGTATTATAAGAAAACCTGTGCATCATTGCTACAATACCCTTGTTTCCAAATGCTTCAATATAATGCAGTTACTCTGCTACGAAGCCATTCCCATGGAGCAATTTGTGTTGATTTCTTCCACGGCCACTAGTTTTTCTCTCCCTCTCTGCTCGTCTGCCAGTCATGGTGATTCAGATATTAATTCTTGGGAGCAATAGGTGCAATGTTTACAGCATTTCTGTTCATTATTTGTGTTATGTGTTGAGCTTGCACGGACCGGCTCACCGAGCGAGCAAACCTGAGCAAGCCCTACGATCGGTAGGAGGCTCTTGCCCTAAAGGGATGCAAATGGGCTAATTTTATTTATTTATTTTATTTAATCCTCTCTAACAGTCTATACATTTAAATAAAATAACATTTGTGTTTTAAAGAATAATTCTCACACAAGTGCAATCCAAGGCAAGGCAAAGCATCACCATGGAATCTTTGTTCTGAGTTCGACATAGCCTCGCTTTTATTCCTGTTCGACTAGTGGAAAATTTAGGTGCAAGCTCATGTACATAGCCATGAAAGGGTTGATATAAGTATGTTCGTTTACACAAGTATGATAAACTGATTACATACCCTATATACAGATACACAGGCTATATCGTGATGCATGCAGCCCTTCACTGTAAATTTGGCCTTGGCCCACTGGTTATTTGTTGCCTTATTGTTCAGTAATAAATATTCATAAGAATAAAATTGAATATTATATTGCGTATATATGTCTACTTTGAATTCAAACACCATAGATACCGTACCAAAAGTTAAGATTAGTTGGTTACGCCTACTACCAGTTGGACCTGGTTTGGTTGAGGTAAGAAAGGAAGGTCATTTCAATCGATGATACAGCACGTTATTTGCAAAGATATGTATTATCGTTTATTCTTTGAATAAATCCCAATTATCTCTCATTATTCAATTGAAGTTAATGAATAATGAGAGCTAATCAGCTAATTAGCTTTTGGTCTAGATATCGAAAATATGATACATTACGCTGATCTCCATCTTGGAAAGAAAACAGTTTTCTCACTTTACAGCTCCTTCACGGCCGGTAAACATTATAAAGACTGAAATCGAGCATAGTGCAACAAAAGTATGACTTTACCATGGTAAACTAAGCAACTTTTCTGCCGTATTCTTAATACCGAGGTTGGTGTACTCAGGCATAAATGTGTTAACACCCTTGTATATACTTGATGTAAATAACGAAAATGGTCGATATGTGTTACAGCCGGTTGTTTGGTAATGTTTGAGATTGAATTTTGAAGTTATGCATCTATTCTTACGGCAATTTATTATGAAACATTCTCAGCTGTTTTGGGGGATTTATTAACATTGTTTCTTGTTTGTGGGTTATATTTTCTTAATTTCACCCATGAATACAGCTTTCTGAAATCAATTTAATGACATGTTGAAACTTTATTTTCTCATGGCAGATTTGCATGGATAGATGGCAACATGCTTCCTTTACTGCCATGGGCAAGAAACATCCTCCCTAGCATGACGTGTTTCATGACATTACACATTCAAACATGATGTAACCCTCAGCAGTTATACAGGGATTTTTTGTTACACGGCTTATGTAGAACTTGAGTGGTGATTAACCAAACAGTGTTCAACACACATACGGGTGTTAATGAATAACTACGAAATATTTTACCTGTGTAAAGAGGGGACAGAGACAAGCAACTTTTATTAGGAGACTTTTGCTCTATGAGTAAAATGTGTATGCCACAGGGCATTAAAGTCATTACAATTTTGTGCTCATAAGTCAATAATGAAGCGAAATAGGGTTAAAAGTTTCATTAAATTGACTTCATGCCTTCTTAGTGACGATGCTTAAGTGTAAGTAACATACAGAATATCTACTGTGAATTCCTTCCCTTCATGCACGTGCACAATTCATTTATTATTACCAGGGCCCGGATTCTAATGACATGTTATCTTTTTATTGATGATTAATTAGTTTCATTTTTCCAGTGGTATAGTTGAATATATGGTAGTTTTGTAGATTCCGCCTATATACCACTAAATATAACAATAAGCTGAAGTTAATGAGAAAAAGGAAAAAATAATTGAATACTATGAAATACTATGGGTTTATTAAGTTATTATAAGGTAAGTATTGTAAAATTAATACATCAATTAAATCTAAAATATTAAAATACCATTGAGCTCAATGAATATTAGTCAATTTAGATAAAAATTGTTTTTCTCTTAGTGAAACAATATTAAAAATTATAAAGATTAAAGATATTCTAGTCACTTATTGGGTTAAAATATAGTTGGATTAAAATATAATCATATTTGAATTAAACATTCAAATAATTGTCATAAATTTGCAGATGACTTGTTGACATATAAGTTTTGTCACATATGTAAGTTAATTTTTATACAATTTTCTTTTGCTCCCTTCCTCTTGTATATGACGTAATTATCACTATTATAAGAAACAATTCTGATAATGTCTTTCAAAATAAATGTAATATAAATAGTCCTTCTTCCTAGTTAGGTTAGTATAAATTTTGGAAGAGGTACACTTGCTTCTTGCTTCTTTCTTCTTAGGTAATACGGTTATTGTTACTATAAGTGTCAATGTTAATTTTGTCAGTAAAAAGATTAATTAAAGTCTGCTTAACAATTCCTCTTCTTGAAATAATAGTGGATCTTGTAGTATTTTAATGTATTACTTGGTTGAGTAGCAACCAAGCACTCACCACAACATGACATCTTCTAGGCATCGGTCTGACTGATGATGACGCCTTGTTTCGTCGAAATGCATCTCATTAAACATTAAACAAATAAAGCTGAAGATTATTGAGAAAATTCACCACATTAAAATACTACAAGATCCACTATTATTTCAAGAAGAGGAATTGTTAAGCAGACTTTAATTAATCTTTTTACTGACAAAATTAACATTGACACTTATAGTAACAATAACCGTATTACCTAAGAAGAAAGAAGCAAGAAGCAAGTGTACCTCTTCCAAAATTTATACTAACCTAACTAGGAAGAAGGACTATTTATATTACATATATTTTGAAAGACATTATCAGAATTGTTTCTTATAATAGTGATAATTACGTCATATACAAGAGGAAGGGAGCAAAAGAAAATTGTATAAAAATTAACTTACATATGTGACAAAACTTATATGTCAACAAGTCATCTGCAAATTTATGACAATTATTTGAATGTTTAATTCAAATATGATTATATTTTAATCCAACTATATTTTAACCCAATAAGTGACTAGAATATCTTTAATCTTTATAATTTTTAATATTGTTTCACTAAGAGAAAAACAATTTTTATCTAAATTGACTAATATTCATTGAGCTCAATGGTATTTTAATATTTTAGATTTAATTGATGTATTAATTTTACAATACTTACCTTATAATAACTTAATAAACCCATAGTATTTCATAGTATTCAATTATTTTTTCCTTTTTCTCATTAACTTCAGCTTATTGTTATATTTAGTGGTATATAGGCGGAATCTACAAAACTACCATATATTTTTATTGATGCTTCATTTACGTCATTATTTTGTCATTTTCGTGTCATTTCCTTCTTTTTTAAGTCATTTTTATGCATTTACATTGAGTATATTAACTTATTTTTTG
This sequence comes from Ectobius pallidus, assembly GCA_964059195.1. Classification (NCBI taxonomy): domain Eukaryota; kingdom Metazoa; phylum Arthropoda; class Insecta; order Blattodea; family Ectobiidae; genus Ectobius; species Ectobius pallidus. The sequence goes on along the minus strand of CAXKWD010000005.1, from coordinate 9,355,285 downwards.
TTGTCCCCAGTGGAGTTGTCTTTGAAGTGTTGTTTGCTTAATGCAAGAAGGACACATTCGGTGCTGAAGTGTTGTCATGTCTCAGTCAGAAAACGAGATCAAAGAAACGCCAAAATTTTGAATTACATTACTGTTATTAGATTGACCAGAGTCTGCCTCCTATAATGCAATGTTTATGTAGGACTACTTTAAAAACAATTTTCTTACTTTTCTTCTCAAATGCTTCAATCAAGAACAAAGAACAAAGTTTTTAGACCTACAACATCCTTTCTGCATTTACAGTTTTTACAGTTATGTTCAAATTAGTCTATAACTGTGTGTGTACAATAATATAATAATTTGTTATAAATAAAATATCAGTTTTTAGGCCATTCTTTATACTTATTAATTCATTTTCTTTCAAATATAGGGTCACTTTATAGGTCATTTTTCAAACAACTTTAGGTCATCAGAATCTGGGCCCTGATTATTACTAAAAACAAGAGAAAGAATACGAGAAAATGGTCATGTGCTATTTCCTGTGTGCCATCAGATATTAGGCCTACTGTATAAACACTGGATACCTGTGTAGGCTCTACATAGTATAAGCTCTCATACCTTTCTTCTCCATGGCTTTCTTCTTGTTCCACTCCTTTCGAGTTTTCTCAGCTAGCTCTTCAGCTCGGGCCTTTTCCAGCTCTTTCTGTTTCCTCTGCAAATCTTGTTTTCGCATTTCTTCCCTCTGCTTAACAGCAGCCTCCTTCGCTTTCCTTTCTCTCCATGCAGAAAGATTTTCTTCTTCAATTTTCTTCTTATTTAAATTTTGATGGTTTTTCTTCTCTTCCTCTTCCCTTTGCCTGGCTTCTAGAATCCTTTCCTGTTCTAATTTTTTGGTGTACCAACGAAACCAAGGGAGATCTTCGTAAGGAATTAGACTTTCCCAGTTTTCAGGTAAAGAGAAATCTCCTTTTTCAACTTGTGCATTAACAATTTTATTGCGGATGGATTTTTCAGGAAATGAGCTTAAAAAATTAGAATCAGAAAGTTTTGTTGAGTATCTCCTTGGCACTGACTCATCTGAATATGTTCTGATAAGTTGGTTTGTGGTTTTTAAGCTTTCAACAGGCAAAGCTGCTTCCCAGTCAATATTAGAGTGACTTTGGTACAACAATCCTGGTGAAGATTTTGCTGGATCCGTAAGTTCATCACTCAGGCTTGAATCTCCCTGTTGCTCTAAAGGTGTCTGAACGGTTTTAAAATCTCTTCTGCTGTCATCCAAATTTGCAGCCCTAGAAGAATTTTCATCAGTACTAAGAAACGACCCAGAAATGTCAGAGTCCCTGGATGATACGGGAGAAGTTTCAAGATCGTTGTTTTGAAATTGACCACATAAATTTTTACTTCTTTCTTTGTTTGAATGTGGACACCATCCAAGTGGTGAAGGAAGCCTATCACCTGCTTCATTAGGCTTATCGACTGTAATACAACTCCCTGGAATCTTGGCAAAGGTACTTCTTGATGCTAGCAGTTTATCATCACTGGCAGGGGGAATGCTACAGTTAGAGCTCACATTCTGCTGATGTTTCCCATCACCTTGGCTGTGACTTTGTAGTGCTGGTGCTGATAAATCCAGCTTTTCAACATGCATTGCTGCATTGATAAAAATGATCTTTGAATTCGATCTTGAGCTTTTGACTTCTTTATGCTTAATGTATGCATTTTTATGACCAGATGTTCCTTTGACGTTGTTGTCACTTAGCTTGGGCACCAAAACACCAGCACTATAAGACAGCTTCTCATCATAGATGTCATCACTCATCACTGCTTGGGAGCTTGCACTGTAACAGCAATCATGCGCAAGACATTGTTAAATTGTATGTTCATACAAAGTAGCCTAGGTCAGTTTCAAATGAAACTCAAGCAGGGTCAGACTGGTCAGACGGGCAAATGCTCTAATTTTCGTTCACCAGTGTTTATTATTATTATTATTATTATTATTATTTTAGGAACTGAAAAATAGTTAGAGGGTGCATGAAAATTGAAATGCAATTTGTAATTAACAGTTATTGGATCTTTTATGCTGATATCCAGTGAAAAGGAAGTTTCAGAAAACCTTAACCATGATGACATTATTAATGACATAACAATAAAGAGTGCACAGTTTAAATCTCTTCTAATTGTTTAATGCAAATTCAGTAGCATTCCGCTGACTCGGACTTGATAGGACCGGGCCCTGTCCAGATTACCGAAAGTCTGGATTAAACAGAATAGGTCTTAAAATGCACATACTGAACTGTGATACAAGTTGTAAATGGGTAAAACTATAAAAACTGATGTTCTTTTCAAAAATATAACTTAATTTTATCTTAACTTTTCAATTTAATATTACAGCTTAATTTTATTTTTAATACTTCTGTAACCACAGACCTATGCTTTTGACCTACGATCTAATCATTAATAAATTTCATTTTCCACTAGAATTAATACTAGTGCATAAGGTGGAAAAATTTCTCATATTTACAAAGAACTACAATCTAATGTATTAACAAGACAAAACATCTTTGTGATTAAAATTCAAAATTAATTGTTCAGTAGAAAAAAAAAACACCAGATTAAGTGGACACCTGGATGAATGGGGTCCTGATTAGCCGGATTTTACTGTACACACTTTAGTATTCACTATACTGTGTATATATTTTATTGGATTTCTAAAATAATAAAATCAGGTAAACTGATGTAACAAAGTGCCACACAGAGTTAATAGACAATATTTCAGAAACCACCGAGTTTTAGAAGTCGGCCTCGGTGGTTTAGAGGTAGCATGTTTGCCTCTAGATCCGAAGGTTACGGGATCATACCTGGCCACGGTCAATGGTTTTTTCAGACATAAAAATCCTGGGCACGGAGTCCTCCTGGAGGACTTTAAGCAGGGGACCTGTGTCGTAGAATTATGGCACGTAAAAGAACTCCAAGCCTAAATTAGATCCTCTGGACAAAATTTCTTGGCCCTTTCACATCCACGTACTACCTTAGTTTCCGGATGGAGGTTGAAAAGCGATGGGCTTACCACCTGTCCCCCTGCCCTCTCTTGGAAAATAACCATAACAAAAGAATATTATAGGAGAAAAATTCCTCCAACACTTGGACTTGAACCCAGGACCTTTGGCTATTCGTGCCAATGCTCTACCAACTGAGCTAAGCCGGAGTTCAATTCACAGCAACAGATGGAATCTCTCTTATGAGGAATTTTTCTCCTAATATTCTCACGTAATGTCCAACAGAGACAATAATTTGTGGTTCATGAATGCTTATATATCTAAGCATAACAAAATTCACATAGGTAACAAATACTTCCACTTGGAGGCCGGAAACCTGATAGAGATTGAGTTTTAGACCATGGTTTCTTGAGAAAGTTTGACAAGCATACATGAAGGAAATAAGTGTGATAATTCCTATTGTTAGCATGTCTGATTATTTGTCAAAGCCCAAAGCCATATTGTTGCCATGAGAAATGAATTGCATTGGATGAATTCACTGTAATATTTTCAGAAGTAAGGCCCCTAATTGGCTATTATTCCGGTACCGATCAACCAATATGGTCCAAAATCAATAGAATTGCCCCATGGACATTATAAGTGTGTTTTCCAAGTTTCATGAAAATTTGATGAAGTGTATTCAAGTTATTGCACGTACAGACACACAGATAGACAGACGGACATAAATTTTCCCGTCCACCATACAATATCAGAAAGTACCATTCTGGCACTTAATAAACCTGGGTTTTGATCATTAGGCCTACACTAACTTACATGGTTAGACAACTGATGTGTTAGCATAAAAACTCTTAGCTTGTTCAGCATAGACTAAAAGGATTAAGAAGAAGTCACAGGTAGGCCTACATAAGAAATTCTACGACCCATAGTACTCAGATAAGTGTGAAAATGTTACATAGCCCTATATTTATTCTTGCAGTTACCTGTTAACATAGTTGAAAATAAAAATAAGAAATCCACTTGGATCCCTCTCCTGTGTCTTATATTGGGACCTTTGCCCCAAGCATTCTGACCCCTTCTATATTTATATTAATATTAATACTTAATTATAAGAAATTTATAAATGTGTATTTTAATTATTCTGTCATTATATGTAGGCCCTATTGTATATTATGTATTGTAATAACCAAAAATATGCCCATAGAATTAAGAAGACTGACGAAGCTATGGACATTGTATCCTGACAGCTAATAAATAATAATAATAATAATAATAATTAATATTATTTCTCTGTGAAGTTTCATTGAGTTAAAATAGGCTATATCAGTCCTGGATCCTTTTCCTGTGTTTCTATGTTAGGGGCTTTGTTCCATATCCCACCCAAGGCTTCCCCCCAGACCCAACAGGGGGGGGGGGGCTCCCCTTAGATCCCTTGTTATTAACATTTTCACCGCTAACTTATTAGGCCTATTCATTGTGCAAACTAGTGGTGTTGAATTATTTGTAAATTTCTTTTGTACCAGTAACCATAAATGGGTAAATTGCAAATAATTTGTCAGTTCTCTCTAAAACAAGAGCACAGCACATATTTCTTGAAGCTCAGAGTGATTTATGTAACCTTGGGGTAATGTCGTCAGAACACAACTGATTTAACATGCGTTTCAATGGATGATGCAGTACAATGCCTAAAATATTTTGCTACAGATGGCAGCAAAGGACAGAGAAAAGGGAACTATGGTGTCAGGAAGTAGACAGATGACACCATACACCCTCTCACTGAAAATATCTTTCGTCTATTGGCATGCAAAGTAATGTGTCACATAATATGTGATGCATGCTGATAGAAATGTATATGGCTGTACAGGTGAAAGAATTAATATCTTAATTCAGTTATTGAATACCGATATGACAATTATTATAAACAGTAGCTTAACTGGGAAACCTAACCATTACAGTGTCCGCCGGTGTGGTCTTGTGGTTAGCGTCGCTGACTACAGATCCATCGGCCCGGGTTCGATTCCCGATACCTCCTCGGATTTTTCTGAGGTAGGGAGGTCTGGTAGGGGTGCACTCAGCCTCGTGATTCAAATTGAGGAGCTACTTGATAGAGAAGTAGCGGCTCCGGTCAAGAAAACCACCATTAACGGCCGTGGGTGTCGGCATGCTGACCACATGCCCCCCAATCCTGCCATCTCCCTATGGGAGATGACGCAGCGGTCGGGTGGTAGGCCAAGTCCCTCCAGGGATGTAGTGCCACGGAGTTTAGTTTAGTTTTAACCATTACAGTACTCACCCTCAAACTGAAAGCATGGACATCACAGACAGAATTTGAATGCAATCGAAATGTGCTGAGAAAAAAACATTGATAGTATCACACAGTATCACCCTGGTATCCACGTGGTTAACTAAAGCGCATGGAGCCATGCATTGCCATAACATGTTCAAATTTTAACGGTCGCGAAGCTTTCAGATTCCAGGTGATCTCTGTAGTAGTTAGTAGTGCTAGAGACTTGTGTGTAATTTTTACCTCTTGCTATGATATTTCAGATCATGTCATTTGCATCAAAGCCTTTGGGATTTTTTTTAAAGGAATACAGTTAATTTTAAGGTACTTAGGGCACTTAGGAAAATATTTGGGCCTAAGAGAGATGAAAATGGGGACTGGAGAAAACTGCATTACTATGAGCTTCATAACCTGTACTCTTCACCAGATATAGTAAGGGTAATTAAATCACGGAGGATGAAATGGGCTGAAACTTGTTGGGTGCATGGGGGAGGAAAGACATATATAAAAAAATAAAAAAATTGACTGGAAGACCCGAAGGGAAAAGACCACTAGGAAGACCAAAACGCAGGTGGGAGGACAATATTAGGAGAGATTTAAGGGAAGTAGGATTTCCGAGGGATGATTGGATGGAGTTAGCACAGAATAGGGTTGAATGGCAGGCTCAGGTAAGTGCAGCAATGAACCTTGGGGTTCCATAAAATAGATGATATTCCTTTAGCTTGCTGAGGAATTATCTATTGCCATTGAGTAAGTAAGTAAGTCAGAAAATTAATTTTAAGTCTAAGCAGCAATGAAAATGTTATATTCTTTAAGTTAATTACATCTAAGATTGAATATTGTAGTACTAAATTATAAGGAACCCATATAAAAAAATTAAAGAACTCCGTAGGCTATTTCAAAGAATTGAAAAAAATATATTGTTTAAGGTTTCTTTATTTTAGAATAATTGGTATCTATCCCTCAAGGCAAAGTAATATGTCTTACCGGTACTCTTCTTTGGTCTCATTGTTTGGATTTGTAACATTGAAAAATAGACGTAAGTTACTTCATAAGAAACTAACTTAATTACTTAATCTGGCGATAGTGAGTTAATTTCAAAATTGAACTTGTATGTCTTGAAACTGAATGTCAGACTGAGAAGTCGTTTATATTTAAATTCTGCAACTGCATATATTATCTGAATTCACCACTTTATAGGCTATGTTTACGTTACAATACAGGGTTCCCACAAATGATCTTTCGGGTTTCGAAAATGTGTAACTTGTGTTTAAATAAACTTACAAACATGTAACTGGTACTAATGGAAAGAGAAACTCAAAAAGTTTTGATTATAGTATCACAGTTGGCAACAATTACATATAATTACATTCAACATTGTGCATTGTCAAAAGCGAGAAAATGGCTGGTATAGAGAATAGGCGAGCGTTCTGTGTTCAACGACATTTTCGAACAAGATTTGGTGAAGATCCACCCAGTGGCCCTTCAATTCGTAAGTGGTATTCTGATTTTACGACAAGAGGGTGCATCTGTAGGAGGAAATCTTCAGGACGCCCGGCAGTAAGTGAGGAAACTGTAAACCGGATTCGTGAATCTTTACACGTAGTCCTCAAAAATCAACCATTGTAGCTAGTAGGGAGCTGCAGATCCCTAAATCCACCGTATGGAAAGTTCTGCGTAAACGTTTGAATTTTCTTCCATACCGATTGCAGATGATGCAGTTCTTAAAGGAAGAAGATAAAATGGTGCGTCATACTTTCTGCGAGAATATGCAGACTCTCATGGAAACTGATGGGTTTTTCGAATCCATAGTGTTTAGTGACGAGTGCACCTTCCATCTTTCAGGTAAAGTGAACAAACATAACGTTAGAGTCTGGGGGTCGGAAAAACCCAATACCTACGTGCAGCATGTCCGCGACTCTCCTAAAGTAAACATATTCTGCGCTTTAAGTGTGCAGAAAGTGCACGGCCCGTTCTTCTTTGTAGAGAAAACAATTGGAGGATTTGAGTGCCTGGATATGCTACAACAATGGCTCCTGCCTCAGTTGGAACAGGAAATGCCCAATGTGATATTTCAACAGCACCCCCTCATTTTCATAATGAAGTCAGATTGTAGCTCAACACCAGACTACCGAACCGATGGATTGGCCGTGTTGGTAATGACGATGAAGAACTTCTTCCTTGGCCTCCGCGTTCGCCAGACCTCACACCCCTTGACTTCTATTTGTGGGGTTATGTCAAAGATCTTGTGTACAAGCCACCTCTTCCACAGACCATCCTTGATCTAAGAGAATGCATTACAGCAGCCATTGGAACAGTTGACCATGGCATGTTACAACGTGCCTGGGCGGAAATGGACTACAGGCTTGATGTGTGTCGTGTTACCAACGGAGCTCACATTGAACATCTGTAAGGTACTGTAATCAAAACTTTTTGAGTTTCTCTTTCCATTAGTACCAGTTACATGTTTGTAAGTTTATTTAAACACAAGTTACACATTTTCGAAACCCGAAAGATCATTTGTGGGAACCCTGTATTAGCCTAGTAGTAAATACTCTTGATATTTTTCATTGTAAAAAATCATTTCATTGTCGATTAAGAACACCTTATTGTCTTTAGTTTCTAGATATTGAATTATATTCACATTGTGCTCTTTTTTGTATTGTAATTTAGTACTACCATCTTTGAACTTGTAAAATTAGTCCACTCTATCATTTGATTTTTTTGGTTGAGTGGACCACATAAATAAACTATATAATTCGGAGAGCATGCTACCATCAATGAAAGCATACATATACCGGTACATAGCTATTGGCAGCATTCATTTAGCCTCTGTAGGCAGGACCAATAAGATGCAAGATTGTTGGTAGCCAATTAGAGTCTTGGGAGACAACCTGTGGGCTGTGTACTAACACCAAGCACCTTGCGCAGATATCAAGCACACAACTTTAGTAAACTTGTTGCTACATCTTTATGAAAATTCAGATCAATCTAAATGCACTCACTTAAGCATACTGAATATGATCCCTATTGATATACAATTTTCGACACGGTAATGGAATGTTCAATATGTTTCTGAAAGAATCCAATAGAATACTTTGGCCGGACATCCATATTTAGGAGATCAATATATATCTTGAAAAGTATGGGACCGAGTTTTTCATCCAAATTAATTGAAAATATGGGATTCTCCAGGAAATACGAGATAGTTGGCAACCCTAATATGAACGCAATCCAACATGATCACACTTTTTTAGTGCAGGCTACTGACTTGAGACACAAACCAATTTGAATACCAGTTTTTTAATGAAATTTCTATAGTGCGTTTCACGTAAGAGGGTAGTCTTTGAATATAATACTGTGTCTCTCACACTGCTGCATCCCACTACAGTTTTCTGTAGCGTGAGTGTACCACCAGTCAAAACAGGAATGATTTTAATGTATTAATTATTCACTGCTAGATTCAAATGTATTAAATTCACAAAAACTGCTTTCACAGCCCCAAGTTTGTGTTTTGCTTCTTTACCTCTACCGGTATCATTAAATTTACTATTTTCTCGTGGAACACTCACACAACTTTATTTCCCTCAATCATTAAAATTACTATTTTTCGAATCTTATTTCACCCCTCCCCTTCTGTGCTTACATAAACCATCAATGTCACTGAGACGATAAAAGATACCCTAGGCAGGAACTTTGGAAGCATGTTATTTTTATTATTTGTAACAGGTTGATATCATTCCATACTTGTAATAGTTACAAAGTAAGTTACAAGAAATATTCATCTCCAGACTGTAGTGGGATGCAGCAGTGTGAGGGATACAGTATTACATTCAATCAATCAATCAAAGTTTATTTTCAAGAAGTTACAAGTTTGAATTAACTTGGATAGTTGGCGTTGGAGGTAAAATATACATTAACACAATATCCTTAAAGACTAAACAAACAAACAGGTATCAATGTTGGGGAGGTTAAAAAATTCATCTAGATTATAAAAAGGATATCTACTCTAATAGCCAATTTTAAAGTTTAGATTTAAATGTTTTCAAGTTCACAAGATGTGCTTCAGGAGGAAGTCTAAACATTCTCAGACCGTGTGAATAGAATTCTTGAGTTTTTGTAAGCCTAACACAAGGTACCGGTACATGATCGGCAAGTTGGAACTTTACTACTAGGAATAGGTTTCAAATAGTTAGGTAGGTAGGGTGAAGAGGAGGTGAGAGGAAGGAGATGGGAAAGGAAGAGAATAAAGAAGAAAAATTATTTAATTTTGTTTCACCAAATTACTGGTAGATGGCACTACCGTCGCTGCTAGTAGTTCACATGCCACTGCTAGGGGAGGGATTGAGAGTAGGAGTGGGGGACTCGGGTGGGATGTAATGTTCCATTTTCCCTTATGTTCATCTGTCTGGTGAAATGGGAATGAGTATCGCGTCTTAAAGGAATAGTTGTCAGATTGACTATCACATATTCAAGGCACTTAAATAGGCCTATATATAGACTACAAATTATAGTCTAGATTTTTTCACAGATAAATCAAGGGCTGCAGTGAGCTTTAAAAGTATAGAAAGTTAAAATTCTGGCCTTCTTCTGTTGCAATAAAAGGGACGGCTAACAAAATCCTAGGCAAATCATGACAACCCCAGAGTACTAGGCCTATACCATAGCTTATAACTCAAAGACTACCAGGTAGGCCCATGCCTTATAGGCCTAAGCATGGAAAGCATAAAAACAAATTATCTGTAATACTGGAAAAGAAACATAACAAGTAACTTGAAAACTGTGGATATTCTCCTTCGGTTATTGGCAATGTCTAATTTACGAAATTCCCGATTTAACCTTAAAATCTCATAGAGTCGCTTGTTACCCGCTAATGAAGCAGGTCTAGCCATTAGGCATTTGTTTCTAACTTTTAACCCTACATTTAGTTTTAACAAGTATATAATTACCTCAAAAAGTCTAACAACATCATACTTATTGCCAAGAAGATAATTTTCTGTGCCCTCGGGTATGATATCCCACTACAGGAAAGTCTTTTACTTTCATTACCATAGTATCGTATCCACTTAACAAACGGTGTTTACGGTCGAAAATGACTACCTGCTGGGCTTAAGTCAGACAATATTGAACAAATATTTCGCAAAGACTGTCCTCATTGGCTTCATGATGCCAGTATTAACTTTAGTTTTGATATTTTGTTTGTTTACACTGAATAGTTGAGCTGGTCGCCGCATGGCGCTGATTATGTTATGAGTAAAAAGCCCGCTTAAATTCGGTTTCAAGCTCCGTAATGAAATAACATCAACTCTAATAAATATTAATCCTTTTATTGCAATCCGAGACCGAAATACTACTTCTTGTATTGTATCGGGATTGTTATGTACATTTACATAACTTCCTCTTGCTTCACGTTCTGATACGCAATAAGAGGACGTATTGCAGTCCCAAATCATGTAAAAGTGTGTCATTCACTAGGCGAACCTGTGTTCCTGCAAACGAGGATTAGTTTATGACAACCTTAAGAGATTTTACGAAAAAAATAAGAAATTTTGGCTAGTAGTTAGAGATATTTTCGAGAAAATAGCAAAAAATTAATGTTTCTTCGAGTAAAGTAAGAGAAAGTTATAGCAATAATAATAATAATAATAATAATAATAATAATAATAATAATAATAATAATAATAATAATAATAGTAATAATTAATTTTATTGTAATTTCATTAAAATTAAATTAAAATATAATTAAATTTTCTTTGAGTAAAATAAGAGAAAGTTATAGTCATAATAATAATAATAATAATAATAAGAAAAATAATAACAATAATAATGTAGAATTAAGGTGCATAAGTGGGAAGGAGGAAGGAAGCTCACAGCCAAAAAATGAAAGCAATATGGAGTCAAAGGAAAACACAGAAATGCGATGGGCTCATTCGTGAAAAAAAAAATAAATAAATAAAAAAAATAATAATAAAATAGTAATAATAATAATAATATTAAATTTTGTGACTAAACCAATATAAATTAGCAATAGACAAATTCAGGTAACAGTAAACTTAAATTATACAAAGTTACAGTGAACTAAGTATTACGCCATAAGAATACCATATTTTTACATTTATTGCATAACCTGTCAATTGACCAAGTTCTTGCATTGTCAAGACACAATAATATAGAAAATAAACCAAGTAACAGAATTACAGACCAGTCTTATTAGAGGTAGGCCTACACAAAAATAAGACAATATCTGTGGCTTGGTTCTAAAAAGGCCAATGTCATAAAACTTGCTTTTGAGGTAACTGACTTTGAAGCCTTTATAAAAGTAACAATTTTTGCTGAGAACTTCCGACATTGGCCTCCAAGGTTTCTGTATTATGTCTATTAATAGCATCAGACATTGGCACTTTCAGCTCAATAATGCACAGATCTCATTTTTGCAAGAAATTTACATTGGCCCTGTAAGAACCAAGACATAGATATTAGGACTGCATTGTTACGATATATTACTATGAAAACATTCATCTATATTTATAAAAGGAATTTGTGGCTAACCAGTCATGTATGCGTACTCTTATCTTAAAGATATTTACAGGTAAATTTTGATAATTTATTGAATAGTTTCTGACGAATAATTTGATAACTATTTAGAGATTTTAATAGCCTACGGTGTTGTATATAGATATGGGCATGGGTATTGGATCTGGTAATATGAGAGTGAATAGGCCCTACTATTTCTACATTGTAGCTCCGGTACTTTATCACATTCCCGAAAGATACATACAGTCAGTGCTTTAGTTGGAAAATATTTTATGGGGGTACTCACCTTCCATAGAATGCATATCTATTGCGAATTTAATAGTGTTTGTCATTATTAACAAATACACTCTCGTGAATTGGACATTTAATAAGTATTTTAGGACAATATCATTCCTGTACTGCCAGTATGACGTACCGGAGCACATATTTTTCCCGGTATGGTAGAAGGAATATAATTTTATACCGGTATGCAGTACCGGTGCGTACCGGCCCAACTAAAGCACTGCATACAGTAAATTTCAAACGGCACTGACACTGAAAACTCTGAGTCAAATTATGGGTCGAAAACAATAAGTCTGCTTCCTGTGCCCAAACTACCTATAAAGAGAAAGTAAACACGTCTTTCAGATGAGTAAATGTATGGCATTTTGTAGTTTAAACCTCGGTGAATTACTATTTGTATCGTCAGTTTATTGAAGATGTTTTCAAGTCTACGGCGAATTATTAGAAGCATTGATATTGAGGGAAAAGCCCGTTATTTTGATTGGAAGAGATTTGATTTGATATTACTCTGTCCATCGGAACATATTACACTACTAGCTTATAAGGCCCTCCGTCGCCTGGGTTTTGTATTTTGTAATTCGAAATAACTTATAAAGGACTTTCGATTTTCAAATTCCAGGTCCTTATGTAGTATTAAAAATTTGAAATGAAGAACGACTTATCACACTCAAACTATTCCCTCATAAAACGCTTGATGTAGCTTTTTATGGCTCATAGAGGATGTAGAATTTTGCATCCCATCGCTTGTACACACCAAGACTGGTAGGGGTTCAAATAAGAAGAAACATAAATTCCGGTAACATAAAATTGTATTGTCTTTGCGCAATATTTTATTTCTCACTCTCATGTTACCATACAACAGTTTCGGGGATGAAATTAAAAAGAAATACAATATCACTTTCATATTTCCCTTCCCCAAAACCTGGGATATAATAATACACATAATACACATATACTTGGTATGGTATTCTCTATGCCCAGGGTAGAGAAAGTTATGTGACTGCATCACATTGTGCATTATATGAATTATATCAATAGCTTCTCTAATTTGTCAAAGTCCTGTTTCGTTTATTTCCAAAGCTACCTGTGGCCACTGCCAACAATACACTGTTGTCATGGAATGTGATTTGGATTTTAAAAAGTTATTATGGCTCCTCCAAAACATTTTATTTTGGGCATTTAAAATAAAAAAAATTTCAAAATCCTTTCTTAGTGAGCACTCACATTATGAAACGAAGGTACTGTCAAAATTCCAAGTCTCTACCTATTATAGTTTAGGCTCTACGTTGATTCTCTGTCTGTCAGTCAGTCAGTCATTCATTCATCAAGTCAAGACAAAGCCTGTTATGTATACAGAGATATTCGCAAATTACCCAAGAGAGAAAAATAGGATTAAAAATCCAATTTTATCCTGATTGATTTTTTTAGAATCGTTGTGCCTACGTTAGGTTCTAGAAATTAAGTTTGTCCATTAACCCACAAACAATTTCGAGTACGTAACTGCAGTCTAGGCCTAGTACTAGCCTACTTTTCCTCGGTGATTCATATCGAACAAGCTCAGCTATTCACGATAATAATTCTGTTCGGATTTATTCCATTGGCTTTTACATACAGAGTGTAATGAATAACACCGAAATATTTTACCTGTGCATAGAGGGGACATAGACAAGCTACTTTTATAAGGAGATGTTTGCTCTATGGATTCAATCTTTCCTGTTTCAGCGTAAAACCGTCCAGGACATGGCCGCCACTGACTTCTAACATTTGAAAAAAATGCAGAACAAAGAAACTTCGTTGTTAACGCTGGAGTTATGACTAAAAAAAAAAAACTAATGCAGTGGCGGCCAGTCATGTGAATAGTCTATAGATTTTGCAGATTATGAAAACTCTAAATTATGATATAGTCTAGCTGTTGATGAATGATTAAGAATCAGGTTTTTATCGATCACTAAGAAGGCGTAAAGTCAATTTAATAAAAAATTAACTCTACTTCGCTTCATTATTGACTTATGAGCACCAGATTGTAATGACTTTAATGCCTGTAGCATACACATTTTACGTCATAGAGCAAAAATTTCCTAATAAATGTTGCTTGTCTATGTCCCTTCTATACACAGGTAAAATATTTTGGTGTTATTTATTAACACCCTATATATATTACAGTTTTTTTTGTTTAAAAGATCTTTCATTTTCTATAGAACAACAATTAGGAGAAGTTTGCCTTTTTATTGAGTTTTAAGGCATAAAGTGTCGGCCGCGGTGGTCTAGAGGTAGCGTGCCCGCCACTAGATCCGCAGGGCGCGGGATCAAACCCGGCCGCGGTCGATGGATTTTTCAGGACGTAAAAATCCTGGGCACGGAGTCCTCCGGGAGTGACTTTAAACTGGGGGTCCCGTGTCGTAGATTTACGGCACGTAAAAGAACTCCAAGCCTAAATTAGAGCCTCTGGACAAAATTTCTCGGCCCTTTCACGTCCAAGAAATACTTAGTTTCCAGAGAGGGGTTGCGAGGCGATGGGCTTACCACCTGTCCCTCTACCCTCTCTCGGAAAATAAGCATATCAAAATTAGTATAGGTAATGAAACCTCCATTGGAGGCCCCTTCGCCCCACCTGGGGATCATAGGGTACCAGATACAGATACAGAAGGCATAAAGTAAAGTTTTTGCTATCCATTTAATGTAGGTGGGTTAGTGGCCCTACTTCGGATGAAGTCAATTAGTTTATGGTGATCACAGAGATTAGCTGTCTCCTGATGTACAATGCAACTTATGTACATTCCCCAAAGCTTACTTTTTTCTTTATCAGTTCTGCTTTTCCGAGGTTAACTCCACCATGTTGGGTGCACTGGATCATTTTTGTGTACTTTTTTTTGGGGGGGGGCGTTATACAGTGCAGTATCTGCACAATTTTCAATTTAAGAAATAAGTCGCTACTTTTTGTGGTTCCCCTATAAATTGTTCTGTAAATGTAAAGTCCATGTGCACACCAGTAACTGTGCAATATCCATCGCATAAGTAGCCTACTCTCAAAACATGCAATAGAAAAACGCTATTTCCCTTCTCAGTCAATAATTGAAACCTATGCCTTAAGTGACGCGACAACAGCGACGCAACATTCAACAGTTTAGTCCAGGCAACGAACGAAAAATAGAAGAAAAAAAAAATCGTGTAGTTTTGAAATTTTGCAGAGTTGTCGGAGGGAGTATCCTTAACAACATACTGAAAGTCCCCGAAGGTGGGGGGTGAGCGGGGGGCAGGGGGGCCCGCGGAAGGTCCCTATTTTAGGTTTTCCGCTTATATCTAAACAATGCTGCATCGTAGAGGAAACATTGCTATATAAAAAATTCAAGCTGATAAAATTTCCTGCAAGTTTGACTCTACACATTTCTTTCTATTCCCAATAGTTTTCGAGATATCCGCCAGCGAAAATAACAAATTTTTTAAAAAAGCTCTTTCGCCTCGCGCTTTTCGACACACTTTGCCTTCTAGCGCTTCAACCCTTAGGTATACAGCAATGTTCTAATGAAAGAAGTTGTAGGTAAATAAATTATCTTGAAAATGAATAGTCATTTGTTACTTTTTCTTCAAATGTTCAAAAGTTATAACAATTTTAGATTCGGTCAAATTTCGAGATTTTGAAAGAAAACCATACATCGCACTTTCTCTATATTTAGGGGTTATATCTTTGTACATAAGTTGTATATTGTGTATTTACATCATGAAACAAGTGGAGAAACATCACACAACCATTAAAGCTGAAATTATTAAGAATCCGATCACGGTACAAGCACAGTACATGTGATGGAAAATACATTATATTGCAGCCAAGAAAGGAAAAATAGGGACAAAAAAATCACGTAGTTTTGAAATTTGGCAGAGATGTGGGGGAAAGTGTCCTAAACAACGTAGTAAAAGTCCCCATGGATAGGGGGTGAGCGGGGGGTGGGGGCACTTTTACCGGTAAATGTAATTTCCCTCAGTTGTCCCTAAATACACAAAAAACTATGGGTTCTAGCAGAAAACAGTTTATGCACAAAATTAAACTACATTAAAGTTCTTGTAAAAATTATCTGAATGATATTTCTGTAGAATTAATAGTTCAGGAAATAGAAGGATATGAAGTATGACACAGTTCTGGAAATTCTGTTTTACATACACCTATATATTATATTTTTTAACAAAAGAGAAGGCAGATGATAATTAAATTAGCAAGATGCCAAGCAAGTAAACTAGTTCTTAGAATAATAGTTGTACTAAAGGTAAACATCACACACAAAATTATTATTATTATTATTATAAAGCTTACAAAAATCACATGGTATGAGTGTACTTTATAAGAAATATAAATCAGGCCTATTAGCTGTTCTATTTTTCGCTTAAAATTTCATTTGGAAAAATTATAAGAGTATTTACAATTTCTAAGACCTAATAGGCCTACATAGTACTTTGAATAAATGTTTAGTTGTCTATTTTTTTCAGTCTCCAATACTGGAATCCTAGTACTGTACATCGTATGATAAGTTAGGGTTATATTTTTCTATCTACCGAACACTCAGTATTTATACACATATATAACATTAATTAAAGAGTGCCTAAACAACTTATTTTGCTTGGACATCATCAATTTTAAATTCATCTTCTTCTTCTAATGGTAGGCCTATACTGTTGTATCAAGACAGGTTCCACAAACGGATGAGCATTTAATACTATCTTTTCTGGACCCATATCTTCCACCACACCGAGTTGCACAGTGACAAAATATGATGTGCAAATATTCTCAGGAGCCATATAGACAAGTAAACGTTTATTTAAAGTAATAGGTAGGCCTGCTATTCTTAGAATCTTTAAATATAATTGTCTAATTCCTTACCATTTTTCAAAATACCGGTAATTTTTTTTACGAAACATAAAACGTCTCAGCTTTACAAGAAGAATATTAATAATAATAATGATAATGAGTTTTATATGTAACATTAACCATTAGTAAGTATATTTTTCTAAGAACTAGTTTGCTTGCTTGGCATCTTGCTAATTTAATTATCATCTGCCTTCTCTTTTGTTAAAACATAAAATATATAGGTGTATGTAAAACAGAATTTCCAGAACTGTGTCATACTTCATATCCATCTATTTCCTGAACTATTATTTTTTATTTATGTAATCTTTCTGTACAACGCAGATTGCCTTGCAGACAAAGAATATCTTTCAACAAAGTATGCACTTACACAAAAATTACAAGCTTTCAGTTAGATCATAAACATGATGACAGGAAAATTAAAATAATCATTAGTAAAACCATTAAACTTGAAGAAAGGAAATCTGTCCAGCTTAATTGTTGTTATTGTACAGATGGTTTCTTAAGATTTGGATGGATCCCTTAAGTGATTATAACGCCACTTCAGTGTACAGATTTTGTGACAATGAGAAACGTTTACAGAAGTTAATCAAGAACTTCGTTATTGTTCCCCTACTACCAACCATTAGTCATTCAGATAAATTTTACAAGAACTTTAATGTAGTTTAATTTTGTGCATAAACTGTTTTTTGCTAGAACCCATAGTTTTTTGTGTATTTTGGGACAACTGAGGGAAATTACATTTACCGGTAAAAGTGCCCCCCACCCACCGCTCACCCCCTATCCATGGGGACTTTTACTACGTTGTTTAGGACACTTTCCCCCACATCTCTGCCAAATTTCAAAACTACGTGATTTTTTGTCCCTATTTTTCCTTTCTTGCCTGAAATATAATGTATTTTCCATCACATGTACTGTGCTTGTACCGTGATCGGATTCTTAATAATTTCAGCTTTAATGGTTGTGTGATGTTTCTCCACTTGTTTCATGATGTAAATACACAATATACAACTTATGTACAAAGATATAACCCCTAAATATAGAGAAAGTGCGATGTACGGTTTTCTTTCAAAATCTCGAAATTTGACCTAATTTTAAAATTGTTATAACTTTTGAACATTTGAAGACAAAGTAACAAATGACTATTCATTTTCAAGATAATTTATTTACCTACAACTTCTTTCATTAGAACATTGCTGTATACCTAAGGGTTGAAGCGCTAGAAGGCAAAGTGTGTCGAAAAGCGCGAGGCGAAAGAGCTTTTTTCAAAAATTTGTTATTTTCGCTGGCGGATATCTCGAAAACTATTGGGAATAGAAAGAAATGTGTAGAGTCAAACTTGTAGGAAATTTTATCAGCTTGAATTTTTTATATAGCAATGTTTCCTCTACGATGCACCATTGTTTAGATATAAGCGGAAAACCTAAAATAGGGACCTTCCGCGGGCCCCCCTGCCCCCCGCTCACCCCCCACCTTCTGGGACTTTTAGTATGTTGTTAAGGACACTCCCTCCGACAACTCTGCAAAATTTCAGAACTACACGATTTTTTTTTTTCTATTTGGTGTTTTTCGACGTTTATTGACTGGACTAGTTAGAGCCTTTTCATACATGTGACAGTCACTGCTAGTATTACCAATAGTAGCTACGTGATAAAACAATTTGTTATCGCTTTTGATATCCTAAATGGCAGGTCGACATTCCACTTCACTTATAAAATCTTCAGTATTAATCAAATTTAAACTCATGGCTGGATAACTAGTTTCGCTGAGCTCGATTATTCAACTGTATTATGTATGTAGCCTACAACTTGCATTGTTGACAATCATAATAAAAGTGACCATGCGGTGACCGTCACAAGTGACCCAGTGTGAAACACTACCATTTAAATCAATTCTTCTTCCCCAGTGACCATCACAAGTGACCAAGTGTAAAAAAGGCTCTTATTGACAAATGGCATGCCAGCATTTTGCAGCAAAACAAATTACCTCGCAACATCAACTGAGATGAACAGAAGTTGAATATGTTTTTTTTACAGTGGGAAACACAGCCAGAGCAATTTATATGGGAAACTTATGGTTACTATACCAGAGATGACATAAGAAAGGAACCTTTAAGTAAACACAAGTCAGTATGTCTGTCTCACTCATAAGTCACAGACTTCTGTGGAAATAAACTTAATTGAACTTTTATATTGTTTCACAGAGGTGAGGTCTCACTTTGGGACAGGCATGTTCAGTGCAAAAAATTGTCTTTACAAAATGATATATTTTCTTTTCAGTTATTAATGACTCATTTTTTGAGCTGTTTGTTCTTGTTATAACACTAAAATGAAATAAAAATTAAAGCCTGTTGAATTATGAAAGAATGAAAATGACAAGTCAGGCATTGGGACATGACACGGAGGTGAGATCTCACATACTGTGCCCTAAAATGTAGAAAATCGTAACTTTTGTTTAAAAAGTGGAATATGGGATCAAATAGACCTTATTTCAATCTAACTTATCATAATAATTCATAATCCATAAATACTTATTTTACAGCAGAAAATCCACTGCGACATGAATCTGCCCTTTTCTGGAGAATAACCCATATTTTTTCATTCTATATGAATCTCCAATTGTTTTTCACAATTAAAAATATGCACCCATACACACATAGGCTATGTTGTGGTAAATTTCGAGTAGTTTATAGATCAATAGGTTTATTGTAGTGAGTAGGTACAGTCGGTCAAATAAAAAACATCGGGACTCGTATGCAGTTAAAATTAAAGTTTTAACGCATTAGTTCACAAGTTTCCTATAAAAAACATAAAATACAGGTCATTTTCAGAACATATGAGGCCATGCGACAGGAGGGAAAAAACGAAGAACGCGGAAAGCTCAACACACGATATTCAACTTAATGTATTGTCATAATTCATTTTGCTTTGTGTCATCGCAACATACAAATGCTAAAGTGAGAGAAAGTGTAGTTAGGGCTGTAATTGACCTGCATTTTTCGGCCTCTGAAGCAGCGAGAAGGTTCCATATTTATGAAAGAGCAGCTCAGTGGTGGGAACTTTACTATAATGCGACTGGAAGTTTTCATAGGAAGCGTGGATCTGCGGAAGGCCGCGTATTTCGATGCTAGATTGGTTGCAGAAGTTGAGCGTAAGTAATTGATTTTGCACTAGAAGTACCGATATTATAAAATAAAATCTTTAGAAAATGCTCCTTGAATAAACATATTCCTCGCGAATCTATTAATTATTAATATTATAAAAATTTACAACCAAGAATATGGCGGATTTGAGGCATATAGCCACAGCCTTCTATACATGTTTGTTTTGAAACAAAACTGACTAAATAATCAAGAAAATACATGGATAGACAAGAGGTGTGTGTGTGAATCTAACCTTAAGTCTTCCTGTACATGCGCATATGCTCGTTCGTGATACTTAATCAAATACCGCCCGACGTTTTTTATTTGATTGACTGTACATATTTCATGTTGGTCAGGAAGGGAAGTGTCATAATTTATGGTCATTTAGTTTAAGATCATCCTAGAAACTAATTTCTAAATATGTGCTTGTTGAGCAAGATAAGACTCCACCACATGAGCAACGTTCACTGTCCTAAGTACAGTGCGTTTCACCTAAGAGTTGGCCAATCATGTAGGTTTCTGCGTTGCAGCGGCCAAAGCTGTAAGTCCTGAGCAATTAGGTAAAATATCTACGCAAATAAAGCCGCTAACATTGTAATGATTCTGGTTCTTACAATTATAGTTAAAATTAAAATAATCGCGTACCTCGTCACAAGATGTTGGAAATATCCTACTCTTGCATCCACACAACACTGGCACCATTTTAGGAAAATCTTTTTCATGTGCATAAGTTCAGCTTCCGAGATAGAGTTAATTTATCTTTTAAGTTTTCCTTTGTCAACGTTTCTTATTACAGATATTAAGTCTACGAATTCTCTCCAGAATGAGTACAAAGATGTCTTTTGAAAGAACTACTTTGTGTAAAAGTCTTACAGCAGATATCACAGCAACAAGGTTTTTCCCCTGTATGAGTAAGCATAAAATGCTTCTTGACAGAACTGCTTTGAGTAAATGTTTTACCACAGCTATTGCAATGCTAAGGTTTCTCCCCTGTATGAACTACTAGATGAGTTTTGAGATGGCTGATATTAGAAAATGTTTTAATACACACATCACACGTTACAGATTTCAAAACCTGAATGAGTAAGCTGATGTCTTTTGAGATGACTCTTTCGAGTAAATGTTTTAGTGCAGAGTTCACAACAATGATTTTTTTTCTCTAATGTGAGTAGGCAGATGAGTTTTAAAATTACAGCTTACAGAAAATGATTTATCACAAAAATCAGTTGTTGGATCTTCTTCCCTCATATGAGTAATCATATGAGTTTTGAGACCACTTTTTGCAGAAAATGTTTTAGTACAGATATCACAGCAATAGGGCTTCTCTCCGTTATGAGTACGCATGTGTCTTTTAAGATAACTACTTTGCATAAATGGTCTACTGCACACATCACACATGTGAGATTTCTCTCCGCTATGAATAACCAGATGTGTTTTGAGAGAGCTTCTTTGAGTGAAGGTTTTAGAGCAAATATCACAGCAATAAGGTTTCTCTCGGGTATGAATAAACAAATGAGTTCTGAGATGACTTTTTTGGGTAAATGATTTAGTGCATATATCACAACAATAAGGTTTCTTTCCGGTATGAGTATCCAGATGTGTTTTGAGATAACCGTTACGAGAAAATGTTTTATTACAAACATGACACTTTAGAGGTTTCCCTCCAGTATGAGTAAGGAGATGAGATTTAAGATTACCCTTTTCAGAAAACGTTTTAGTGCACATATCACAACAATAAGGTTTCTCTCCGGTATGAGTAAGCAAATGATTTTTGAGATGTGCACTTCGAGAAAATGCTTTAGGACATATATCACAGTAATAAGGTTTCTCTCCAGTATGAATAAGCAGATGTCTTTTCATGTCACTTTTATAAGAAAATATCTTGTTACAGAAATGGCAGGCGTACGACTTCTTTCCCACAGGGATGGAGTGATGTTCATTCTTTCCATCGAAAACTTCTTGGTGCCTCATCGGTGTTTCTAATCTTTGGGCTATTTTAGAGTCTGTATTCTCACTTTTACATATAACTGACTGTGTTAGATGAAAGGGCACAGGCTCTGTCGTATCTTGGTCTTTTACAATACTAGTAAGCACACACTGCTTTACTTCATTATTTAGTTCAGGTAACCTGTCAACTATTTTGGTCACTGAAGAAATATTGTAGATTTCTGGATTTGCACTCTCGTTCCTTACTAAATCACATGTTGGAGAATAAGGTTCACTCTTTGCTGTAATAGCACCAAGTTCATACTCCACGAATTCTGATGACGTCTCTTCCTTAATGTCATCTTCTGACTTTATAATAACTTCCATTCTGGGTATCTTGACTTAAAATAGGGTAGCCATCATGATTCATGGTCCCCTTGAATAATGCTCGGTTTTTACAAATACTCTCAATAAGAATACCGCCCACTCTACTCTATTCCCTTTGTTCAAAATGTCCACTAGCACAGAGGTGCCATCTGTTGAGTAGGAATGGGCAGCAGTCTCAGAAGCTACTTAATGAACCTATATAGCTGCAGAAATAAATTTGTTTTTCAAAGTCCTAATGACACAGTAACTTATTTTTGTGCTCGATAATGCAGGAATTAGGTCGGGAAATAACATAATTTACACTACCGCTAAACTAACTTAATTAAATGACGATAACGCTAATTTTTTAAGTAAAACTTCTTTAGCCACGGTAGGGGTAAATCGAGAGCTTGTGTAACGCTCAAAATCGTCACGAAATTAGTGAGGTGTGACGGAACGGACTGCACAGAAAACAATCAACTCAATGATTAGGCTTATCCAGAACTGAAAAAGTCCAAAAATTAAAAAAAAACAAAATTTAAAAAGTTAAAAAATCCAAAATTAAAATATACAAAAAATAAAAAATCAAAGATCCAACATTTAAATAATCTAAAATTTCAAAATAAAAAAATTCAAAGAACCAAAATTAATAAGTCCAAAATTTAAAAAAATAACAAATCCAAAATTAAAAAATCTTAATATCCAAAATTTAAAACATAAATATCCAAAATGATAAAATTCTAAAATATAAAAATAAAAAAATAAAACATTAAAAACAAAAAATACAAACTAAAAAAAATCAATGATCTAAAATGTAAAAAAATTTAAAAATCCAAAATTAAAGAATTAAAAGATCAGAAATTTAAAAAATCCAAAAACCCAATATTAAAAAGTCCAACAATCCAAAATTTGAAAAATCCAATAATCTAAAATTGAAAAAATAAAAAAAAGTTTCACTTCTGCCGCATGGCGTTCCACACACACTTTTTTTTTTATAAGTATCAAAACTAATTGTTTCACTTTAATACATTTTCGTGAAAATCAGCTTTAAATTTTAATTCATACGATTTGCAAGATACTTTTTCTTTTAATTTGAAATTTTTACATGTAAAACAATTCGGATGGTAAGCCAATGAACATCTGAATGAATCAGTCTTGTACACACTCTAATTAACGATTTTACTTATTTCACTCTCAAAATAACTATTACAACCATAGACGGCACATATCATGCCACCTACATAACCGGACATTTTCTTTAGGCCTATGTTGTATTTATTATTTTACTCAGGGGTGCCCACCCCCAAAACTTCATTGCTCACCCCCAAACTTCATTGCTCACCCCCAACCCAATTGCCTGTCGACAAGGGCGCCCATATGATATTTTCTAGGGGGGGCAATTTTTTAAATTAATTTATTTTTTTGTCACTTTAACTTCTTGAGCCACTTTGTATTTTATATTAATAATATAATAAGTAGCCAGAAAATAATTGCGGGGAGGGTCGGAAGTGCGGGGGGGGGTTGGAATACCCCCCAAAAAAGGGGTCGGGGTCCATCCCAGAAAATGTTTAAATATTGAACTAATGAAAATCACATTTTACGCTATTTTAGCACTCAAAAACTAGTTAAGAAATTTGTTTACCATACTCTAAGACATGCCAATGTAAACAAGAAAATGTTACCTAAGTCGGGTGTCCACCCCCGGGAAATTTTTAAATGTTGAACTAATGAAAATCATATTTTACGCTATTTTAGCACTGAAAAACTAGTTAGCAAACTTGTTTACTATACTCTAAGACATGGCAACTTAAACATGAAATTGTTACCTAAATTATAATACTTATTACTATTTATAAGAAAAGTTAAATAGCACATGGAACAGTGGACATAATAGGCCTACTCATTATGTTATGAAAAGAAAATAACTGCTATATCATATTTTTCACACCAACAAATCTTGTTTAATTAAATAAATATATTTTTTAAATACAAATATAGAATTTTAGGTTTTGACTCTTGGGGGTCTGAATCCCCCTTTCCTAATCCACTGTGGATTCTGCTTCCATGTTGTCGATTTGGTAAAACTTCTGCAATTCAAATAATTGTCTTAAAAGAAAAAACACCTGACTATAATAATTAATAATATACATTTTTTTCCTTGCGCCCCCCCCCGGGTATGGGCGCCCATGGCTGTCGAAATTCTTCATTTTTATCTTTATAAAGAATTAAAAGAGACCTTTTGAAGTTATAGAACTTGACCGTTTTTATTTTTAACATATAAAACTCTAATTTTGCAACAATTTTCAACCCCCGGCCAGAAAATTCATAACACGATACTATTCCCCCCCCCCCAGAAATTTTAATGACGCAATCTGCGTCTTAACCCACCCCCCCCCCCCGTGGGCACCCTGTTTTATATTATATTATATTTTCGTACAGAAAACACAACAGACAAACGTTAACTATATCAGCTGACGAGTAACTGCCCATTCCTGCTCACTGGCGGCGCTAGTAGTAGCGTGTCCCGGAAAAAGACAGGGAGTGGACGGTATTACTTATTGAGAGTATTTGGTTTTTAGCTGGATAAGGTAATAAGAAAGGTGTGCGCACAAATTGTGCAAAAGTTATTGATATTAAGGCGCAATTCCACTGAGGCAACAATGAACGACATGAGGCATGTTACTTGTATCCTAGTGTTGCCTGATTGTAGGTGTGTGACTATAGGTTTGTTCGCAAAGCAAATCCGTGACTGCTTGAGAATTGGTTGTACTGCGCATGTCCAGTCTGTAACTTACCCGTGATTTGCATTTTGCGAACGGTTAGAAGAATTTGGAATCGATAGTTTCTCCGTTTAATCGATATGATATGCAAATAAAATATATATTTCCCTTTAACATGTTATACATGCAATATACATCGGCAATATAAACTATATTTTGGGAAACTTTTAATTATTTTCCATTATTCATACATATAAGTAGCCTATGCTTATAAATCTGGAGCAAGGATTTGGAGGGAGGAGTCAGGCGCGTGAAAATAGGTTACTGCGCATGTCTCTGAAAACAATTCATGGTAGAGCCTGCAAATTCTTCTTACAGTACAGAAACTGTCCGTGAGAGCTTTGCGAACAGAAGATTAAAATCAGAATCACGGATTCTCGCTTTGCGAACGCGTGTGGAGAAAGAGCGCATGCGCGAACGATTTGTTCCTGGTTTCTGACTGCTTTGCGAACAAACCTTATACCACTGCCTTCTAAACTGTCGCCAAAATTAAAACAATTTAATTTATACTTTTGAAAATATGTAATTGATCAATTATGTAGGCCTAAAGGAAGTTAATATGTATTATATGTTGGATAAACTAAGTAAATAGGCACAAATTAGGTTAACTTGATATATGTAATTGCCAATTAAGCTAAATCAGTAAATATGTAGGCCATCTAATAACCTACCGATATAAGTAATATGTAACTCAAGTAGTTTAGAAATGCATAGGATAATGAATTTATAATTTTATAATATGTCAAACAATGTAACTCAATTGTAATTAAGCTGCTAAAGCATGTAATGTCGCCACGGTGATGGGGCATGCTGTTAATTAATAAATAAATATATATTTAAAAAAAAAATGTCGCCTATACGTGTAGCATGCGTCTAAAACGATTCCATTGAAGCAACTTCAGTCTGGTGCAACATGTTTTTATAAACAATCGCGGCAGCTGTTAAAAAATATATGAATGCCTTCCTTTTATAATTGACTAGCGCAGATAATAATAATAAACATGCTATAGGAAACGCAATAATGCTGCTTCAGCATTATCCTTTTCTTCACCAACAAGTTTCAGGACCCCACTATGAAAGCATTTTATTTCCTATGTTGCTTCATAATCTAAACTGACTGATATAGCTGCTTATTTGATAATAGCTTTGAATCGTAAAAAAAAAGGTGGTATAACATAAATCATGAACAGTATGGGAAGATATTACGACAATAAAAATTAAAATGTACGTTATTATTGAGATGAAAGTGGTTCAACTCAATCACTTTACAGCTGACTTTCGTCCTCGGTGCTGAATTGTCTGCAGGATTGATCGCTATGGAGAAGTATACTGCAAGGAAGTGCTCAATTAGCGAACTTTGTCAGTGAGACTAAAGAAGCCTTCAGGAACACATGCACAATGTGCGCAATTCTCATTATTATCTACTCTTATACAATTCAACGGCTATAAATAGCGTGCTTGCTCGCTCGCCCGCTTCGTGAGACATCGGGTATACTCGGCGATGTTCGTCTCTCGCAGTGTAAACTTTCATGACGACTCCAAAATTAGGAAAACAGTTTATTTATTATATAAGGCCTAAGTGAAATGAACACAATGAACAAATATTCTAATTTTATGTTTACTTACAATTTTCATAGCTCTGAACCACAAACATTTTGAATAATCTACCAGTGTAAATTTCTTAAAAATCCTGGAGTCAATGAATAATGGCGGGCGAAGCACCAGCAGTAAAATATTGATGGTTTAACTCTTGAAATATCGCTGATAATAATAATCCAAACAAACCATTCCTTCCCTTGAAACATTATATTATAATTTCTGAAAATTACACTGAATTGATCAAATAAAATTCACATCATATCATTTCTCAATAAACAATTGAGAAACAATACGTATTATGTGTTCACAGGTTCCTTTGGAACTGCATAATCGATTCTGATATAGTTTTCCCAGGGGGCGCTTTCTAATCGTAGAATGTACTCTGAAGCCGGAATTTTAGCTGTTTCATTAATATTATTAATGGCTTAGGTTATGAGTGATTCGCGTGCAAGTATTAATAAATATAATGCTTTAATCTACTCTTAATTTTTAAATGAATTATCGTGGGCGAAGCCACGGGCACCTCCTAGTTATATTACAAAGCGATCAACAATGGCATCGCACATACTGTTACATGCAAAAATGACTGACCAACTATATTATAACAACAGAAAAAGCCGAATGCGCAGATCTCAATTCCTTTTGTTATTACTATTTACTAATCGATCGAACCCGTTCCTACAGATCGAATTAACTGCTAATAAAAAATACTATGATTTTTTCATTTTCTCATTGCATGTTGCAGAAGCTGTTTTAGAAAGTTTGTATTCGAAAAAAATAATTTTACCTATATTAGTTGTTAAACATTTTAGTAGGCCTCAGGCCTATTATGTACCTTACTTTTGAAACTAGATTTTATGATTTAATTATTTTTTAAGTAGTTCTATCGTCTGGAAATAATTGTTCTTAATTGTCTTTTTCACCTCAGCCAGCCAGTGTAGAATTGAATTTATTCGCTAACTGCGTTAGCATATCTTTTTTGATTCTGATGTCTTTATATTCCACAATTCAGGAGAATTATGATACTCAATAAATTATATGGTTTTATCGCTGTTCCACTCCATGTCGCATGCTACATGCCGCACCGATCCGCTGGCTGTTGGATAGGGAGGACACTGTTCGACACGTGGAATTTTGTCGAAGGGTGACGCATGCGTCCCGGGAACAGTCAACTTGTAGCATGCGGCAAGGAGACTTGTGTCGCTTCGTGTTTCTGCAAATGAAAGATTGTTGCCTCAGTGGAATTGCACCTTTGGGTTTGTTCGCAAAGCAGTCAGAAACCAGGAACACATCGTTCGCGCATGCGCTCTTTCTCCACACGCGTTCGCAAAGCGAGAATTCGTGATTTTGACTTCAGTCTTTTGTTCGATGTGTTCTCACGGACAGTTTCTGTACTATAAGAAAAGTTCGCAGGTTCTACCATGAATTGTTAACATATTTTCATGCGCCTGACTCCTCCCTCCAATATCCTTGTGCCTGATTTATAAGCATAGGTTACTTATATGTATGAATAATGGAAGATAATTAAAACTTTTCCAAAATATGTTTTGTATTGACGATGTATATTGCATGTGTAACATGTTAAAGGGAAATACATATTCTATTCATATATCATATCGATTGAAAGCAGAAACTATCGATTCCAAATTCTTCTAACCGTTCGCAAAGTGCAAATCACGGATAAGTTACAGACTGGACATGCGCAGTACAACAAATTCTCAAGCAGTCACGGATTCGCTTTGCGAACAAACCTTATAGTTTATGCAAGTCTGGCTAATTTCACACCGTAGTACACGATAATGTCACAAATTTTGTCACAGCGATCACATAAAAAGTCCGGGCCTGTGTCATGCTACATTTTGTGATGATAGGCACGTACCGCCATAGAGTTCACAAAATGAAGTACCTCCTGGTTTGTATCCGTCCACACGCTCTACGTCATTGCCTCTGTAGCGTGGAAATCGGTCCATATGTCCCTCCTCTTCTTCTCCCTGTCATCCACAAACTATCTGTGAAAAGCAGGTCGAATTTCCATCTCAGATCTTCGAATAGGAAGGGCTCTCTTAGTTTTTCCCTAATCACCCCTATGCTGTTTGTGAGGATGGGAACTATTTTGGGTTCGAAGAGGGCCATCGCGGTTTTCAAGCATGGGCGTCCGCAGAAATTTTGTCAAGGAGGGACCAATGAACAAATTACTGCACCACCACCATCACTATGCTAGTACAACCAATTATTATTATTATTATTATTATTATTATTCCTTTATTTATTTCTCTGTTTAACTAAACAGGTATATATATTTGTACATTATTATTATTAATATTATTGCTATTATTTCTATTACTATTCATATTGTTATTCCTATTATTATTACTAATCACATTATTTCTATTATTATTATTATTATTATTATTATTATTATTATTATTATTATTATATAATCAACATCCTTCATTTACTGTAGCTGGACTATGGCCATGGATACAAAGAAAACATCTGATGTACACACTCACATGACTTTTCTTACTCCTTACAATTTCTACTATTCATATAAAATATAAAATTTGTGATAAAATTTTTGGGTATAAATGGTTTCAAGTTTAGGGGAAGTAATTACCCTGAGACGATTGCTACTTAGCAATTAAATTACTCAGCCTAAATCATAATAATGAACGAAATAAGTTTATTATATAAAATTAGTAATCAGAATAATGAGATAAATATTAATCAATTAAGACATCGCATTACCAATAACATTATAGAAATAAGTAAAATTCAACTAAAATTATTTGAACAGGTTACAGCAAAAATGAAATACGAATATAATATTTGCAATATTATATTCAGGCTGGACTTGTGTAGATATTGAAACGAGACGGATTTCCCGGAACGTAAGAATGCACTTCTGAACTGAACTAAAGAATCTCAGTGGGGTGTAGCAGACAGCTATTCATAACGAAACCCACTGCTATTGAACTAAAAACGCAAAGAAAGGAGAGCTTACTGACTCTATTGAAATTTAAAGGCTTAGTAAGTGGGAAGTTTCATACTCAATAGCGTTTCGGGGGATCCAGAATCATTTCTCCTTACTGAACGCGTGGCCAGGCTTCTCCAGCCACGTGTACTAGCATCTATGCTTGGTGAGAACAGTAGCCAATGAAATAAGGGTTTGTGTCCGAAGACTCGGAAAAACAATGTAACTCAATGTAAACATAGCTATAAGCGGCTAAAAGCAATACGAGGCGTATTGGACTTTGAACGATGATAGGTGGGGACACGCAATGACTGGTATCAGCTCTCTCTCGTCTAAGCTCTTGGTGAGCGGGGACGTCTTCAAGGAATACAGTTTCCGACTTGTTAGAAGTCGGGGAGCTATTACTATATTCTTATATCAGTGAATGATTTAAATATCATTCTCTGCAGTATTACTTTAAATCTACACTACGAATATATTCAGGTTTGAGGTACGGCTCAATTATAGCTGAGTGCCAATTTAAATTCAGTGTGTATCAAACTGTAAGTACCAGTGAATCAACGACTTTACGAGGTATTCTAGTGAATACACGAGATTAAGGAAAAAGATACCTTAATAACGAGATCCACCCATCTGAAGTCAAAGTTCACGAACGACGAGTATTTTGAGAAAGCCTATTAACTGTTTTTGCAAACAAAGTAAAATAAACACCACTCTTACCAGTTAATCAGTGAGTTTTTAATTACATCAAAGCATAAAGTAGACTGTTATAAGAACCATAATTACCCAGATTTGCCCCCTAGATACTGAAGATAATCTCTGCTTCGACTGTAGCGAAACCGTGGCTGTAATTTGTTTCGTACCCTAAATTAGGAGGGGCGAACCGTTACATACGTGGCGCCCAACGTGGGGCTCGAAGTTAAATTGTGGCTACCCAGAACATTAAAATAAATAATAACTGTTACACACACCATTAAGTAGAGACTACATAAATTGCGACGATTAATGGGAAGAAAAAGTCAAGATAGGGATAAATAAATTCAAGACCCAAGTAAGAAGAATCAGGAGTGGGCAGACCGAAGATAGAATACCGGAGCAGCAGTAAAAAGGCCTTGTAAAAACATTGGTTTATAAGAGGGTATTATTGCTAGTTATAAGAGGGTATTATATGTATTTATGTTCTGTGAAGGGTCTGATTTATATGTATTCAAAGGTGAGTGAGCATGCTTTTTATATATTGAGTGATCCCAGTGCAGTAAATAAAGCTAGGGTTGTGTAGAAATGATGACGTTAAGGAACGGAAAAGCTGTAAATTCAAATATGGAAACCGAAGAAATGTATAACGGTCAAGACGTGCTAACTAATAGCGAAATAGATCAAATCCAAGAGAATGAAATTGTATTAGGTAGCCAGGAAATTAATAATAGTAATGAATCTGAAATTCTATTAGTTAATGAAAGCCTAGTAGTTAATCAGGAGACTAGTGAGGAGAGGGAACCAGAGATTTCAGTAGTTAAGGAAGATAGGCCTTGTGAAAATACAATGTCAAACCAAGTAAAGGGGATAGAAGGAGTGTCTGCGTTAATAGAGGCGATGATGGTCAAAATGGAGGAAAATAGTAGTAAAAATTTAGAGGAAAGTAGAAAGTTAGGGGAAAAATTGGATAGGAGTACCAATGAGATGAGATTAATTATTGATCAATTATCTGATAAATCAAAGAAAAATGAGGATAGGATAAATAAACTCTCAGACGAAAGTAAAGTAACAACTGTAAAATTAACTAAAAGGATCGACCACGTGCGAAACGAAGTCGAGGAAAATAAAAGACAGTTGGAACAGAAAATAGAGCAGGATATAAGAACTCAGAATAAAAATTTAGAGGAAAAATTAATTCAAGCTTTGTCGGTGGATATGGGGGTAATAAGTACCAATATTCAAGGACAGGTTAATGACATTGAAACTAAACTAAACAAAATAGTTGCAGTACAGAGTAATGTGACTAAAGAGGTTAATGATCATGCTGATAAAATAAGTAGGATGAGTAATGACATTTCTTGTACCGGAATTCAGGCGAATGGTAGAGGGGTTTGTTCACAATTAATTCATTGTACGAATGCGGAAAATACCCACCCGCACGGGAGTCAAGATGGTGAACCGAGGACTCCGAGCATAAGCCTAGAATCAGAGAATTCGCGAGGTGACCTAGGCCTACACGACAATGTTGTTATCCCAGTAACCAGCTATAATAATACTCATGTAAATAAAATCGCGGACTTAGACTGGCCTCTGCCTTATTATAATGATGAGAAGAATGCTAATCCTCATGAATTTATAAGGGAGCTAGAGACATACTTTAAAGTTAAAGGCATTCGAGAAGAATTTAAGATACTAGTGGTACAGAGATCGCTTGGGGGTAGTTGCAAAGACTGGATGCCGGTCGTAATGAGAGAAGGAACGGGGTACCAAGAATTCAAAAAGTTATTTATGGATAAATATTGGAGCGATTCACGTCAGAGTGAAGCTAGGACTGAACTCTATTCAGGGCACTATAATGAGCAAGGGAAAATGACTAGTACTGAACATTTCGTAAGACTCATAAAATTGGCCAAGTCGCTAGATATAGTTTCCGAAAAAGAGGTCATCCAAATTTCAATGAAACACTTCGGTCCAGATGTTCATAAATTGTTAACTGTGGCAAAACCACTATCTTACTCGCAGATGCTCAGCTTACTAACTGAATTTGAGGAAGGCGAGAGGGCCATAAAGAAATTCCATAGCTATCAGCGGTACAATAATCAAAATCGTGGAGGAAATCACGCACAGTACGCAGGCGCTAGTCGAAATAATGAGAATTATAATGAAAGTAATGGTAGGCCTACACAAGGTTATCAGGACGCAAGGGGGAATAAACCGTGGAATAATAATGGAAGGAATCAGAATAATTATAACCCCGGAAATGGAAGGAATGAGAGGGTAAATTATAATAATTACAGAGAAAACCAGAATACTAATAATGGTTCATGTAACACCAATAATAATAGCACTGATGATAGAAACAGGTCACGACCTCAAAGCGTGGGAATAAATCACATAGCCTTCCAGGAACAGGAGAAAGGAAATGTCGATCAGACTTATCGATATGGACAATTACGAGACGGTCGATACATTCCTCATCAAAATAACGGGACGGATAATTGTAGCCACGTGCCAGATTCGCAACAAAGATTAGATCCGAGTGTGAGCGCATTCCATCACGCCCAAGCCGACGCAGCAGGTGTAGGAAATGACAGGTGTCAGCCAGAGGCTTTAAACTTAATAGAGATGCGATAGGAGGTCATATCCCATCTAACTCATGCCCAGTGACCTCAGGGGACACCCTCCAAACAAACAGAAATAATATAAATACTGTAGAAATGTCTTACGACGTGAATAAAAAGTTAAACCAACAAATTTTATGTCCACCGCAGATCAAAGCAAATATAGGCAAATTAAATGTACAAGTTCTCGTGGATTCTGGTAGTGTTCTGAGTGTATGCAGTGAAAAATACTACTTAGAACTCAAAGCAAATGACATAAAAATGCAGGAGATGAGCGTACCGGGAATGTACTGTACTACGGCCATTAAGAAAACAAAGTACAAAATTAATAAACAAGTAATGATACCGTTAGAAATAGGTGGGTGGCACACAGAGATTTACATGTTAATTGTTAAGGACCTTACCCATCACTTTATATTAGGGTGTGATATGTTACAACAATATGAAGGGATTTTAGATTTTCGCACAAATAGTCTTACAGTAAAAGATGGAAGTAAAGTTACTGAAATTCCGTTTCTCACGACTCATGCAACAGATCACCATACATGTTCCGAGCGGGAATTAGCGATTCAAGACGAATGCTTTATTATTGAAAGTTTATCAGCCGTGCAACTAGATAATGAGGGGGAGGAATTTTCAATTATGCAGAATGTAGGCCTATCGAGCCCAAGCAATAATGTTGAAAATCAGAATGGCGGAACGCCAGATCAATATCAGAAACGCACGGAAATTGATGAATTTAATAATACATTTGTGGAGGAAGTATACGAAGTAGGATTGAGTTATGAGATAAACATGTGTGAGACAGATGTCCGTGATCAGGGAAATTATAGTGAGGAGAACGGAGAAGACGATACTGAAAAATTGCGAGAATCTGAGATCTTAGAAATTTTAAGGAGTAAAGTGGCCAGCATCACGTCTATTACGGATCAACAAAAGGAACAACTGTTTACTGTACTGAGTAATAATATGGGTGTATATAGTGGGTCTCCGGGGTGTTGCCTTGTATATGAACATGCCATACAGATGGACAACCCGCCGATATTTAATCATAAAAGTAGGCCACTGCCATTATCCATTAGAGAGGAGGCGAATAAAGTTATCGCTAAGATGTTAAAAGAAGGAATTATAGAAAAATCAGACTCCCCATATGTCAGTCCGGTGTGTTGGGTGTATAAGCAGGATAAAACATTGAGAATGACCCTGGATCTGAGAACAGCGAACATGTATATGAGGCCCGACCGGTACAAAACCGAACCGATTGACCACCTATTAGCAAAAATGGGGGAAGCAAACTACTTTTCAAGTATTGACCTCACTTCTAGCTTCTGGCAGGTTTCGTTAAGGAAAGAAGACAGAAAATACTGTTCTTTCGTCCACCAAGGATCGGTGTTCTCGTTTACACGCACACCATTTGGGATGAAGACTTCAGGAAGCGCTCTACTGCGGGCACTTAACGTTATGTTCCCTGAAGGCACTGGGCCGCATATTACTGCGTATGTGGATGATTACTTGATTCACACACCTGATTTTGACACCCACCTGGAAAAACTAGACTTGGTACTGAGAACGTTCTTAAATAACAGGATGACTATTAACCCGAAAAAGCTGAGCCTATTCCGTGAGGAAGTAAAATTCGTGGGGTACATCATATCTAGGGAAGGAGTGTCAGCCGATCCCGACAGAATAAAGTCAATTAGTAATATTAGCAGACCAAAGACAGTGAGGCAAGTCCGAAAAAATCCTCGGAATATTTAATTACCAGGATAGGTTTCTCCCCGGCTATGCAGAGCATGTGGCACCCCTCAGAAGGCTGCTTAGAAAGCAAAATAGATTTAGATGGACTGAGGTGGAAGAGGAAGCATTCCAGAATACGAAAGAACTCTTTAAGAAAGCGGTTTTGCTAGAAAGACCGAGAGATGATCTGGACTATATTGTATATGTGGATGCCTCATGTGTAGCCGTTGCCGGTGCTCTAATGCAAGAATACGAAGACGGAAGTCAACATCTGATAGCCACTACATCGAGGGGATTGACACCTGTCGAGAGCAAAGGGTCGGTGACATGCCTAGAGATAATCGGAATGTATCACGCTTTGACTAAGTTCCAGCAGTACATATTCAATCGAAAAACTATTGTGTACACAGACCATATCAGCCTAACCTTCCTAAATAAAATGAGACTTGGTAACAGTAAATTGTCACGTTACGTGCATGAGTTGAGTCAATTCGATCTAGAGATAAGACATGTTGCGGGCCGAGATAACTTATTATGTGACTATATGTCAAGGAACAAAACGGGTATTTCTGAAGTCGCTGGAGGCGAAACAAACCCTGTCGCTATAATGCAGGTAAAGATGTTTAAAGAGCTGACATTGCAGCGGGACTTTAAACATATAGTGGAATTCCAGAGGCGTGACCCGGAAATAGAGTTGGTCAGATTAGGGCTAACAGAATTAGATCAGACTGACAATGACGTAACGGATGACGTGAAGTACCAAATATTGAATAATATTGTATATAAATTATGTGGACAAGGGAAGAAAGAATGGAAAGTGTACATACCGGAAGAGTTAGAGAACAAAATAATCGCAATAGTTCACGAACGGTTAGGCCATTCAGGTACTGGCAGAATGATGTTGTACATACAAGATAAAATGTACATTAAGAACTTGGGAAGGAAGATTAGGAAATATGTTAGCTGCTGCGACTTATGTCAGAAAGCGAAGCCATTGAACATCAAATATGATAGAGAACCCATGCCCGTATTTAGGGAAAGTAAAGGGGAATTGGTAGCGCTAGATTTTCATGGACCACTAGTCGCTGGAGAGCATGGTATGCGGTACATTCTGATAGTTTATGATGTATTCTCACATTTTGTTAAATTGTATACGACCCGGACGGCAACTACGACTGCGGTTATAAGGAAACTTCAAACGGACTATCTGCCGAAGTATCAGCCTATCTTCGCTATCATTTCTGACAACGGGACGCCCTTTGTTAGCAAGAAGTTTAAAGAAAAGCTATCTGGACTTGGTATAAGACGGTTTAACGTGGCAAAATTCCATCCCCAAGTAAACTTGGCGGAAAGAGGATGGCGCGATTTGTCTCTGTACTTGCGTGCGCTCTGTCATAAACGGCACAATGCGTGGGTTCGGTATATTCAGCCAATAGAAGATATACTGAACCACACGAAGAATCCGGTGACCGGAGTCGAGCCCGTAAGACTTATGGCAGATGACGAACCGAAAACACTCATACCAGGCCTACCAATAGCTATCCCTCATGATGGCGTAAACAGAAAGCTAACAGATTACTGTCGCATTGCGATTGAAAATATAAGAAAGAGTGTCGCGAAGCGCAAAGAGAAAGCGAAGAGATACAAAGCAAAATGGAGTCCCGTTGTGGGAGACAAACTATTGATACGCAGAAAGAATCTGTCAAATGCAGTAAATAAAAGAATGTCTCGCCTCGAGTTAATTTATAGAGGACCGTTTGTAGTGACTAACGTTTTTAATGGAATCTGCTATGAAGTTACTGATCCTAAAACTAATAAAATAGTGGGACGGTACAATCTTTCATTTGTTAGGCCGTACAAAGAATAACCATTTAAATAGGTAAAACAACATTGGAATAGGCTTGGGTCATTTCAATAGAATAAAGGTACTAAAGCTGATGGTGTTATTATTGTAAGTATACATGTCCGCGGAGCAGATATGAAGCGAAATGTAGGCTTGCAGTATAACTTCAAAAATGTGAGATTCATGGGACGTGCAGAAAATATATCCTCTGCCGATTTTATTGTTGTTATCTCTTTTTAGTCTGGACGTTGTACCAAATAGATCCGGTCGCGCTTTTATCTAGGTTAGAATAGATTTAGTAAGTGTTTCCAAGTGTTTGTATTCCTAGGTTAAATTAGGTTTTGTGTTAGTGTTTCATTATTACCTGATGAGGTGAGGTATCTGCAGTCATGATCTAAGATAGCCTGCCGTGTGCGAAGGGTGTGGTGTATGAGATAGCAAGAAAATGTTGTAGTATGTGAAGTATGAATGAATCAGTTGTGCCAGGTAGAGGAAATGTCATTCACTCATCGCAACAAATAATAGTACTGTGAGAAGGTTGTAAGCTATACCATGTAATATAATACTAGTTAGCACGAATGTCACTGTACTGGGATTAATAACAAACTCTGCTCACTTACGTCACAACTAAGCACTTGATGTCAGGAGTAAAAGAGAATTACTCCGTAAATTTAAAATTTTGAATACAAAACGTAAATTTTCGTAGAATTCTCTTGGGCATGTGAGACGATTGCTACTTAGCAATTAAATTACTCAGCCTAAATCATAATAATGAACGAAATAAGTTTATTATATAAAATTAGTAATCAGAATAATGAGATAAATATTAATCAATTAAGACATCGCATTACCAATAACATTATAGAAATAAGTAAAATTCAACTAAAATTATTTGAACAGGTTACAGCAAAAATGAAATACGAATATAATATTTGCAATATTATATTCAGGCTGGACTTGTGTAGATATTGAAACGAGACGGATTTCCCGGAACGTAAGAATGGACTTCTGAACTGAACTAAAGAATCTCAGTGGGGTGTAGCAGACAGCTATTCATAACGAAACTCACTGCTATTGAACTAAAAACGCAAAGAAAGGAGAGCTTACTGACTCTATTGAAATTTAAAGGCTTAGTAAGTGGGAAGTTTCATACTCAATAGCGTTTCGGGGGATCCAGAATCATTTCTCCTTACTGAACGCGTGGCCAGGCTTCTCCAGCCACGTGTACTAGCATCTATGCTTGGTGAGAACAGTAGCCAATGAAATAAGGGTTTGTGTCCGAAGACTCGGAAAAACAATGTAACTCAATGTAAACATAGCTATAAGCGGCTAAAAGCAATACGAGGCGTATTGGACTTTGAACGATGATAGGTGGGGACACGCAATGACTGGTATCAGCACTCTCTCGTCTAAGCTCTTGGTGAGCGGGGACGTCTTCAAGGAATACAGCTTCCGACTTGTTAGAAGTCGGGGAGCTATTACTATATTCTTATATCAGTGAATGATTTAAATATCATTCTCTGCAGTATTACTTTAAATCTACACGACGAATATATTCAGGTTTGAGGTACGGCTCAATTATAGCTGAGTGCCAATTTAAATTCAGTGTGTATCAAACTGTAAGTACCAGTGAATCAACGACTTTACGAGGTATTCTAGTGAATACACGAGATTAAGGAAAAAGATACCTTAATAACGAGATCCACCCATCTGAAGTCAAAGTTCACGAACGACGAGTATTTTGAGAAAGCCTATTAACTGTTTTTGCAAACAAAGTAAAATAAACACCACTCTTACCAGTTAATCAGTGAGTTTTTAATTACATCAAAGCATAAAGTAGACTGTTATAAGAACCATAATTACCCAGATTTGCCCCCTAGATACTGAAGATAATCTCTGCTTCGACTGTAGCGAAACCGTGGCTGTAATTTGTTTCGTACCCTAAATTAGGAGGGGCGAACCGTTACAACCCCTACATACTCATATCTAGTCAGCTGTTACAGCTCGTTTACATCCGAACAACGCGAAGAGACTTAAACCTCACTTCACATTAGTTGCTTATAGTCATTTAATTTAGAGGTTTATGTGTAAATAAAATTTCCAGGGAGGGGCAGCGGCCCTGCCCCCCTTCCGGACGGCCATGTTTTCAGGGAAAGTCTGGATTTTGTACTGATGTCATATGTAGCTTTGTAGCGGTTGTTGCTTTCTGTGGGTGTGGATTCCGAAAGTGTGTGCTTTACAGTCTGTAGTAGTACTTGTTTCAGGGCATATTTTGTCCTTTAAAGGATAGGTGTCTTTCCTTTCTGAAGACCATGTGTTCGGTGTTTTCTGCGTTTATCTGAAGCTCATTGTTTTCTGCCCATTTATACAGTGCACTTATCCCCTTCTGGAGCTCCTTAATGTAATGTGTTCCTACCACCATGATGTCTGCATATATATATTATTAGAGCCCGGATTTCCATGCAAATGCATGTTTTTATATAGCCTACTTTGGTTACACTTCTCAATCTTTGTAGTTACACATTACATGACTTATGGATTCCAAATAAACATATTTTTTACTTCCTCTGCCCGTACCATAGGTACTATAGGTAGAGGAAGTATTGCTTTCGACCCCAAAATTCGAAGTTGAGTTTTTAGCATATATACACGTTTCAAGGCCCCCTGGATCCAAAAATACTATTTTTGGAAACATGTCTGTGTGTCTCTGTGTGTGTCTGTGTGGAATATCTGTGAACAGGCTAGCTCCAATACGGAAAATCGTATGAAAACAAAATTTCGTATTTGGGTCAGGTACCTTCTGAAGATGTGAGGATAAGATTGGCGACTATTTTCTCTTATTATTAAGGGGACTTTACATGAAGAAATTTTCGTTTTTCGCGATTTTCTCGAAAACGGCTCTAACGATTTTCTTTAAAATTTGCACAAGTGTAGTTTATAGTGAGAGCTAAAACGTTTATTTGAAACTTTTTTTCAAAAAAATTATCTGAAGGCAGTTACAAGCCACCTACTGTTCACCCACTGTTTGTAAAAAGTTTGTGTTGTGTGATTAACAATTGAATACACACTTTTTCACGGCCTCTTATTGTTGGTATCCATGCTTGAGTTACGTAAACCAACAAATGAACATCTAATATTGTTTATTTTGTGTTTATTCTGTAACTATGTATGTATGGTGCTGCCACCACCAGTCCTTGTTGGTGAGTTAGTAGTTTGGAATGCTATTATAAATGAAGCTGCCATTTATATCAATTCTTCCACTGTGTTTAATATTTAGCATAACAACAGGTTATGGGCCCAGGAGCGCAGTGTTCGAGTGAATTGAGGAGACGTAATACAATGTAGTGGAAAGTGTGGAGAATCTAGTAAACTACCATATTGTGTAACAGTGCAGCGACGAATTTTGCAACGGTCAAAATGGCGGAGATGGAAGAGAAAACCTTCTATATTCCAAAGCTAACAAGAAATAACTATGTGGCGTGGATGGCGCGCGTGAAATCTGAAATGTTGATTAAAGAGTGTTGGGAAGCAATCACGGGTTATAACGATGGAGCTCATCTAAATCAAGCAGAAACCCGTCGGCGCGAGAAAGCCAACCTCATGGCGCTATCTCTTATTATGAGATCAGTTAGTGATGATCTCATTAACGACATAGTTGATTTCAACAAGGCGAGTGAAGCATGGACCAAACTCGAAACTATTTGCCACCAGAACACTCAGTATGGTGCTATGATGAAGTTACGAGAATTGGCAACCATGGTAAAGGGTGATATGACCATTCAAGAGTATAGCAATACAATGATGAATATGAATCGACTGTTGAGGAAGAATGATTTGGAGATATCTGATAAACAGTTGGCTCATTTGTGTTTGTCTGGCCTTCCCCCAGAATATGAAATAACAGTGAAGACTTTGGTGACTCAGCCGGATAAGATGGACATGTCCTACATAAAGCAAGTGTTACTGGAACAAGAGGAAGAAATGAGAAAACAAAGCCTATCATCACATCAAGCATTAAAGACAACTTGGAAACCGCCGAGCACTAAAGGTAAAAAGTATACCGATGGAAGGAATTCTACCAATCAGAATAACAGTATATCTCAACGGAAGCAGTACAAAGGGAGATACTTTTGCTATGCATGTGGTGGTGAAGGACACATTGCGAAAAATTGCCCCAAGACTCAGGAACTAGAAGAGAAGGAAAAAGGGAGTAGTGAACCCAAGAAAGCTTCTGCTTCAGTTACTACAAGGGAGCATGTGGTGTTGCATGCGAAGAAGTATTCTCAATGCAAACACGATGTATGGATATTAGATGGTGGTGCTTCTGACCACATGACAAATAGAAGAGATATTTTAAGAATTTTAGAGAATGCTCAGGTACTGTTGAAGTCTGTGATGGGAGATCGCTGAAAATAAGTGGCTTGGGATCTGTTGTAATTCCTATGTCAGATGAATGTGGAGGAAAGAATGTAGAGCTTCAGGGTGTGCTCTATGTGCCTGAATTACATGATAATTTGATTTCTCAAGGTCAGATAGAGGAGAAAGGTCTTGAGTTCAGATCGAAGAATGGTTTGAATAAGTTATTAAAGGGAGAAAAATTAATCTTTCAAGCACATCGAATTGGAAGGTTATATTTTGTCACTACTGTTGGAGATGTATCAATAAAAGAGTTAAATGAGGAATATCTAAAGAATGTTAACATGAGAAAAGCTGCAAGAGTTTCTCAGATGACGTGGCATAAGAGACTAGGCCACCCTAACCTGCAAACTATGGGAAGAGTTGAAGCCCTCACAACGTCATCTACAGCGAAGAAAAGTGATGCCCTACAAGAATTCATGAAATATAAAGAGAGAAATGAAGTTTTGCTAGGGATAAAAGGCTACCGCCTGGAGGATGAGAAACCAACTCTAATGGATATAATCCAGTTCCCTACAGGAGAGGTGCTGGACCCCAGTGCCACAGGAGAGGTGCTGGACCCCGGTGCCACAGGAGAGAAACTGGAGCTCGGTGCCACAGGAGAGAAGCTGGAGCTCGGTGCCACAGGAGAGGTGCTGGATCCCGGTCCCACAGGAGAGAAGCTGGACTCTGGTGCCACAGGAGAGGTGCTAGACCCCGGTGACACAGGTGAGGTGCAGGACTCTGGTTCTATGAGAGAAGTGCCCTACAATGATGCCACTTCAGAGGAGGGACTTAGGAGTTCAAAACGCTTGAAGCAACCTAGAAGGATGTGCAATCTGTCGTGTTGCAATTATTGCTGCAAGGTAAGGGATGGTGTAATTGATGTTTTGGAGCCACCCAGGACCCCAGACGAGATCATGTGTAGAGAGGATAGAGACACCTGGTTGAAAGCAATGGAGGTGGAGATGAAGAACCATGAAAGGAACCAGACTTGGATTTTAGTGAAGAAGCCAAAGTTTGGAAATATTGTTGTGTCTTTTGTGATTTATTGAATTTGTTGATTTCCGAGGAGAGGTGTTGGTATCCATGCTTGAGTTACGTAAACCAACAAATGAACATCTAATATTGTTTATTTTGTGTTTATTCTGTAACTATGTATGTATGGTGCTGCCACCACCAGTCCTTGCTGGTGAGTTAGTAGTTTGGAATGCTATTATAAATGAAGCTGCCATTTATATCAATTCTTCCACTGTGTTTAATATTTAGCATAACAACACTTATTCTATATAATAATGAAGTGAGAAAGACATATTGGAGGGAAATATTCGATAAAGTTCGGAAATTATTCTTAACGACGGAAGTTTCAATAAATGTCTGCAGTCACTTGTTTTTGTTTGCTATATAGTCTGCACTTTTATTAGTCGCATCATTTTCAAAGAAGAGGTTATCAGGTATTTATTGTATAATTAGCGTTAAATTGTGTCTTGCGTTTCTATACAAGGATATGTGAATACTCCTAAGTTTTATTTGGTCAGAGGAAGTTATGTGACTTTCACATCAGATTTTTCCGTGCATGTTTGCATATTTCGGCCTTTTTACGGCTAAATTCATG
Source organism: Ectobius pallidus (assembly GCA_964059195.1). Classification (NCBI taxonomy): domain Eukaryota; kingdom Metazoa; phylum Arthropoda; class Insecta; order Blattodea; family Ectobiidae; genus Ectobius; species Ectobius pallidus. The sequence continues at coordinate 9,312,664 of CAXKWD010000005.1, read as the reverse complement.
CATAATGCATGTTTTGGAGTTTTTGGGCATAATGTAGCATATTCAGACGTTTTTAATGCATATAAACCCTCATTTTCTGGTTATAGTGCATAATATCAAGTTACCATGCATAACTGTGCATATTTTGAATATGCCTCCCTAAAATCTTGGCTTTTCAAAGAAACGTAAAAATGTTGTATTGCATTACCATTGTTATAATATTTTGATTGACTTGGCAACAGAGTCTGCCACCTGCATGAATTTGAGAGTGCAAGCTACTGTTTACCCTAAATAAACAGTAATATAATACACAAGGCTACAAAAGAAAATGCTGACTCGCCGACCTCCACCACCTTCCTTTGAAAGAAAACTGCTAAACAGAATGTTCACTGATTGAAATTGCCAATCACTAGCCATTGTTGAAGACTTTGAATATATTTTTAGAATCGTGTTGTGGAGAAACGGGTGTGACAGTCAGGGAAAACTTAAGAAGGTACTTAGTTCAAACCCTGATCTTAAACTTCTGAAAACGTGAAAGACGTATTATGTGGAGAAAATTTAAAAGACATGGAATTCGATCTCACCCTCAGTCAAATTTCTTCCCTTAAGTAGGCCTATGCACCTGTTACTTATTGTGAAATAGATAGATCATTTTCTGCGTTCAAGAATGTCCTAACGCCATTTAAATGTCGGTGACGCAGTTTACATCGTGTAGGTTGGGGGAAAAGGTAGAAGTGGCGCAGATTACCTTTTCCCGTTTCACCCCCTGGTAGGTAGGCAAAGGTGTTATTCGATGTCTTTAGTAGAATGACCTGATTTGTACAACATCCACCCACTTGTGTAATCTTTATCGAAGCCCGTTTCATTCATTCTGCGTTGTAGAATCACATTTATAATTGAGCTGCTCGGGGGAACAAAATGGTAAGTGCCAAAAGGGGTGTGTTGAAAAAGACAACAAATAAATTTCTCATTAACCTAGATATCTGAATAATTTTATTTTCAGCTCAATTTTGTACTCAATACGTTTGAACATATAGAGATCAGTACCTATCTCCTACCATTCTGTTACACCAAACAAGCTGGAGAGTAAAAAAATTACTTGTTTCATGACAGTGGCAGTTACCATTTTGTTCCCCCGAGCAGCTCAATTATTAGGGGGTGGATTTCTATGACATGTCATATTTTTCCTCTTTGCATTATTTCAGGTTTCCGGCTAATTTAATCCCGATTCCAAGCATCCTGGTGAAAATGAAACAGCTTTTATTGTGCATATAACTGCATATTTAGGAAATTTTCAACTATTGTAGCATATTTAGTATGAATATGCATATTTAGGTCATATTTTTGGCATATTTGTGTGCGTATTAAACAAATTTTGAAGTTTCATATCATATTTTGTAAATTTTGCATTATAATGATACTTTTTGACAATTTACAGATATTTTAAATAATTAACAATATACTTTAGTAAAATGAATTATAGTGAAACTTAAAAGAATATACACAATGTGTAAGTGGTAAAGTCATATTTTAAATTTTATTTGTCATATTTTAAATTTTATTGGTCACATTTTAATGTTTTTTTAGGTCATAAATGCATGCATATATCCTATTTATTAGGTCATAGAAATCCACCCCCTAATAATTATAAATGAATTTGTGGATCTATATTCGTCAATCTTTGAATAAATTTATTAACTTTTACTTGAAGTCTGTATCTTTTATACTTAAGTTATAGGTTGTAATTACCTACATTTTCTCCTGGCGTCTTCGGAATTCGTTCTCAGATCTTAAGGACCCAGCCAACCTTTTACCTTTCTTAATGTTGACCTTCCTTTCATTTTTTGGTACTTACCTGAAAGTAAAATAATTTGAATTAGTCTCATGATTTAGAAGTGCAAAGCCTACATTAGCTTTGGTACACAGTTTGTGAGATTTATTACTGCAAATGTGTGGTTATGAGCCGCCTCTGACTTCATTAAGAAACATCGTCCCATTTAGTACAAACATGGATTGTATTTTCAAAGAACAATTTCGCAAGTTCGGTTACTGCTGCTTGTTAACTAGTCTCCAAAACTCGATGAGCTGCCAAATTCTCATTGATATAAGAAAATTGTCACTCTGTGGGTCGCATAGCTTCATTTTCATATTTGGATCATCAGTAGAAGATGCCTCCACAGGTTTTTTAAACGGAAAAAATCGAGGTTAATATTCAACAAAATAAAAAAACCTTGACCGAAAATTACTTCTCAATCTCTATCTACTCATGAGAAACCAAAATACTGAAGGTATTGCTGCTAACAATGCTTCATCACAGTGAACAATGTGTTAAAAATAGAGTGCCAGTCAATTCCAAATAAGTTAGCCCAGGAGTTGGTTTATTAACGGAGGCATACAGGACCTGGCCAGCGGGCTGCCTATTGGACCACATTGATTTAAACGAGCAATTCTCAACCTTTCTGAACCCGAGGACCTCTAAAATGTCTGAAAAAATTTACAGAGCCTTAATTTTACATCCCATTTTTAAAAGAAGGCCTATATTAATAATATTTGGGGTATTAATTATAGGTCATTATAACGAAATATGTGAAAAAATTTCACTTCTTTACTTTCCACTTGCTTTATGATATTTTTTAATTATGTCTAAGGACCATCTGCACCATCTTTGTGGACTACCAGTGGTCCACGGACCATAGGTTGAGAAACGCTGATTTAAACCATAAGAGAATCTCCCTCTAACTAATTCAAGAGCTAGTCAGGGCTGAGAAACAAAAGTCAAGAAGCCGACCATTGTGGGGAATCTGTACATGGGTTTAGAAGTTTTATTATTATTTGCATTTATTGTAGATGCTGGTATATTGTGATAACCCAGCTGATGCCTAGAAATATAAATGTACTAGGATTATTAGTATATATTGTGTGTAAGGTTCCACATGGTTTGGGTTTTGTCTATTGTTCCTCAATAGGTTCATTACTCTATGTATTATCGATTTTAAAAATTAAGCACTATTTTATAATTACCGCATAAATATAGATTATGTATACACTTGTGCAGACATATTAAATTTAATATAGGCGAGTTTCTAAATTCATCAATGGATCCATCCGATGGCATCGAGCTTTCATCAGAGCGTTTTTAATTTCATTGATGGAATCCATCGGCTATCCATCAAAGCGTTCTTTGAGTTCTGATGAGTTTGCGATGGTTTCCATCGACTGGCATCGGTTCCATCGTACTTGAACGTCCGATGGATCAGATGAATCACCGCCATTATGACGAATTTACAATTCAAACATATGTAATGGAGATCGCGCATATAAGATTCAAAACTACATAACGTAGACTAAATTACAGACACATAAATAGTAGTTAAACTTATTTTTGAAGGATTCGTTATCCGAATCCTCATAAAGGGCTAAAACTGAAAGAGAAAGAAGCAAAGACAGTCCATTAGTTTGCAGTCACAGTAAATTATTATAATGGCATGCATTTTAAGTAACATTTAAGTTATTACGGTTTTAGTTGTTGGAATTGTTAAAATTATAAAATGTAGACCATTATAAAATAATATTACTAATTTCGGGTCAATTTGAAAACATATAAGTACAGTACTGTAATGTGTATATACCTGGGCCGTCGTAAGGTTGCACTTTCCATTCTACAAGTTAAGTTGCCAGTATCAAAGATTGACAAATGAACTACTCGACTTCGTTGCGTACTGACAAGGAGGTGCCGATCGGCATTATTCGGCTGTATTCGGCCTTGAACATTCGAAACTATGTCTAATCCCTCAATTATCATTTTTCAGTTCTTCCATTCAGTAATTTTTTATATTTATGTAATGTAATATTATTCCGTACCCATAGTTTCACCAAAAAAAAACCGTATCGTTCCTTTACACAAAGATTTATCCTGTTATGTGTGGAACATCGTGCACCTTCACATGATAAATATTCACTTTATTGCTTCGTAGTATCATAGCTCAGTGGTTATGGTGCTGGATAGTTATGCAGAAAGTTAGGGTTCGATCCTAGGCAGGGTACTATTTTTTTTCATACTATTTTCAAACGCAAATACAGTTTATGATTTTTAATTTTTAAAATTAGCTGTCTTATATTTTGTTGTATAATATAATTTGTAGCGTATAAAACCTTATTATCAGTAGTGAAACCCTCGGCGAATTAAAAGATCGCCTTAAGCGGCGGAACCTATTAAAATTCTTTTCAGGTAGAGGGACAAGATGTTCCTCTTTTCGCACGATTCTCCTTCTTTACTTCCTCTGCCCATTACCTTAGGTCCTATAGGTAGAGGAAGTGTTGTTTTCGATCCCTAAAGTCCGACTTTAGTTTTTTACATAAATACACGTTTAGAGGCCCTCGTGGTGAGTTCTGGGCCATTTCGTTAAAAAAAATGGGAAATGGGCGAAGAGCTGCAAAATGATGTGTGTACTCTTATCAAAAGTCGTGGTGATATGCAGAAGACCTCGCGCATAACCACGCCGTGTTTCTTGAAAGTTCTCAATGAGCTGTTTTATGGATACCCGTGTTCAAGGAGTTTGTTCTATTAATAATTAATTAAAGCAATTAATTATCAACACACGGTATCAAACTCACAATGAGAGGAGCATAGAATTTTTGCTAGAAGTACTGAAGAGAAGAATTATTAATTGCAACCTATAAACGGCATCCCTATATATAGGCCCTGATTTATAAATTGGCAGATTAAGCATTTGCCCAGGGCGGCAAACCTAAAAAGGGTGTAACAGTTTTAGGGGAAAGGTGTTATATACAAAAAAAACTTTTATTACATAACAACAGTGTGTTCCTGAAAATAACTCATGGCAATTTTGTCAAGACGAATATGGTGTCTTCAAGATTTGTTGAATAGATCGTCAGAATTATCAGAAGTTGAGAGTGATACTTCAAAGTTTTGTAACTTTTATCCAAAGATATCAGTTGTGACTTGTCCAATGAGTGTGTACATTTAAACCTGAAATGCATATTTATTTGAAGGACAATAATTTAGAAAAACAAACTTGAAAAACTGGAAAAAATATTTAAATTGTTACTAGAATATTTTTTACTTTACCACAAACTAACTGTACTGCTTAAGGAATGTTTTCAAGAGCCTAAAATATTATGTAATCGGCCCTCCTTAATAAGTTGAACTTATTAGATTGCATGGTATGAAATTAAGAAAGTGGGTGGTATGAAATTATAACATTCCAGAAAACCAACTTTGATTGCTTCACATGGAAAAACTCTTTTTGTTAAAAATATTTACATATGATTATGAAATAGACTCAGTTTGATAAAAATGTTAAAATTCACTAAGTCCTTTTAAATGTGAAAGTTCTCAGAAATTGTAGAAAATCTGTATGGCTGGCTCCACAGGGCGTAATTCTTTATCATAAATCTAGCATCTATTATTATTATTATTATTTGACAAATTTTAACGATTGTCTAAAAAATAGTGTACGATACACGTGAAAAAATTATTTTATTTTGCTCGTAGGATTGCTGCATTCGCTCTTAAGGGCTCGTTTCGCAAACATAGCAAACTCGCAATTAAAAATCTCGTTTTAACATTTGGATCATTAATTATTTTGTTCTAAAATATTTGTTTTAATATATGGTACCTGTAATACATATGTTTTATAAACATATCTTAATTTAAATTAGCATATGTTTTATAATTACCAAATAACCTAGTCTATATTAAATATTTTTGAAAGTTTCAAAGATCGATTATATTATATAATATTGTCAGAGGTTTTAGGTAATTGTTTTGCAAATGAAACTGCAATAGCAATCATGCATTTTTCTCCAAAACAAAATTACTTTTATTTTTTAATAAATGTTGTGAAGCCTGGGATTACTTGCAATAATAAAACGCTATCGGGATACTATTGGTTTATACTTCGGTAAAACTCAAACTTAACACTAAAACAGTAACTTGGGGTAGGTGGTAAAAGTAAAAAATTAAACGGGCTATTAACAAAGTTTTGCCCAAGGTGCAAAGTACGTGAAATCTGGATCTGCATTTATAGATTTGACAAAAAGAAAAGGCAGGTAATTTTAAAAATTAAAAATTAAACACTGCATTTAAATCTTAAAAATATAGTGAATAAATAAATAAAAAAAATTACAGCATAGGGTGGGATTTGAACCTAGGACCCCTAGCTCCACGATCTAGCACCTTAACCATTACACCACTTATAACTTTGTCAAGGAACGAGAATAATAGGGATGTAAAGCATTATGCTTTCTCTGATACCATTAGCCTTTGTATATGAACAATGCGATTTTTTATTAATAGTGTATTTGTGTTTGTATTTGTATAAATACTATTAATACTGAGACGCAATACATTAATTACGGAAAAATGAGATAGAATCCCCTAATTCAAGCATGCAATGTTCGAAGCCGAATGGCTTCTGTCTGTCAGTGAATAGAATTAATTGCAGTTGCAGCCAACGTAAATATGCATATAGTTGAAACTGGAAAGTGCAATGTTACAGCGGCCCAGGTATAGTATAAAACACACAGACTAAGTAGGTCTGCTGTGATAAACCGATTTTATGTAACAAATACCGACGAGTCTGTCTTTGCGATAAGGTGTTAATTTAATGTAGATCTCACCTTTGTTTATTTATTTAATTTAATATAACTTATCATTATTGTAATCAGTTTCCATTGTATTTAATGTAATGCAAATCGATCATTAGGCCTATAATAATAATAATAATAATAATAATAATAATAATCATTATCATTATTATTATTATTATTATTATACTTTTTAGGTGGGAAAATAATAAACCGGAGTTACCAAATGCCATCGCTAATGTTTTACAATTTTATATGTAGTTACTATGTTGGCGCTCCTGAAAACCATCGGTTTTGCCAACGAATGGTTTTTAAATTCATCAGTTATCATGAATCCATCGAGAAAAAATTGTGAAATCCAGCCTTGAATCCATCGTCCATCAGTCCGATGAATTTAGAAACTCGTCTTATATCTTTAAGCCCTAAAATTGACAACCTTGAAGTTTCTTTACATCAGTTTTCTGATTTCTTCAAATCACAGGTGCGTGGGCAAAGAGAGTTAAGTCCACCATCCTCAAAAATTGGGATATGTCCATAGAGTTATAGATAAAAATGTTCTTTACATTCGTGTTAAGTCCAGTAAGTCATATTCAAATACGTACGGTAGTTATGGATGTGTGCCTCATGGGTTTATCCATCTATAAAGCGATGTTGGGTGGGTATATAGCATAGCATACACATTATCCATAAACTGTATTCGAAATAAATTCAAATACTGTGAGCGCTCTTGGAGATTGATTGCAAAGTCTTGTCTACGTGAGAGTTGACTCTCTGAATGTCGCTCTCTACTTCGTCTCAGATGGTGTCCACATACAGAAGTACAACTCAAGAGTACAGTAAAATACCAGTATAACAAAATTATGTATTAGCCCCTTCTCTTTTCCATATTTAATATGTGTTAAAACATTTCATAATAACAAGTTTAGAACGTTTAGTATAACAAAATATAATTTTATTTTTTCTGGCATATGCCATATAATAAATTGCCTCAGGGAGAGATATTAATGCTGAATGGAGATAGCTTAAAGAAGAAATAATGATCGCTGAGGTTGAAGAGGAAGGTGTGCATCAGTGTCATCAACAGAGTTTGACTCTTGTGCAGGCAACACTTGGCACATGGTCTTCAAGATTTTCTTCTATCACAACAGCAATATGCTAGATTCTGTTTTAAATTCATGTGCACTGTTGGTGACTATTTTGACTTTTTTCAGAAAATAAACATTGTACATCTGTGAAATTTCAGTATAACAAAATGTCACTATAACAAATTGATTTCTGAGGGGCCCCTAAATTTTGTTATGCTGGTATTTTACTGCATATCTCACTCGCAGCTCCCTTGTGGACGCTAGCCCTGAGAACCCTGTAGCACCCCTGAAAATTATAGTTTTTTGCATGATGGGCGAAATGCTAATACAAAAAGGAAGATTTCCTGAAAACCTGTGCAAACTAGTAAATCTAACCAAAAGATGGATCGGAATTTATATTCTGAAGTCCATGAGCATTTAACTGAATAGCTATTAGCCCCACTAACAAATGGTGCTCCCCTGATTCAGCCTAGGCTTCTTCATCCCATTAGGCTGGCTACGCCCACCAAAACAAATAACATTCCATGCTTCTCCACACTATGCATGCTCAAGACTACTTGTTCCTGAAAATGTCTTCCCCTCGCTTTTCTGGTTCAAGACTAGAGGTCTCTCGCGCAGCTTCAGAACTTGTTTACATAGGGCAGATCAAGGTTCAGTCATCATACACCAGGATTGCTTGGCCGATTGCCAATTCATCACAGCATTCTTTCCAAAGCCATTATGGGGGCGTTTCAACCATGTGCTTAAGTTTCTACAAGGTATTGACAAATTTTATTTCTAATATAATCAAGGTGCTGAAAGTTCAAGAATTTACTTAATAATTAAAAAAGCGCTTATACAAGCGCCTATTGTGCATTGTGAAATTCATGAATAAAATTATGTCTTTCCCAACTCCCCATTGCTATTTCTAAAATTCATGTGTGAAAGCATGTATAAACATATCTACCTGATTACATTGTAAATATCTTTTGTAAATATTGTTTTCCTGTTATAATGTTAAATGTTAGTTAAATGTAATTTGGTAATTTCTAATTGTGGTTTTTAAGTCTACAGGGCCTGCAGAGATAGGCAAATTAGCAGGGGTAAGAATTGCACAAATACTAATCTCAGTCTTGAAGTGTGGTAAGTATTTCACAAGCATTTATTTTATTTTTTCTTCTTTTTATTTTTTATTTATTTGTTTTATTTTTTTATTTTACCAGCTTGTAGACTGTAAGCCTACAGAGTAGTTCAAAGAATATTTCAATTGTACAGTTACAAAAATTGAGAATAATTTAGGGAAAAAAATTCAAGTCGCACCTTGGGATGAATGTTCCCACCCACCGCACCCCTGCGTTGCACTTTCTTTTATACCACAATCTAGCGAATTCTTCTGTCCTCATATTACAAAGAAACTCGTGATTGGACGTTGGTGGTGTGACATCATACCGCTAAACAAAAGGTGACAGGCTTGACAAACCTCTGGAAGATATAATGTGCCACATTTTCAAAACCTACAAACAGTGTATCATACATTATTTGAAAATGCAAGGGTGCTTCACTTCGGCTGCCGCCTCCGCTTCGTGCACTTAACTATGTGGTTAGTGTTATGCATTATTTAGACTATATGCAGAGGTGATTGTGGTATGGTTGGGAGTGCCGAGTGAGCTAGCAGGTTGTCACTTTGGTACAAGGGTTGGTAGCTGGTATTAGGTACGGTCGGGAGTGTCGGTGGGAGTTCCAAGGTGGTCGCCATAGTAACGCAGTGAGTGGAGCATAAGGGGATGACTTACATTTGATTTATGCCATAATTTATTATATTCTAATAATTTCAAATAAACTGTATTTTTTTTTGTAAATATTTACGAGTGAGAAATAATGTAATATAAATCTCAAAGCATACAGAAAATATGTGTTATATCAAGGAAATAAGCACCTCTACACACTTCTCAGAGATTGGTCTCCTGTCATATCATGTACAGTCGGTCAAATAAAAAAAGTCGGGCGTTATTTTATAAAGTATCACGAACGAGCATATGCGCATGTACAGGAAGACTTAAGGTTAGGTTCACAGATGCCTCTTGTCTATCCATGTATTTTCTTGATTATTTAGTCAGTTTTGTTCCAAAACAAACATGTATAGAAGGCTGTGGCTATATGCCTCAAATCCGCCATATTCTTGGTTGCAAATTCTTATAATATTAATAATTGATAAATTCGCAAGGAATATGATTATTCAAGGAGCATTTTTTAAAGATTTTATTTTATAACACCGGTATTTGTAGTGCAAAATCAATAACTTACGTTCAACTTTTGCAACCATCTAGCATCGAAATACGCGGCCGGCCAGATCCCTGTGAAAACTTCCGGTCGCATTATAGTAAGTTCCCACCTCCGAGCTGCTCTTTCATAAATATGGAACGTTCTCGCTGCTTCAGAGGCCGAAAAATGCAGGTCAATTACAGCCCTAACCAGGGGCGGACGCAGAGGGGGGGATTGGGGGGATAGATCCCCCCCCGAAATTTGAAAAAGGGCTATATATGCACTCTAAGTGGCCAGTTTTATAAACTAATTATGTATGTAAGTCTTTCTACCTATTCAAATCCCCCCCCGAAAAAAAATTCTGCGTCCGCTACTGGCCCTAACTACACTTTCTCCCACTTTAGCATTTGTATGTGGCGATGACACAAAGCAAAATGAATTATGACAATACATTAAATTGAATATCGTGTGTTGCGCTTTTGGCGTTCAATTTTTTCCCCTAGTTCTTCATTTTTCCCTCCTGTCGCATGGCCTCATATGTTCCGAGAATGGCCTGTATTTTATGTTTTTATAGGAAACTTGTGAACTAATGCGTGAAAACTTTAATTTTAACTGCATACGAGTCCCGACGTTTTTTATTTGACCGACTGTACGTACGAAAGCGGTCTTTCAAATTCCTATGGAAATCTGAAAAATAGGGGTAAATAGAACTGTACACATGTTCTTTGAATCACAGAACAATGGCAGATCTCAGTCAGGCAATGAAACTGATTTATGGCAACCCATCTAATGCAACATGAGCAAGTAGATGAGTTTTCAGATTACTCTTTTCAGAAAATGTCTTATTGCAGATATCACAACAATGAGGTTTTTCCCCGGTATGAGTACGCATATGTCTTTTGAGATCACCCCTTTGTCTAAATGCTTTAGAACAAACATCACACGTTTGGGGTTTTTCTCCGGTATGTTTACGCATATGTATTATGAGATAACTCTTTTGCGTAAATGTCTTCGAGCAAATATCACAACAATAAGGTTTTTCTCCGGCATGAGTCTTTACATGAATGTTCAGATGAGACGTACGTGAAAATGCTTTATTACAGATATTACAAGTTAGACGTTTCTCTCCGGTATGCGTAAGCAAATGAGTCCTGAGATTACTCTTTTGAGAAAAAGCTTTAGTGCATATTTGACAACAATAAGGTTTTTCTCCAGTATGTGTAAGCAAATGAGTTTTGTGATGACTGCTACGAGTAAAAGTTTTAGTGCATATATCACAGCTGTAAGGTTTTTCTCCAGTATGAGTAAGGAAATGTCGTTTGAGATGACTGCTGAGAGAAAATGTTTTTGTACATATATCACAGAAATAAGGCTTCTCTCCGGTATGTATAACCAAGTGAGTTTTGAGGTGAGTTCTCCGAGAAAACGTCTTAGTGCATATATCACAACAGTATGGTCTCTCTCCAGTATGAAGAAGCCGATGGCTTTTGAGATTACTGCTATGTGAAAACGATTTATTACAAATATCACAGCAGTAAGGTTTCATTCCAGTATGAGTAATTAGATGTTCTTTGAGTTCACTTTCATAAGAAAATGTTTTGATGCAGACATGGCATGAATGTGATTCTTCTTTCACAAGTGTAAGTTGATTCTTTTCATTATTTCCTTCGGAAATGTCTTCGTACTTCACCGGTGTATCTAAGCTGTTAACTACGTTTGAAACCGCTGAATGTTTATTGTCGCAAGTGTCTTCACATGAATAAGTATTCTCACTTTTAGTTATGACCGACTGTACAAAGAGAAAGGCCACAGACTCACTCCCGTCATTTTCAGTACCGCCGGTAAGCATTTGGTGTTTATCTTCATTATTTACTCCAGATATCTTACACACCAAATTGGACCCTTCAGCAGAAATATTGTAGTCTTCAGACCAATAATCATTCTCGTTTTTTATTTCACTATTGTCCATTAAATCACACGTTATAAATGCAGGTGTTGTAACAGTTCGTTTTTGTTCCACATAATCTGATGAATTCTCTTCTTTAATTCCATCTTCATCATAATACTCGGACTTAATTACAGTATCCATTATTATGGTTGATATCACGACCCTCTTTATACTATTTCATCATTGTCACTGTGAGCATGTTCCTATTCTCAGCGCTTACGCTCCACTTGCGACTACGTACAGGAAAACCCTACAGACTGCGCGTTAAAAATGTCTACTTGGGATGACATAGTTATACAGGGTGTTAATGAATAACATCGAAATATTTTACGAGTGTATAGAGGGGACATAGACAAGCAACTTTTATTCGGAGATTTTTGCTCTATGGATTCAATTTTTCCTGTTACAGCATGAAATCTCCCAGGGCGTGGCCGCCACTGACTTCTAACATTAGAAAAAAATGCAAAACAAAGGAACTTCGTTGTTAACACTGTAGTGAGTAGTGATGAATAAAAAAAAGACTAATGCAGTGGCGACCAGTCTGTGATTAGTATGTAAATTTTGCAGATTATGTAAACACTAAATTATGATATAGCTGTTGACGATTGATTAAGAGTCAGGTTTTTATCGATCACTAGGAAGGCATGAAGTCAATTTAATGAACATTTTAACCCTATTTCGCTTAATTATTGATTTATGATCACCAAATTATAATGACTTCAATGCCCTGTAGCATACAAATTTTACGTCATAGAGCAAAAATCTCCTAATAAAAGTTGATTGTCTAAGTTCCCTCTATATACAGGTAGAATATTTCGGCATTATTTATTAACACCCTGTATTTTGGCAGATGACAGGCATTGCATGATTGCACATAACACAAAGGCTTCATAAACATGAGCAGTTACTTCTTTTCGGATATTTAGAATTAATTTTGAAGGCATAGTAGTTCCCAGTAGAAGGGGAAATGCCGCGGGTTCTTTCTCCTTTAATGTAGTTCCCACGATTTTGTAAACTTCTCTTTGTTTTGTTTTCGATTTAATTTTTCACAGATTTTCCTCCATGCCCTGTCAACATGCCATGCGCAATATAATCTGTTCTGTGGTTCAGTCATCACATTTACCCATGCATTATAAAATCCCTCTCCCAGCACTACTGTACATGGGTGTACGGTAAGAGGGGGTTCAGGGGGTTGAAACCCCTCCAGAGATATCTGCAATATTTTTAAGATTATAAATCATGGAACGGAAAATAAAAACTCTGGTTCGGTTGTTACATATTTTACAATTTCGTACATATCAAAGCATTATTTAAGATTTATCGTAATTTATTTCAGATTCAAATTTCAAAAACACCGTGTTAATAGTTTTTCAGCTTAATAACAATGATGTATTATAGTAAACAAAAATCCCTACGTAATCTGTCAAACGACAACTCGAATACTCCCGCCAAAATCCATCAACCTGTTTGTGAAGCCAACAGCACTCACGAGCTCATCACAAAATTATCATGAAATAATCGGTATTAATCGGAGTTTTCCACCGGTGGATTTACAGATGACTTTAAAAACGTGCCCTAAACGCCATACAGTATTATAATTTTTCAAAACAAGGTTTTCATTTATAGACTCTAGAGCTTAACGAGAAATGGATAGAAATCTCAAGAAAAAAATTTCAAAGACTAAGCTGCATGTTAATTTATTAGTGTTGAGTAATTTTTTGTTAAAAGTCTTAATTCACAATGTGCGCAAGGACATGAAGCTGAGACGACTTTACATTGAACCCCTTCCGAACAAAATTCCACCGTACGCCCATGCTACTGTGTGTGTGTGTATCACCGCCGTCTCGAGAATTACACTGCCTGTCCATTGCTCTATTTTAACATGGAGTTCAGAGTATTGTTAAATTGCCAAATTTCTCCAGTAGAGGCGACACAGTTCACACCCAGATAGCATGAAATTCCAGCATATTTCAGTTTCCGAGTTTATACTTCAGAGGGCAACACAGAGCATACGGTAATGTAAAGGGTATTGCAGCTGGGTGTGGTAGGTGCTGCCATCTGTAATGTCGCCGCGTACGCAAAATTAGCCGTATAGGACAGGCAGTGTATACACGAGTAATACAGTCTAGAAGGCAGTGGTGTGTATACATATATATATATACTCGTTTATATATGCTTGCTTATAAGAATTTAAGCGCCCATCAAGAGATTTAGACACGGTCTGCTGCGATACTGTATAGGCCTATGCCTTTCTTGCCTCAGATGTAGATGTAGATGTAGATGTAGATGTCTCGTTCTGTAGATCCTGTGTTGAGCAGGGCTCAAGGATATAGAACACGTCAGATAAAAACATACATGCATGTTATAAAAAAGATACAAGAATTGTTATGTCACACTTACTCAAGCTGAAAAGAAATCATCCATATTGTAGAAGGTGTGAGTTACTAAATATTGCTTCAGAGCTCTTTTGAAAGATTTGCATTTGCTTTTAATACATAGTGATTTAATCTCTTTTGGAAGGTTATTGTATATTTGTATTGTGGAATAATAAGCACCTTTCTGAAAAAGTTTTAATGAGTTAGCTGGTCTATGTAAATCATTCATGTTTCTAGTAGTACGCCCGTGTATACTGTGATTACTTTGAAATTTATCAATATTATCTACCATGTAACACATAACAGAGTATATATACTCTCCGGTGAGAGTGAGGACTTTTAATTTTTCAAAAAGCGGTTTACAAGATTCTCGTTTTTTCTTTCCACATATTATTCTTATTGCTCGCTTCTGTAATCTAAATATTTTTTCCCTATGTGCCGAGTTACCCCAAAAAATGATTCCGTACCTCATAACAGAGTGAAAATATGCAAAATATACCGTGAGTAATGCGTCCTGTTGTAATATATCATTCAAAGTTCGTAGCGCAAAACATGCTGAACTTAGCTTAGAACTTATCATTACAATGTGTTTCTTCCAGTCAAGATTTTGGTCAATTTGTAGTCCTAAGAATTTTATGTTGCTAGTTTCCTCTATGATTTGTGTTTGATAATTGATTACAATGTTTGAGATATATCTATTTTTTGTTCTAAATTGAATAAAGTGGGTCTTATCAATATTAAGTGACATTTTATTAGCTAGAAACCAAGTATTTAATTCGTGAAAAGTCTTTGTAGCTAGTCTTGCTAAATCTTCTTGTGACTTTCCTGTTACGAGTACACTAGTATCATCTGCAAAAAGCAATGCCTTTGATTCGTCACTTAAGTTATCTGGTAAGTCATTGATGAAAATTAAAAAGAGCAAAGGTCCCAGTATCGATCCCTGAGGTACTCCATTTTTAACAGTCCCTAATTTTGATTCATTTCCATTTATTATTACCTTTTGAGTTCTATCAGACAGGTATGATTTGAACCACTTTAGTGTTATATTATCCAACCTATAGTGTTTCAGTTTTTGAAGTAGAATTTCATGATTTATACAGTCAAACGCCTTAGCTAGGTCACAAAAAATTCCTAGGGCATGTTTCTTTTTATCTAACGCTTCCAATATTTCTGTAGTGAGTTGAAATGTAGCATTATCAGTGGACATGCCACTTCTAAATCCAAACTGAGATGGTGTAAGAATGTTATTCAAATTAAGATAGTGTATTAAGCGGTTGTACATAACTTTTTCAAAAACTTTTGAAAATGAGGTTAGGAGTGATATAGGTCTATAATTTGATGGAACATTTTTGTCGCCTTTCTTAAAGAGGGGCTTAACAATAGCATGCTTTAGTCTTATTGGAAATATTCCACTTTTTAACGAACAATTACAAATATGACTAAGAGGTTTACTAATTTCAGATGAGCAGCTTTTTAACAACTTATTACTTATCTCATCCCATCCAGAAGAGTTTTTGCTTTTGAGTGACTTGATTATATTTTCAATTTCTCTAGAGGAAGTTAATTTGATTTGAAATGCATGGTTCTGGACTATAGGTGTTTTAAGTAGGTCTGCTGCATTAATGCTAATATTAGTTGTAGGAATACATTTCTCTGCAATGTTTATAAAGTGATTATTAAAAGCATTTGTGATATCTGATACATTATCTAGCTTTTTGTTCTGGTATGTTAGTGACATGCAATCATTGTTTCCCTTTGATCTCCCTGTTTCGTTTTTAATTATATTCCATATAGTTTTAATTTTATTGTCTGATTTATTAATTATTTGTGAGAAATACCTACTCTTTGCCTCTTTAATTACTTTCTTCAGTGTATGGCAGTACATTTTATAGTGTTCTTTATGAGCTGGGTTGTTACTGGTTCTACATTTTAAATATAGCTCTCTTTTGTTTCTACATGATATTTTAATGCCAGTGGTTAACCATGTTTTATTCCTTACATTAGGTAAATTAGCAGTTTTCTTTTTTGGAAAGTTAGTTTCAAAATGCCGCAACACAATATTTAGGAATTCATTTAATTTACAGTCTACTTTGTCATAGGAAAATATAGATCCCCAGTTTTCATTCTTCAGATCTTGTTTGAAGTTTAAAATTGAAGCATCATTCATTACTCTAGTCATATGGGTATGTTTTTTAGTTGCGTTTACCTTACTATCGTTTAGCACTAACATTTGTGCATCATGGTCCGATAATCCATTTAATATTGGTAATATTTTAAAGCTAGGGTGTTTTTCTATGTCTATGAATATATTATCTATTATTGTTTGAGAGTTGTTTTGGATTCTAGTTGGAAAGTTTACTACAGAATCTAAATTATAACTACCTAGTAGGGATATCAGTCTGATCTTTTTTTCACTATCGATTGAGAAGTCTACATTAAAGTCGCCGCACAGTATAATATTTACATTATTACTATACAGATAGTTAAGAACCTTTTCTAACTGATTTGTAAAATAATTGAAATTACCTGTTGGTGCTCTGTAAATGGTCAGTATTACAAATGTACTGTTATCCGTTTCCACTCTGGCTGCGCAGCATTCAAAATCCTGTTCCTTACAGTAGGAACTGGTGTCTATATCACTAAAATTTAAGTTACTTTTGATGAATATACTCACACCTCCGCCTTTCATGGAACGTCTAAAGAAATTTGAGCACAATGAAAAATTATCAATTTTTAATTGTTCCAGCTCTGTTTCTGCACAGTGGTGTTCCGTTAAACAAATAACTTGAATTTCCTGCTTGTTAGAATTATTTGTATCCTGAAAAGCTAACTTAAATTCTTCAAATTTACATTCAAGCCCCCTTATATTTTGATGATATAATGCAAATGATTTACTAGTTCTAGTTGCAGGCTTGTATATATTACCAATGTTTACTCGAGGCAAGTATGTAAGTTGTTGTTCCCTTTCATCTAAAATCTCCCTAAAAAACGAGAGGAGCCACCAACTATGACAGGAATAGGCCTGTTACAATTAAATTCTTCAGCAATCAGCTTTGCCAGAGTCTTCTTCCCTCGAGAGTTGAGGTGGAGTCCATGCCTGGTGTATTCTTCTCTTCTTATGCTGTTAACAGACAAAACATTGATATTACCATTATTAGCAGAGAAGTTCCACAGCTTGTCGTTCACAGCTTTCACCTTGTCTCGAAGCGACGGCTTATCATACCTGTGAAACAATTCAACAAAATTTATATTAGTGTGAGAGCTGCTGCTGGAGATGCTGCGTAGATCCTGCTCGATATCAAAGCTGGGGTCTCTGTCTAGGCTGTTACCGCCACCTCCCACAATCACTATGTGGTCGTCCTTTGAGAAGCCTTTAGACAGCTCCTTTATACCTGAAATCACATCTCTAAATTCAGCATTAGGCTTACATATACATTCAACTTTGAAGTTCTCTCCAACAGCATCTTGCAGGGTAGTTCCCATATGTCTGGCGTGGCTGCTACCTAGAACAAGGATCTTTTTCTTATTATTACTACTAGGCCTATGCTCCTTCTTGGCTTGCCTGGGTGCTACAGTTGGCTCAGCTGGGGATTCCACTTCCTCTAGGCCAACTAAAACAGAGAATCGATTATTAGTAGCTACAGGGCTATAAGTCTTCTGCAAGGGTGACACGTTGCTGCTTGACGGTCTTCCTTTGGGTCTCTGCACTACCTCTGAGAAGGACTCTACCTTGGAAAAAGAAGTTACATTAAGTTTCTCATTCAGAGATCGGACATCCTCCTGTAATAAATCAATAACATATTTCAAATCATTAATTTCCCTATTCTTCATACACAGCTTGCAGAACCAATCGCCATCAGGAGCGTCGTCGGCACATACCCTAGAACAAACAAAGTGATACCAAACATCACATGAGTCACACTGAATACCATCAGAAACAGCTGTACAACAGTTACCACATAACTCTTCAATCGCCATTTCCAAATTGTCCTAAGAAATAGAATAAAAGAAAAATGTTAGTAAATACAAAGCAGGTTATAACAAGGCACAATAAAAAAAGAAAAAAAAGCAAGGCAATAATTAATGTTCGTAGCAAGTAGTGGCTAGTGTGTGTGAACAGCTGATTTCGCGGGTAACAAAATGGCGGACTAACTACCAGTAGGCTATTGACTTTTTGAAGTTACTAAATGAAGGCTTTAAAATTAATATATGGTTAAAATTTATGTTTGGAGAACAAAAGTATACTACCTGTAATAATATATAAAAGTTACAGCTCAAATAATAGCTCACTAATATTTAAAAATATACAAATTCTCGGAGCTCGCACAGAGCACGTCCTCACACACCAACGCCACTAGCGCCACTGTTCACAGATACCTTTTTAAAGTAAGCTGAGAATTTCTTCGTCTTTATTGATGGAGTAGCAATCTTCTTCCCTATTTTGATTTCCTCTCACACTTGGTGATTTTCTCAGCAAACTTGGCATATTCCAGCTTTTGAATTGTTTTTCTCAACTTATTATTCATATAAGCTTTCATTATTTTGATGTAATACATGAACATTCTAACTCAGTTTTAGTCTAGGTTATGTTCATTTGAAGGATAGAAAATATAAGAAAAAAAGAGTTAAGAGGACAAGCACAAAGTTGCATTCAAAGGGTAAAACGTGTGCACACAGAGACATTTAAACTTATTTGTAACGACTTCCTGTTGGAATTTCTACATAAACTAAGTGCCATTTTGAAGCAGACAGATGTGGTTCTTTTATACAATAAAAACAGATTTTTGACCAACAATGTCATTTTCATCGTGAATGCAAACCTTAAACTTTATCCCGAAGAAATTTCTACAAGATGCTGGATAAACTAAGTCCTGCCTGAAAAAAACTTTTACAGCTCACCGCTGATTTACCTGACGATATGATTTACAGTTAAATGAAATATAAAGGTCTCGGTTTGTTTCGCTCACAGTGAGAAGCTATCTCACAACATAAATGCCCTAAGAATCCTAGAGCACGATGTTAATCCTTACATAATGCATACAAGGAGTTCGGAAGAAGAAAGCCAGTACAGACTATACCTTACTTTCTGGATGACCCTCGCATTTTTATCCGAATTCACTGGCAGTTCCGGATTTTTTAATAAAATATATTCATAATTTTTTGGCACGAGTTAACTAATTAGTGGTACTTACGAATATTGTTGCCTTGGATCGTAAGTTGACATTCCCGCACGCAATCTTGTTGCTATGTGCGGTAAGAACTTACTTACGGCACATCATAATACAAGCCTTTATGGACAAGGCCCCCCAGGACAAATATTCGGTTCCCATAACAACAAACACATGCGAATCACTTTCTGAAATAAACATCTATCTTCAATAATGTATATACATAATATTTTCAGGTAATATCTCAATTAATATAATTAAATTGATATAAATAATCATCGTGCAAAAAATAGCATGCAATACTCGTGCCGTAAGCGCATAACGGATCTCGGAAAATTGAAAAAACTCGGCGCGAGCGCATCGTTTTTTCAAACTCTTTCCTCGATCCGTATGCATCGCTTACGGCACTTGTATCGCAATATACTATGATAGATGTTAAATTCGGAAAATTTTAATTTAGACGAATGGTTAATATGCTTAGGTAGACAATTTCAATAAAATGATTTTGAAGAAAAATGTGTCATATGCTATGTGTTTCTATAGAAACTTGATCAAATGAATCCAAATTGAGAGTAACTGATTCCATACCACTGAGACATGGAGGTCTAAATGAATGTAGCGAAGTTTGCCAGACTGCCACAGAAACTGGATGTCTTCTGGATATTCCAGGCACACAATGGATTTCACCTGAGGACGGCGTTCAGGCTGTTTTCAAAAGTGATGCCGCTGTATGAGAAAGGTGAGAAACTTTCACAACTGTAGACTTGGCTTTTATTTATCTTTCAGTGAACTGGTGCTAAGACAATCCATCACGACTGCCAAAGATAAACAATTGAAAACTGCATAATTCAAGGTTTTTATGTTCTTCACTATCTGAAGTGAGTTTGGTCATGAAACAGAAGTAACATGAGAATACAACATCGAGTATAGTGGAGTGTTAACATGTCACAGCAGTTGTACAGTTGTACACTGAGTACAGTGAAAGTCGCTTAATGTAATCGCGGATAATGTTTTCTATCGGGTAATGTTTAACTTTTAATGTAACTTTTACGAAGTCCCTTACGGATTAATATCGATACATTGAAAAACTGCTGTTTAATGTGATCACAGATTCGGTTTATGTTATCACATTTTCATTTTTAGGCTTTATTTCCACGTACTGTACGCCATTATAATTTTGTTTTTAAGGGTTTCGTTTCTAATTCAACTGTATTGCGTTGTATTGGAGATAGCAATTCTGTTCCAGCTCACAGGATGACCAATTCGAGGGGGTGACATTACTTAACTTTCTCTTTTAAGCAATAAAACAATTTTCACCCCAGAGTTAAACTGCAGCTTTTGATTTATGAAGAAAACAGTATTGACATGCAGTGATGGCTAGTGTAAAATGAAAAGACTCGAACAGACAGGCGTTAGGTGTTTTTCTACGCGGTGTAACACTCGTAACTCGTAACTCAGTATGGAGTATTGGTTAATGGACTCCTCAAGGAAAGTAATAGTATATTACGATACAAGTGCCGTAAGGCATGATTACGGATCGAGGGAAATAGTTTGAAAGCACGAGGCGCTTGCGCCGAGTGCTTTCAATTTTCCGAGATCCGTAATGCGCTTACGGCACGTGTATTGTATGCTATTTTTTGCACGATGATTATTTATATCAATTTAATTATATTAATTGTGATATTACCTGAAAATATTATGTATATACATTCTTGAAGAGAGATGCTTATTTCAGAAAGTGATTTGTTGTTATGGGAACCGAATATTTGTGCTGAGGGCCGTGTCCATATAGACTTGTATTATGAAGTGTATCGTAATGAATTATGACGTAGCGCAGGCACCGTAAGTAATATAACAGCATCGCAACCGGCCTTAGCAACAAAGTGTGTGGGAATGTCAACTTACGATCCATGTAAACAACGTTCTTAAGTACCACTTACTAGTTAAGGAGTGCAAAAAAACAATTAAATACTTCGTTACTGCTTAAAAAAATAGTTGCTTGTAATCTATTACTGTATTAGCCTATGATGATTCACAGTTACGTATTATTTTATGAATGAATATTTTTAAATCTGTTTTGTAGTGTATTATCTTATATAAACATCCTTCATTTAATTCTTTCGGCTACTGTTATCAATCGGTTAATAATATCCCGAAGTGATCAGAATAAGCGGCGTGCACTGTAGTCATTGTAGGATGAATTATTGTAAAACGATTGCTTTGAAACACGGCAGAACCAATGACCAGGAGGCCAATGCGAGTGTAGGAAGGTCAGTGTTACAAGTGTGAGGTATCTTGTAATGTGGTCAGTTATGATCGTACGGATCAGGGTTTTTTCACTGTGAAGTAAAGAAGGTCAACAAAAAAGGCAAGAGTTTATGGTGACTATTTACCTCATTAATGCCCGGTTTCTACAAACTTGTGAATTACCTATGGGCCTGGGTAAATTATCCATGGGCAAATTAGTTCCATTTCACCCACAATGATATAATGAGCAAGGCCTTGGAGTTGTACAGTTAATTTAATTCAGAAGGCTTTGATTCTCATTATTGATCCTACAAAGAGGTTAAATTTTATCCAGCCATCCATGAAAGGATAAATTAACCCGACGATTTACCCTTGGAAAGATCTAGCCCGAGTTTGTAGGAACATTTTTTCTGTCATTTTCATATTTACCCAGAGGACATTTATCTATAGAAACTCGCCACAAGTGTAAGTGATTGTTATCTTTAAATTATTTGTGTTTGTGTGGTGTTATTCTTGTGTAAATTCTGTCCATTGGATAATTTACCCATAGGTAATTCGCGAGTTTATAGAAACCGGCCACAAGTCTTTCCGATTTGGACCAATAACATATAAGAATGAGTCTGAAATCAGCCAATCACAGATCTCATTCGTTCAATTTTTATCGAATTTGCTTTATATTATCAACTCCTACAAAAGTGTTAAAAACACGTCTTCTTTTCTTTATACACTAATCAGGTCGGAGAATCTCTAGGCAGCGACTTATGCATACGTCACTATTGTCGCAGCACGTTAAGACTTATTCTGGAAATAAAGTGAATGTTACGTTTATATCTGTCCATGAATTAAAACTGTAATATATTATGAGAAATGTGTTCTACAGTTCAGCAAAGTTGGCATTTCATAATTATTGTAATCACCTCCTGTAAACATTATAAACACATAACCTCAACAGCATGAATGTACGCTGGTGCCTCCCTCTCGATAATTTATATCTCAGCTGTATTTATACTCCTTTTAGCTACGAGGTCATATCAGGAGTTAAGGATATGTGTCTATACAGTAGGGTAGGCCATGGAACTATTGATTGTCAACTATCTTCTATTGTAAGTTTATTTTATGGAGTAAATTTCCAACTGATATTAATTTAAACGGATATGATACAGGATGAAATGGTGAGGATAATTCATGGTATGTAAATATCCAATTCGGTATTTGCTCTTACAACTGGGGAAACCATGAAAAAACCCATGTCAAATTGGCCGGCCACGGGATTTGAACCGAATGCGAATCCAAGACGTTACCATCTCGGCCACCTTGCTCGGTCGTTCCGATAATTCATGACTCGTTCAGGCAATTTGAACATGTTACGTCTGTTGCTTCGTGCATAATATCTTTCAAGTACTCATCAGTACAGTACTCATCAGCACGCATCGCTAGGAACTATACCGACAATAGGCCTATAATTATATTTTACGCAAGATATCTTACTTACTTACTCAATGGCAATAGACAATTCCTCAGCAAGCTAAAAGAATATTATCTATTTTATGGAACCCGACGGTTCATTGACGCACTTAGGTCTACCTGAGCCCGCCATTTAACCCTCGCAAATCCTACTTCCCTTAAATCCATCCTAATATTGTCCTTCCACCTACGTCTAGATCTTGCAAGTGGTCTTTTCCCTTCGGGTCTCCCAGTCAATACTTTCAGATATATGCATGTGCATTCATGAACCACAGATTATTGTCTCTGTTGGACATTACATGATAATATTCTCTCTCGAATTCTTTGCCCCCTTGTTGGGGCGTAGGGCCTCCAAGGAGGTTTCTGTACCTATGTGAATTTTTGTTACGCTTATTTTCCTAGAGAGGGCAGAGGGAGAGGTGGTAAGCCCATCGCCCCTTAACCCCTCTCTGGAAACTAAGGTATTACTTGGACGTGAAAGGGCCGGGAAATTTTGTCCAGAGGCTCTAATTTAGGCTTGGAGTTCTTTGCCGTAAATCTACGACACGGGACCCCCAGCTTAAAGTCCCTTCCGGAGGACTCCGTGCCCAGGATTTTTACATCCTGAAAAATCCATCGACCGCGGCCGGGTTTGATCCCGCGCCCTGCGGATCTAGAGGCGGGCACGCTACCTCTAGACCACCGCGGCCGACACATGATAATATTACAGGAGAAAAATTCCTTCGACACTGGGATTTGAACCCCAGGACCTTTGGCAATCCGTGCCAATGCTCTACCAACTAAAGCTGATCAGTAATTAGTGTGCCTCAAAGTACTGCATATAGCATAACTTGTCTGACAGTGAGGTAGATCATTAAGGGCAATCAGTCATAGGAGAGAGGTTCCATCTGGCGCTGTGAAGTGAACTCTGGCATAGCACCCTGTTTTCCTACACTCTAAGATTATGTTCCCGAAGAGTAAGCGAGGTATCTTCAATACTAAATTTCATCAAACAATAGTTGAATAAATAGATGTTTATTAACTGATCGTGTTTTGTTCACAGAAAATATCCGCATTGATTATATGTCATGAATAGGGCCCGGATTCTTATGTAATTACATATTCTATTCCCTTATTTGTAGACTACTATAAATGAAAAATGTCGGCTATTTGAGCTTCTGTTATGATTATTAGTTGGGTTTCATTTTACATATTTTTACATATTCACAGTAATACTACATATTTTACATATTATGTAAAGAATGTAACATTTTTGTACATAAAATCTAGGAAATCAGAAAAAAAATTAATTTTGTTTTATTTTTCATTGATTTTCTTCTAAAAGGAAAACATTTCAGTTGCCAAAAGTAAGGATAATTCTTCTAATTTTTGTGAAATCCAACACAAATGCAAAATACGGTGGTTCTCAATGCCTCAGCTATCTATATTAACACTTATTGTTTCTCAGAACTTGGGCTATCCAGGTTTGTTGGTCTTTGTACTCGTACTACAAATTGAAACCAGCTAATTAGAAAGGATTACAATCAGGTTTCAGGTAGCAAAAATGCCGTTATTTGCACGGTACAAAAGAGTTTTTCTAGGAAGTTTTAAGGCTGAAGTTTGCATAGGGCTTGAGGACAAGAGCTTTTGCTACAATACATATTTCTCCACAAACTTAAGTGCATTACATTTAAAAAATATATCTGTAAAGCATTTTTACTATGGCTGTAATTTGGTAAATCATTTAAGTTGCACCCACTGTCAAAATTAAAGGTGGCGTGTGTGAACGTTTTCATATATCTATGGCATTGAAAATATTAATTTTAAACTACATATATTTTTAATATTACATATTTTATTACATATTTCCCTGATATTTACTACATTTTTATGTACATATTTTGCATTTTGATATTACATAAAAATCCGGGCCCTAGTCATGAATGTAATAGTAGTAGGCCTACTGTAGTACTGTAATACTACTGTCTCACAACATATTACATATTATTGCACAATAGAACATTTTATCTCTTACAAAATCCACAATCTCGATATTCTACAATGCGGGAATTAGCAGTAAGTTCATTACGAAAACGATCAATCGACTATTACGTTTCAGTATATATTTTTTTTATATGCTGCAAGAACTTTCTTCAAGATTCGCAGCTCATTGCATCAAATATTGTTTAGTTTTAAATTTATCACTTGACAAGCAAACTTAGATTTACCTTTGGTAATCCGGACGGCCGTTTCGCACTACTTTAGTGCATCATCAGCGGTTTTCGAACTGCTACTGGTGGGTGCCTGTGTTGTACGCCTAGATGGTGTAGGTGTTGCGTTGGTCTTGAAGTGGGAGTGGGAGTATTTGGTGGTGTTTGAATGTCAAGTATCGTGTCAAAAAGTGTGTGTGATTTGAAGTGTAGTTGGTCATTCAGTATAGATGTGGGGTGATTTTTTGTGTGTTTATATATTTCACACACAAAAAATCACCCCACATCTATACTGAATGACCAACTACACTTCAAATCACACACACTTTTTGACACGATACTTGACATTCAAACACCACCAAATACTCCCACTCCCACTTCAAGACCAACGCAACACCTACACCACCTAAGCGTACAGTGGTATTAATGAGACGTGGCAGTCCAAGGATGGATGCTCAGTAGATGCAGACGAATCCAATAAACATTCGTACTGCAGGGAGGGGTGTATGGGTTAGTTGTGTCGTTGCTTTCAGTGCGGTAACATCGTATAATGCAGTGAAGTAACAAGAGACCTTGTTACAATCGCTTCTCCTCTCCCGCTAGATTCTTACCCCTCCCCATGATTCCCCCTACATGCGTCACCTCTCTCACGCGCATCTGACTCCGCCTCTCTTTAATACCACTGTACAACACAGGCACCCACCAGTAGCAGTTCGAAAACCGCTGATGATGCACCAAAGTAGTGCGAAACGGCCGTCCGGATTACCCAAGGTAAATCTAAGTTTGCTTGTCAAGTGATAAATTTAAAACTAAATTTTTGTTAAAGCAATCAAGAATGGACACTCAAACATACAGTTATTATCAAATATTGGTTGTAAAACCCCGAAAATTTGATGCCACAAATAGGTAGAAATCTACAACTACAGTGCAGGTAATTCTAAGAACTAAGGTTGTCTCCATTAGTGTCATTTAAACCACTTCGACTGTATTTCATAGGAACAAATATACAAATATTTCTGCCTCGTGACTTTTCCATCCACACTATCATAAATAAAAAACACTGGCGTCATGGCATGAAATAGACAATGGGAACCTTTCGTGTGCGGTTAAAAATTTGTCCACCAGAGCGCAGCAGGGTCAGAGGAGGTCCTGCCATCTCGTTTTGCCATATGCTTATGCGTATCAATAGATGTGAATAATGTTGGCTGTCCTATAAAAACTGGCGATTAATAACGTTTAAGTTATAATCCAGAAATCAGATACCTATATTCTGCCTAGGAGAATGTGAGATCGCCAGAAAAAGTATTGATTTGTTAAAAGAATTAAAGAATTAATGTCTGTCTGAAGTAATAATTGGTTGTAATTATTATGTTGAAAAGAACCCGTGGGGTTTGTCAGCAAAAACAGGAACAATAATTATTTTGCAGTGGCAGAGACATGTGTAGCTTAGTGACAAATAATTCAAAATATTTAAGTTATTCCTGTATATCGCGGTGGCATTTTTATTTGTTAAATGGCGAAGAAATAATTCAAATTTTATGAAAAGTATTTAAAGCTTGTAGTACAGTACATCACAAAGAAAACATCCCATCTTCTTTAGATTTATAGCCATAGGCGCAAATATGTAAAAATCATTTGTAAAAAGTAATTTAGGTTCATGGTTGTTTGCTTTCACAATATTCTGTATGTATTTCAGCTTTCGGTTATGAATTGACTGTGTGGTAGACAGATGCTAGTATTTTATTAATATAACACAGTAGTTATAAAAAGTAAAGAATTGGATATAAATGTGTAAATATTTTGTTCCTATTATCATTAATATCTTATAAATAAATTTAGGTTACGTTTACTTGCTTCTAAATAATATCCTTTAGAGGCTTACGAATAATACATGCTCCAGAATTATAGCTGTCATTAAGTTTTTGTGTGGGAAACAAATACGAATAATAGTATTTGAATAGTGTATCATATTAGTAATAGAATGTTCTTTTCATGAAGTCAACGTAATTAGAAAGAAGCTGGAATGTCAAAATAAGGTAATGGTTTTCTTGTGATTATTACTATAGGCGTAAATGCGTAATACTTTTAACGTCAACGCCCATCCATAATATAGGTTCATACTTTTTGTTTTAGAATTATATTACATAAGTTTCAGAATTATGGCTCGCAGGGAATTGTTATTCATCGTACTGGGTTCTCATATGCTAATAATTCAAAATACTATGTTCTCTTCGATTCGAGTTAAAATATCTACGTGCATCGGTAATTCCAGTTCTAATATAGTGTTTTAATATCATTAATGTGCATTATAAAAGTGAGTTGTATATAATAACAGTGTAGTTGATTTATTTATCTTTTTATTTTTTTGTATTTAGAGGGGAAAAATAGCCAGTGCCAATTGCCAGTATAGAAAGGAAAAATATGCTTTGACGTCTTCTTTATACTAATTTTTTTTTAATCTTCAATTTACAAGAACCACCAATGCCTGTAAGAATAATTTAGTTTTGCAAGTGTTTCAATTTTACGGTTTGTTTTAATGTTTGCAATGAAAAAAACTTACAAATTCCGTTTAAACAAAATATTCATAATTTTATTATACAAATTATAATAAATGCGAAACAGAAATATGTTAATTTTTGTTATGAAGTTAATAAATTAAGTAAGTTGTATTTATCAAATACTGTCCATACCTTCTTAAGAAGTAATTTTGTATCATAGTTTGAAAGAGAATAAGTGGTTGAGTTTCCTGCTGGGCGAACTTTCTGTTTAAAGCAACAGAACATAAGTGAATCTTGTCTATTTGATGAAGATATTGGAAACATGACCTTCTGTTGTAGATAATGAGAATACTACTTCTTGTTAAGTTTTATTCTTTGTAAAAATGATTAAGATAATGAGTCAATTCTGAGGATCTGAAAGTGTTGAGCGAGGAGATTTGAAGGAACTCATAGACTATTATCTATTAGCATCCGTTTAATCTTCTTTATATTTTATAACCATATATTTCGTAAAGCATATGTATACACCTCTGTTTTACACCGAGGATCGCCACAACATGTTTTCTGGCATTCTGACTGATGTTTAAATAGTCTGTTCCATTATGTTCAATGGACAGCAGACGACATGCTTGGACCTCTTTTGACCCTGCTGCCACCTATCGGGAGTCGCTGACAGAAAGGTTCCCATGGGTGGAGTGAATAAAAGTCAGTAAATGCTTTTACTGCAAAATTTAAGTAAATACAGTACTAGCATTTTAGTGAATAAAATATTTCAGTAAATACTGTTGCTTATTAGTAATCAGTACATACTAGATCAAGTAGTACCTACTGCAAAATATGTGAATAATAACAAGTATTTACTTATCAATACCAGTAAATACTGTGAAATTTTAAAGTGTGGTACAGACCTTGCTTAAGATGGCAATGCCTTATCTGAAAGGCTTGTTTTTACAAGAATTATGAAGCAAAAAGTATACAGAAAGCAAATAGAGGCTCAAGAAGATGATTATGACAATTTATTTAGATTCAGTAAGAAAAATATAGAGTGACATACTTCACATTTCATGGATGAAAATATTGAAACACATAGCAAACAGGCAGAAGTTATAAATTTTTCATTTTTAAGTGATCCAGGCTATGAGAGTCAGAATTCACAGCACTTAATTATGATTGAAAATTTCTTTCTAAACAAATTCACAATTTTCTTTTGTTGTTTTTATTTAAGCAGCATGGCCAATCTTATGTAGTATTGAGGTTATATATTTTATTTTGTTTTATTTTAAACTAGCAGATGTCCGTGACTTTGCCCATTAATATAATCGCTAGATTTTTTTTAATAATAGGCCCTACACAATAGGGAAAAAAATTAAAACTTCATTTATTAAAACTTAGCCGTTTTTAAATAAGTTGCATTAATTACCTAATTTTATTGTAATTGTATTGTCAGACGTAGTAAATAAATAACTAAAACTACTAAATGAACCATGTGGTGCCATGTGGGTGTAGAGATAGAAAGTGAAATGATTAAAACAAACCATAGAATTATAAACCTTCCGCTTAAATGCAAATCATTCATAAACAATTAAAAGATTAATAATTTTAAAAACAACCAGCTTCAGGGTGCATTCTACGATTACAGTAGACCATCTGGAACCCAACATTGCCTCAGATTTGAGTTCCAAGCTCAACCCCCTCCCCTGTACAGTTAGTTTCATCCAAATCGAGCAATGTTTCTATGCAGACCTACATTCACGATCTCTCTTCCGTCCACCTAGATGTTAAAAATTTCAGATCTCTTCGTGCTGTAATGATATAAACAAATAAATCAAGTAGAGCTGGCTAATAAAATCAAAGCAATCAACATCTCCATGCGTTATGTTGAAAAAATCTATTTCCGCAATGCTCTTCTTCCCCAGTTGCTATGGCTAAAGAGGAAGAGTACTTTTATTTATTTTATTTATTGAATTAAAACAGCATGTTCCATTGCTTAAGTGTTGCAATACTACATGCTATGTCTCATTAATTTTACAATTGAAAAGTAGCCTATTACTAAAATCTGATGCTGAAATAGTGGGAAAATGATGATTTCTAACATTTTGGGGGGGGGGGGAGGAGCTAATAATTCGCGAAGAAAAGCAACAAATTGAAAATCCGTCTTTAAGGTGAATTCAGACATCCTTTAGTCCAACTATGTAAAAAATTTAAGATCTCTGCATGCCCTAGTTTTGGCTGGGTATCACAGTCAGACAAACAGACAGAAAGACAAACACTTCATCTTATTGTATAGATACTTTAAGTGATCACGGCCCACTACATGTAGTTTGCACAGCTAAGCAAGTAGTAACTACTAATATTCATCCAGTATTAACTCATAAGTACCGGTACTAGTATAAGGTTATTCACTCAAAATTAAGTAAAAGCTGGTACTTGTAAGTAACTACTGAAAGTAATTACTACTACTAGTACTTATTGCTAGTAATAACTACTTAAATTTTATTCACTCCACCAAATGTTTTATTCAGGTTTTACTTATAAAGTTTAGATTTTTAAACTTGAAACAAATACAAATTTTCTAGTCAAAATTAAACACTAAAGAGATTTCTCATTAATTTTGTCACTAGGAAACACAATATTCTCAAATTCTAAACAAAATCACGAAAAAAAACATGTAATATATCGCTTCAAAACTTTATCAAACCTATATAAAACATGTTTCTTTTGTTAATGCACAACTTTCGCTTCGATTGCAAATAACTATAGCCCTTAAATTTGGTCATCAATAATAGCGATGACATTATTGGCGTAATGAGTGCTATCGGTGAAAAGTGGATACTGATGAATATAATACAAGACAAAGGCAAAATTACCATACAAAACAGCAGCCCCAACTGTATACCAACGTTATATTACAAGGACGACGACAACGAGGCTCGCGAGCCGCATGCGGCTCTTCAGCCAATCTCGTGCGGCGCTTGAAACCAAGCTACGAGTAAATATGATACAGATTTTAAAACGTACGGTATATAGTTAATATAATTTAATGAAAACATATTAGGAGAAAGTGAAAACTTATTTATGATTTAGCGTAGAGTGTATTTAGTTTTCAGAGCAAATTAAGACTCTTTTGGAAAGACTAAAACATTCGCTTTTTTTGTCAACTGTTTGAAGAACAGGTGGAAACAGAAGGCTATTTCTGTAAAATGTCTGGTCCTGCTAAAGAAATCAATGGCAGATTTAATGATTTGAGAACACTTAAACCTTCATTATCATTCCTGCGAAATCCTTTTGTTGTTGATGTGATGGGCAATGGCTGTACTGTTTCATCACAAATTACAAAGGATACAGTTGGAGTAGAGTTGGCGCTACTAGAACTGCAAGAGGACGAAGGACTAAAAGGACCTAAACGAACTGGTGTTTCGGCCACAGAATTTTGGAAGAAAGTTCCGGAAAAATCCTAACAAAAGAGTGTGCTGAGAGGCACTTATGTGTGTGAATCGCTGTACTGGACGCTTAAGTTCATTAAATCTAAAACTAAATCTAACTGAAGAACATTTAAGTGAACTCGTGTGAACTGCGCTTACCAATCATCAGCCAGATTTCACACAAAAGCAAAAATGAACACTCGAAAAAGCACTTCTCAAAAGTATAATCTTATTTCTTGTTGTGTAATTGAACAATGTCCGCCGGCGTGGTCCTGTGGTTAGCGTCGCTGACTACAGATCCGTCGGCCCGGGTTCGATTCCCGGTACCTCCTCGGATTTTTCTGAGGTAGGGAGGTCTGGTAGGGGTGCACTCAGCCTCGTGATTCAAATTGAGGTGGTACTTGATAGAAAAGTAGCGGCTCCGGTCAAGAAAAAACCACCATTAACGGCCGTGGGTGTCGGCATGCTGACCACATGCCCCCCAATCCTGCCATCTGCCTACGGGAAATGACGCAGCGGTCGGGTGGTAGGCCAAGTCCCTCGAGGGATGTAGCGCCACGGAGTTTTAGTAATTGAATGTTTATGTGTATGGTAAAAACAATGTGGTTCGCGTCGAACAACTTCATAAATTTGCGGCTCCCAAAGTTAAGGTGAGTGGCCATCCATGTTATATAACCTATTCCCTAATGAACTGAAGGTATAGCAATTATTTTAAAGTAGAACAATTAGCCAATTAGTCTAATTTTTTGGCATACGTCAAAAGGGGTGAGTTTACCAGTTTGCCTTTAATATCCCTGAGGAGTTATGACTTAACTGTATTATAATATTAGATCACAAGAACATAACAAGGTTTATGCATGTTACAGGAAACAAACAAATTTGCCCCATGTCGTCCATCAAACAACAAAGTGACTGGAATTTCCACGAAGCGTCGGCAAAGATGACGTTCCCAACAGTTCTAGTTCTCAGTGGTATTGCTTTCTCGATCGTCATCTGGAGTGAAAAACCTAAGAGTGGCAGAAGGCTGTTAATGGCAGCGAAGTTAGGCGATGTCGAAGAGATCAGAGCGACGATCGCGGAAGGTTATGACGTGAACTTGCGTCACCCGTTGGGATGGACCGCACTCCATGTGGCAGTTATTAACGGCAACTTGGATGCTGTGAAGGCATTGTTAGAGATCGGGGCTGACCCCAATATGGCGGATGAGTTCTCCAGTGTAAAGCGGGTGTCCAAAGAGAAAGGGTTTCCATCGGCTGTTGTGTACGCTACTCGAGAGGCAGAGTTCAGCGAGAGATTGAACCATAAAGCGAGTTTCTTCGGCTTCACGGCTCTGCATTATGCGGCGTTGACAGATCGCTATGACATTGTAGAGCTCCTGCTGGAAAATGGCGCCAATCCAATATTGGAGGACTATGCCGGCCACCGTCCTATAGCGTACGCCGAAAACCAAATGCTCGAGAAAATCCTCCTGGAACATGCCTGCAAGTTTGAGAAAGAGTTGAGGCTAAAGGAGGCCGAGGAAAGAAGACGTTTCCCTCTGGAGCAGAGGATGAAGAAGTACATCGTAGGGCAAGACGGGCCAATCACCACAGTGGCTTCCACAATACGTCGTAAAGAGAATGGATGGTTTGACGAAGAACATCCTCTGGTATTTCTGTTTCTGGGGTCTTCAGGGATTGGTAAGACTGAACTTGCCAAACAACTCGCAAGCTACTTCCACAAAGGAAAGTCTGAAGGCTTTATCAGGTTAGACATGTCAGAGTACCAGGAAAAGCATGAGGTGGCTAAGCTGATAGGTTCTCCTCCGGGTTATATTGGCCATGACAACGGAGGGCAGCTGACGAAGAGGCTGAAGGAATGCCCAACAGCCGTTGTTTTGTTTGATGAAGTAGACAAAGCTCATCCAGATGTCCTGACAGTACTCCTTCAGTTGTTTGACGAGGGACGTCTGACTGATGGAAAAGGTAAAACTGTAGAGTGCAAGGACGCCATCTTCATCATGACGTCAAATCTCGCTGCTGACGAGATCTCCCAGCATGCATTGCAACTGAGGAGGGAGTCAGAAGAAGTGAGGAACAAACTGCTTGAAGGCAAAATGGACGACATGGATATACAGGAAGAGATTAAAATCTCCAGGAACTTCAAGGACCGGGTTGTGAACCCGATTCTAAAACGGCACTTTAGGCGGGACGAGTTTCTCGGCCGGATAAACGAGATTGTTTACTTTCTACCATTCTCACACACCGAACTTCAACAACTGGTAGCGAAGGAACTCGAGCTCTGGGCGGAGAGGGCAAGGGAGAAACACAAGATCGAGCTGCTCTGGGATCACAGCGTGGAGTCCATCTTGGCAGATGGTTACGATGTCCATTACGGTGCTCGTTCTATCAAGTATGAAGTGGAGCGCAGGGTTGTGAACCAGATCGCTTCTGCGCATGAGCGAGGCGTCATCTGTGCAGAATGCACAGTCAAGCTCGAGGCGTTCTGGCCGACATCTGTTATGGAGTCTGCACATATCAAGGTGCGCGTCAAACCAAAAGGAGTCAAGGACTTCACCGACATAGATGAGAATGCACTGCTCAAGCTATAAAGCACACATATACGATGATTTCGATAACCTAAGGATATTGGTATTTGTAGTTCTTAAAATTGTAATTATGGAAACAAAAATACATTAAAAGTAATATTCGTTACTAATTCAACATAAAGTTGAACAAATTTGAGGTTCAATATACAATGCATCGTCATCGCCAACCTATGGGGAACAAAAGTCTTAGTAAACATGGTATACGAAATAATAGCAAAGCTGTGATTACAAGCCACCTCTGATTTCACTCCGCTCGCTTAACTCAAAGTCTATCGTACAACACTCTCGTTAACACGGTTGAATAACTGGAGCAGAGAATTGTACATGCTTCTGCACTATCCGAAGTGATCCGGGTGTGTTTAAAACTCAAGGCGGAGTCGAGTAGAGGTGCAAGGACGGCACTTTGGGCATCTCCTTGAACAGAAACGAGTGTTCTGATCCTTGTTAAATTATCTAGAATGTTTGATAAAACCAACGCATTTCTAGCTTGAAATTTATTGTTACCTAGTTACCAACTAGGCCGAGTTTTAGAAACAATGGCGTCAGCAACTGCTTGCAAATTCAAATGCTCAATTATATATATATATATATATATATATATATATATATATATATATATACACATACATATATATTTTTAAAAAGCCATGTGTACTGAGACTTTTCGCGTCTATAATTTTGTACTTTCAACTGTGTTTGTTCACAGTATCATTAATACACCCTGTATATACATATATAAAGAGAAATCCAATTCCTTCCTAATTAAATTATATTATTTTCGGCCAATTCTTATCTAAACCAATTCCAGTAACGTTGAGAAAAATAACTTCAGGAGTAAAGGACAGATGAAGGTTAAAAAGGACTCGGTAGGCCTGATTTACATCAAATATCGATTGATGTTTCAATGGTCCTATATATACATACATTGATACATATCATAGGCGTACCGAGGGGGGGGGGTTGGGGGTTTGACCCCCCCCCCCCCCATTGATTAAAAAAAGGAAAATTGTATAATTTTTTTAAGTGTGCCCATAAATTACTTAATACAAGTATAAAGCGTGGGAAGCTTAAAACTCGTTATTTTGCGTCTTAATTTTTAAAATTTTCCGGGGGATGACCCCCGGAAGCTTAAAACTGGTTATTTTCCACCTTAATTTTTTACATTTTCCGGGGGGACCCCCGGACCCCCTCTCCCTAGGGGGTATTCCATACCCCCAGACCCCGCGGATGTTATAACCCCCCATATGGTCGGCCTGGTTACGCCTATGATACATATATTTGTACATTTATACATATATATATATACATATTTCAACGTCAGCCGATATTTGGTCATATATAGGTAGGCATTTAGGCAATTATTTTTTTAAAGTTTATTTAAAGTTGGCATTGAATTTCCTTATCATTTGTGTTCCACACTAGCAATCTCTTATTGGTGTGGGTTCAAGTATCACCACATACATTATAGACTATTATAGACTCAGGGGTAGGTGAGCGGTGGAAGAGGATGGAGTTTCATTTTAATGGCTGAAAGTCTTCCGTCACAACGAATGTCTAAGCCAGCCATAGGCGTAACCAGGCCGACCGTATGGGGGGGGGGAGTTATAACATCCGGGGGCAATGTCCAAATTTGACTATATAATAATCAGGCTTTAAAACTTAGTGCCCGAACCCACAGAGGGAGTTGATTCCGGTTACCAACAACCTGAGTATAGGGGGTGGAGGGTGATTGCGTAGGCTGATAAGACAGTCATTGATAGTAGTACTGAGAAGTGAATGCTCTCGTAGTACGGTGCATCTCAAATTGGTCAACAGTGTACCTTGTCATTGTGCGAGTTTAAATTTATAATACGTGTTCGGCATGCCGAAAGTAAAGTGTTCTAAAACGCAAACATATATTGAAACATTTGGGAGGGACAAACAGTAGAAAGTATCGTTTTGCATGATTGTAATGTGAGTTTACATAATGAGAAGTTATTTTGTGGTCTTCCTATATCTGTATTACGGTTTGTTTACTATCACGTGAACTAGCATATGGTAGCTAGGGCATACGCCGAGCAAAGTCTGTACAGTACGGTTGCTGTTAACATATTCGATCGGGCACTAAGTTTTAAAGCCTGATAATAATTAATTATAATGCCAGACATGTTTCTGATGTTATCGCTCCTAACCTAGGAGATCATCTAGCAGTGTACCGGTGCTATGATATTAACTCTTGTAATACTACACTAAATAGACAGAAGAATAATGAAATAGTATATTCCGATACAAGTACCGTAAGCGGTGCATACGGATCGAGGAAAGAGTTTTTTCAATTTCCGAGATCCATTATGAGCTTACGGCACGAGTATTGCATGCTATTTTTTGCAGGATGATTATTTATATCAATTTATTTATATTAATTGAGATATTAGCTGAAAATATTATGTATATACACTATTGAAGATGGATGTTATATTGCAGAAAGTGATTCGCATGTGTTTGTTGTTATGGGAACCTAATATTTGTCCTGTTAAAATCGCCACAAACTAGGGGGCCTTGGATAAAGGCTTGTATTGTGATGGTTTTACTTACGGCACTTGTGCTTTTTGTAATTTTTACCGCAAGGATATTTCATTTGTTTTCATAGCAACCAGATTGCGTGCGGGAATGTCAAGTTACGATCCACGGCAATAATATTCGTAAGTACCGCTTAGTTACGTAGTTACGTCGTGCAAAAACCTGATTTTATAATTTTGTACAATTACCTAAGAATGATTGATTTTTCAGAAGTGAAAAATAACGATCAAATCGAGCAAACATTCAACGTATTTCTCAGTATTATTACTTAAGCTATAGAATTAAATCTTCAAAGAAACATTAAATTATTGTGTATTTAAAGCAAATGCAAATCTTTCAAAAGATCTCTCAAGGAATTTTTAATAACTCACACCTTCTACAATATGAATGAATATTTCCATCTTGAATAGGTTTGGCAGCTTACAGCTTTGTATATTGTTCTCAGTGGCGGATGCAGAGTGGGGGATAGATCCCCCCTGAAATTTGAAAAAGGGCTATATATGCACTCTAAGTGGACAGTTTTATAAACTAATTATGTATGTAAGTCTTTCTACCTATTCAAATCCCCCCCGCGAAAAAAAATTCTGCGTCCGACACTGATTGTTCTTATAACATGAATGTTGGTTCTGACCTGACGTGTTCTATAACCTTGAGCCTCGCTCAACATAGGATCTACAGAACGAGATATCTACATCTACATCTACATTCACAGTGAAAACATTAAACACTAAAGTCCATAAAATTCTTGTTTATATAGTCACCAAGAAATCTAGTAACCGTTTTATAACTTGTTTAGAATATTTATAATTTTCGGAGCAGATATACACGTGTTCAGGAAAATTCTTAGCACATGCAAGCATTAGTAACCCTGCCACTAATAATAATTTTCTCTAGCTTTTCTGTTAAATGCAAAAGTGTTATAAGTGTCGGACAATATCGTCACCTACTTACATTTTAGGCACAAACTTTATTACAGTATTTTGCGGTTTCATTTTATACATACAATTACAAATTTTTTTTCTTCAATTTTAGCTTTTTTTTCAATAATGCTAAATCTCCCTTAATCAAGTCATGAAATTTCTACAACTATGATGAAAATTAAGTGAGACTTCAATTTCAGATTTTATCAGAGTTGCTGAACATCTATTCCGTTCATCATTCCATTTGTTTTTAAAAATCTAAAAAACTCTTTCGACATATGTATTCGAACCAGGTATACTCAGAACATAAGATACCAATATTAGTACACTTGGAACAACATCTAAATTAGCTTTAGAGAAAAAGATTTAAAAATTACAATTCTGATAAATATCATTATTATATTATATCCCAAGTAAGAATGATCCTGTTCAAAACAAAGAGACGTGGCTGTCATAGTCCGCACGTAAGAACGCATGTCATCACCGTGATAATGGTAGTTTGTTTATTCTAAGTACAACTCACCCGCAGGGTCGTCGTGAACAATGAACCCTTTGTTTTGTTTGCTAATTGATATACTATAATGATGACGATGCCAGTGAGAGTTTGTTATTTCACGTGATATTTGATATTGTTGTTGCATGAACTTACGAACACAACTTCTCCACTAGCAAGCCACACCCTGGTAATGGCGCATGCTAATGACATTAACCAATCACGTTTTGTTTTGAACAGGATCAAACTTACTTGGGATAATACAGTACTCTAGTACTGAAAACTAGCTCTAAAAACTAAACTAAACTCCGTGGCGCTACATCTCTGAAGGGACAAGGCCTACCAGCTACCACCCGACTGGTGCGTCATCTACCATAGGCAGATGGCAGGACTGGGGGCATGTGGTCAGCATACCGACATCCACGGCCGTTAATGGTGGTTCCCGTGACCGGTGCCGCTACTTCTCTATCAAGTAGCTCCTCAATTTGAATCTTGAGGCTGAGTGCACCCCTACCAGACCTCCCTAACTCAGAAAAATCCCAGGAGGTACCGGGGATCGAACCCGGGCCGACGGATCTGTGGTCAGCGACGCTAACCACAAGACCACGCCGACGGCGGTTATATATATATATAAAATGCAATTCAATTTATGGCAAGAAAATTCATACAAACTGTTCAAACTAAAAGCTGGACAAATTGCAGTAAATTTTGAAGCATTAATCATATCTTCCAAACCAGAAAATGTGAATAGATAATTTTAACCATGCCACAAGTGAGTTGTTTAAATAGGGGAAAAAGGCTGTTAAAAAATGACAATACTTCAAACCTTCAAATACGGGAAATCCTCTTTAATAAGGGACACCTGGGAAACCAACCTACAGTAGGCTAATAGTTCAGATAAGTTCATGAGCTGTTAGTGTGAAGTTGATATTTTATTGGTGTCAATGTTATCCTGTGTATGAGAGGTAAGTTTACACTAAAGCGCTTGAATAATACAGGGAATCCATTTTATGCGGAAACTTTTTAACAGCGTTGCCCCTGCTCACACTTTCCCCGCTGTTGCGCTTGCACCGGCCGGGACCGTGTTCCGTTACTACCGGCAAATCAAGACTTTAGAAACAATACAAAATAGAATAACTCAACCAATTTATTATCAAAATAGGCCTACATGTAAAGGATTATTACTCACCATTTTGTACGGATGGTACAGTCAGGATATTTACGAATCTATGGTTATTTCTCAATAAGTAACATTCCACCAAATAAATTCGCTGTTCATCCGTATACATTTTCGATTATTGTCTTACGTAACACACAACAATAGACAAGCGTCTCACTACAAGACACCGAAGCAACTAACCGCTTGTAGGGTCTATGCTTTGTACAATGCTAGCGCGGCAATGCGGCAGTGATGCGAGGTTTCCTCATGAAATGGACTCACTGTATAATCTGATTCCCTAAACATTTACCACTTTGAAATATTATGCAAATACAATAATAATAATAATAATAATAATAATAATAACAAAAAAATGCCGACTAACATTTTGTGGACACATACATAGAATGAACGACTACAGACTCACAATGAGGATTTTTGATGTAGTTAACAGTTCAGTCAAAAAAACCAATTGGGTGCAAGAAATAGCAGAAGACTTAAAACAAGCAAGAATCAATAGGGAAATGATAAATGAAAGAGACAAATTCAGAAACAAAATTATGAACGCAAAATTTGAAGTAAAAGAAAGCAAGAAAACAGGTAAATTTATGGACCGAACAAAGGAAAGAGGAACACAGTCAAAGAATGAAGAGATTTTGCATGCTCAGTTTCTCACTAAAGAAAAGATCAACAAGTCAAACCTATCGTATGACTATTTTGATGGTAAAATTGCATTGTAGGGGGACCCACTTTGAAAACCAACTTTCTTTTCATAAAACACCAAATATCAAATGTACTTTGTTATAGATGGTTCTCTGGAGAAGAGATGTCTCGACGAATGATTTGATCTGACCCACCCACCCACCCTAAATGTTACACTTTCTTTTATAACATGATCTAGCGAAAAGTAGCATCAATTCCACCATGTATTTTTATCTCTGCATGTTGAAAAAACTCAAGAATGGACGTTAGAGGTGTGACATCACACCAGCAGAACACATAGAATTCTGAATAATTAATATTTTATAGGCCATCACATTGCCCCAGATAATCAACCCATACCTCATGATACTTTCAAAAAAGGAAAAATAAGCCATTCTTAGATATTTCAATGAAACCTGTCTCTTTAAATTGACTAATAGATAAATTACCCTAGAAAGTTTTTTGCAAACATTGTCTATATGGTTTTTCCATGTAAGATTAGCATCTATACTAATTCCTAATAATTTAACTAAATCATTGTCATCTATGGAACTACCGTTTCTCAAAGACACACGTAAACTTTGAGTCTTATCAGCACTCAAGTATAGGCCATTTGTTTCAAACCAAGCAACGGCATCTGATAAGTTGCTTTCTGACAATATTTTCAACTCATCATAAATTCTTATGATAGTTTACTAAAGAGGTATCATCTACATAAATAGTAAAACTTGACATGTTAAAACTCAAATCATTACTTAAAATAAAAAA
The DNA here is from genome assembly GCA_964059195.1 of Ectobius pallidus. Classification (NCBI taxonomy): domain Eukaryota; kingdom Metazoa; phylum Arthropoda; class Insecta; order Blattodea; family Ectobiidae; genus Ectobius; species Ectobius pallidus. Next base: position 9,272,251 of record CAXKWD010000005.1, on the reverse strand, counting down.
TAAAATGGGACCTAATACCAATCCTTGTGATACACCATATTTTATATATAATATCTGTGAGCGGTTACCTTTTACTTCCACTACCTGTTTGCGATCTGCAAGATATGATTCAAAGACAGCTAAATCTTTACCTCTAACTCCATAAAACATTAATTTTTGTATTAAAATATTATGCTGAACTGTATCAAAAGCTTTACAGTACTCAAGTCACATAAAGTGATTAATTATTTCAAATTCAGGCCAATGCATAGAAGATATAAAGAGGAGAATAACTTTGGGGAATGTAGCAATGAAGAAACTTTATAGAATCATAAGTGATTCTGGAATCTCAAAACAAAAATCATTCAAGTAATGGTATACCCAATTGTGTTGTATGGATGTGAAAGTTGGACTTTAAGAAGTGAGGAAAAGAAGAAACTCGATGTATTTGAGATGTGGACGTGGAGAAAGCTACTCAAGGTACAATGGATAGATAAAAGAACCAATGTGTCAATTATTGAAGAATTAAAACCAAACTGCTCACTAGAAGCTCAAGCCACAAAACTGAAATTGATTTATTTTGGGCACATTATGAGAGGATCTAATTCATTAGAAAAAGACATTATGCTAGGCAAGATAGGTGGAAGTAGAAGAAAAGGAAGACCAAGAAGGAGATGGCATGACAAAATCAAACAGACCATAAATTTACCTTGGAGTGATATTATCAAGCAAGTTCAAGACAGAGTGCAGTGGAAAAAACTTGTAAAAGAAGCAATTCGTTCCAGACCAAGGCATTTTGAAGCGTGACATGGCTAGCACCCTGCTGCTGAGAATATCCATGCACGGATCACTAAGGATCGCTTGTGATCTATGTGCTTATCATCATACGTGTCACATTAGGAAAGGTTGCTCCTCTCATGAGTGAGCAGATGTCTTTTGAGACCCCCTTTTTGGGAAAATTTTTTGGTACATATATCACATGAGAAAGGTCGGTATCCAGTGTGAATGAGCAGATGTGTTTTGAGATGAGATTTCACAGAAAATTTCTTGGTACACGTATCACATGAGTATGGTTTCTGTTTCTGTTCAGTATGAGTTAGCATATGTGATTTGAGAGAATCGTTTCGAAAAAACTTATTGTTACAGACATCACACGAGAATGGTTTGTATCCAGTGTGACTAAGTACATGTCTTCTGAGAGCACGTTTACCGTTAAATTTGGTTGTGCACATATCACACGAGAATGCCTTCTGCCCAACATGAGTAAGCATATGTACGTTGAGAGCCCCTCTTTGGGTAAACTTCTTAGTACATATATCACACGAGAATGGTTTGTGTCCGGTGTGTGTGAGCATATGTCTTTCGAGATCACATCTTCGGGAAAGTTTCTTGCTGCATACATTGCATAAGAACGGTTTATGTTCATTGTGAGAAAGCAGATGTGTTATAAGGCTCTCTCGATGGGAGAACTTTTTTTTACATATATCACACGAGAATGATTGTCCTGTGTGTGTAAGCATATGTCTTTTGAGAACCTGGTTTTGAGTAAATTGTTTTGTACAGATATCGCATGAGAAAAATGTTTCTTCAGTATGGGTGAGTACATGCTTTTTGAGATATCTTACTTCGCGAAATTTCTTGGGACAAAAATCACATGAAAATGGTTTGTGATCAGTATGAATGAGCAGATGTGATTTCATATGTGCTTTTTGGGAAAATTTCTTTGTACACACGTCACACGAGAATGGCTTGTCTCCAGTATGAGTGCGCAAATGTTTCTTTAGATCTCCTTTATCGGAAAATTTCTTGGTACAGACATCGCATGAAAACGGCTTGTGTCCTGTGTGAATGTCCATATGTCTTTTCAGATGTGTTTTTTGGGTAAACTTCTTTGTACAGACAGCACAAGAAAATGATTTGTGTCCAGTGTGAATGAGCAGATGTGTGTTCAGATGTGACTTTTGGGTAAATTTCTTTCTGCATATGTCACACGAGAAATGTTTCTTTCGAGTCTGAGCATTCTCAATGTCTCTAGCAGAGGATGAGTTAGTACACGCATCGGTTGAGTGTGATTGCATTAGCTGATGTTCGTTCCTTCTTCCAGAAATTCCTGAAACTTGCTCTAATTTATTAATGGTATTGCAAACTGTGGAATCTTTGCAGTCTGTACTTTCGCGTTTGATTTGCTGTGTGTCTATAGTGCCAAATAAAATAGGCACGGGTTCACCTTTGAGAATGGGGTCACATACTACAGAATCTGTGTCTTCATGTTTTATTTGCTGGCTCTGTAGGCCTATTATGTCAAATGTAATAGGTACAAATTCACATTTTGGCGATTCATAAATCTTCTCCTTAATTTCAACTGTACTGTACTCAGACTTCATTGAAGGCTCCATTTTGTAGTACAAAATCACTGTTATTCAATGTCGGATGTTCGTTTATTGGGTTTACCGTTTATTGAATTATGATAACCTGAATTTGTTATTCACTGCCTGGAATAATTTCTCTCATCTTACGGACAGTGATTTCAATATTAATAATGAAATGTGGAATGCGGCCTGAATGAAAGAAGAGTCTTCAGTTATTCCGAGCACAATTATTATTTTGCCAGCGATTCTGTTCTGTTAGTGCACTTCATGATGTCATGCTATTTGTCACATTTGTTTGAACAATTCACAGATATTACGCTCCTCAATTCCCTCATCAACTTGCAGGCAGATGCGAAACGTGTCACCATGCCATACGTCAGCCACTAGGCACTAGATAGGGAATATTTATTGTAACTGTTATTTGTATGTAACGGTTACCAAAGCTCCTCCTAGGATATCTTAATTTCGTCTCAAACAAGGGCGAGACCAGAACCATTGAAATGAATACTAACTGGAATGCCTTCTGAATGAGAGAAAAGTGAGGCTTCTTGTGCGACTAGTCATGTCTGGTCCTGCATGGAAGAAATCAAGTACCTGCACGCGAGAGACCATTAAGTTAATAGGATCTTCTCGATTTCATTGCAGTGGCGGATCGTGGGTGTAGGAACAGGGTGTTGCACTATTGTACGGTAATTATAATTCCTTTATTGCAACCAATGGCCATAGTATGAAGAATAGAGCTCTGATGGAATATGTGGCAGGGGAAACAGAAGTACCCCGAGAAAACCTGCCCCGACCCCATTTTGTCCACCACAAATTCCACATGGATCCACTAAAATTCGATCCCGGGTCCCAGCGGTGGAAGGCGAGCAATGTAACCACTCAGTCATGGGGGGGGGGGGTGGTTTTACAGGAATTAAATACATAACCTGTTATTTATAAATAGTCGCTTTGCTCGTTCGGGGCTAAACCTTCAAACTCCCAGTGGGGCTCTGCCTCTCTGTGTGGTTCTAAGAAAACTTACACTTTATAGAAGAGATACATTAATTGCATTTAGACTGCCGTAGCCCATAATAACTACTTAGCCATACTAAACCTTTAAAAGAACTGTGGAACGACTTTAAGATTTTTCTGGGGTAAACATTTAAAATTTAGAACATTCTGGAATTTTCTCGTCGGTTACACGCTAAAAGCTATAAGTCTGTCAAATTTCAGATTTCTAGCTCATGGGTAAGTGGTTAAACATTAGGTTGGGTTCGTTCCCCGGTACTTAATTGAATTTTTCTGAAGTAGGGAGGTCTGGAATGGGGTGTACTCAGCCTCCTGATACAAATTGAGGAGATACTTGATTGAGAAGTAGGATGTCGGATAGTAGGCCTAGTCCCTCTAGGGATGTAGAGCCAGGGAGTTTAGTTTAGTGTCTAATAGATAGATGAAATTAGCAATATAGGTTTCGCCACAAAGTGACTGCATTGGCAATTAGCATCTCTGTGAGGGACTTCATAGTTCATAGCTCGCGCCCTAACTTGCTTGCAGACAGCAGCCGACGCGACGTACTCTAGCGGTTGTTCGCAGAGTGAAAGCGACGACGAAAACCTTTAAACCCCGGGCGGGTTACCACGAAGTCAAGCCTCTCGCACCCGTTACTAGCCGGCAAGAAGAGGCAGCAAGTCGTGGCTTTTCTAATGCGACAACCCCGCGCATTTAAATGTTTAAATGATTTAAACTTGTTAATTATCGCGTGAAGCGTGTTTATAGATAATAAAAACCTACCACAAGGACGATTTCGAAGTAGTTTAATAGTAGGCATATGCAGTACTATAATTTAAAAAAATAAAAATATTCTTTACATTAAAAACTGGTCGTTGTGCAACACTGCAACATGATCAGAGGCCGCCACTGTTTCTTTGGCTTTTTTGAAGTGAAACTTCTTTAGCCGCGGTAGGAGTAAATCGAGAGCTTGCGTTACGCTCAAAATTGTCACGCAATTAGTGTTACGCTCAAAATTGTCACGAAATTAGTAGGGTGTAACGGAACGGACTGCAAGAAAACAATCAACTCAATGATTTGGCTTATCCAAAATTTAAAGAATAAAAAAATTAAAACATTGAAAATCCAAAATTTAAAAAATCTAAAAATCCAAAATCTAAAATTAAAAAATTTAAAGATCCAAAATTCAAAAAAACCCAAAATTGAAAAAATTCAAAATTCCAAATAAAAAATTCAAAGATCCAACATTCAAAAAACCAAAATTTAAAAAATACAAAAATTAAAAAGTAATAAATCCAAAATTTAAAAATCCAAACATCCAAAATTTAAAAAATCAAAGATCCAAAATCTAAAAATATAAAATCCAAAATTTAATTAATAATAAATCCAAATTTTAAAAATCCAAACATCCAAAATCTAAAAAATCAAAGATCAAAAATTTTAAAGTCCAAAATTTAAAAAATAAAAAATCCAAAATTTAAAAAAATTAAAAATCCAAAATTTAAAAATCCAAACATCAAACATTTAAAAAATCAAAGATCCAAAATTTAAAAAATTAAAATTTTTAATATCCAAAATTTAAAAAAGAAAAAATCTAAGATTTAAAAATCCATAATTTTAAAATTCAAAATTTAAAAATCCAAATTTAAAAGTCGCAAATCCAAAATTTAAAAATCCTAAATTAAAAATTAAAAAATCCAAGAATAAAAGAAATTTAAAGATCTAAAATTTAAAAATCCAATATTAAAAACTCCAAAGTTCCAAAATTAAAAAAATGAAAAGATAAACAATTAAAAGAATCCAAATACCAAAATTTAAAAAGTCTAAAAACCCAATATTAAAAAGTCCAACAATCCAAAATTGAAAAAACCCAATAATTCAAAATTGAAAAAAATCCAAAAATTAAATAAGTTTCACTTCTGTCGCGTGGCGTTCCACGCACACTTTTTTAAAATGTTATAACTGTTTATCCTTTTCATTGCAAAAAATAAATCAATAAATAATCGAGCAAATTATTTAAATGTTTAATTTTCTCCTATACATATTCCCTGTTGCAACATAGCAGCTTACAGCTTTCAAAATTAGGCCTATTGTATTCTTTGTAGGCTGATAGAAGTTTATGCAATTATTTACAACGTGTTTCTCATATCAATATACATGAAAAATAAATTAACGTATTTATTTGTGTATTTTTATAAGTGGTAGATGTTTGGATATTTGCGGGGATACTGTGGTAATTCTTTTTAACCAGTAGATAAATATAAAATGAAAAGGGGGAAATTAAACATTTAAATCATTTTCTCGGCTATTTATTGATTTATTCTTTGCATTGAAAAGGATGAAAAGGTCTATCATTGTTTTAAAATGTCAATGAAATCGAGAAGGTCCTAATAACTTAATGGTCTTTAGCGTGCAGGTGCTTGGTTTCTTCCATGCAGGACCAGACGCAACTAGTCGCAGAGACAGGCCTCACATTTGGCAGAGACTTTACAATGGTAGCAGTCATTCCAGTTAGTATACAGTTCAATGACCAGAATTAACTGAAAGGAGGGGCAAACAAAAACGAAAGTTGCTATCACTGGGGGCGTGGAGTAAGAAATATCCCAAAAATGGGGGACCGGGAGTCCTCCCCTGGGATAAAAAAAAAAAGAAAGAAGAAAAAAAAAAGAGTGAAATATGATTACTTTTTAGGGCCTCTGGATGGTTTCTCCAAATTTCTCAGGGGTTTAGTTCTATTGAGAAATTTGTCGGTGTCGAGAGAACGGATGAACGTGTTGGGCGAATGTAACCAGTATAGATAATTTTAGCTTCGCGTATGGATACACTTCATAATTATGACATCAATAATTATAGTAAATTATTACAAATATGGATGATAGGAATAACTATATTGACAGTTTTTAAAATTTTAAAATACTTAGGCTTTTAAAAACATCACTATAATTTCAAATAATTTACTGGTTATTATAAAAAGCTGAAGTCAGACTGAAAAATTCAATGTAATAGCCGGGATATGAACCAGGATCTTCGGCTCCCCGTGCCGATGCTCTAATCAACTGAGCTGCCATTGCAACATGCCGGTACAACATTATGCTGACAATTAGGTTAAAGTAAGTAAAATATGTTTTATTTTGTTATTTTAGAGTTTTATTAAGTTTCTGAATAAATTTTCGGGAAAAAATAGTTTTATGCTGCACACTAGGCTCCTCTCTAATGAGGCCCGCCTGGGAAGGTGGGGTTTAGGGTTTCGTCACAGAAGAAATTCAATGTGAGACATAATAAACCTCGTGCTATTCAGTATATTGCTCCTAAACTAACATAAACGTTCCTAACCTAACAAAACGGCGGAGCTTGGCTGGGGTGCAGCATAAATCTATCTTTTGCGGAAATAATTCATTTTAATGTTATAATAAAAAAAATGCAGATATTTGTTTAAATCTGTAGACACCAATTTCTGTGGCATTCTAATTAGCTTATAATTTTAGATTGATTTACAGCTAATGTTTACACTTTTCCCAAAGTTTGCACCAGAAGGGATACCTAGGCTACAGTGGCGTCTCCTGCATAGGATCACATGAGTACGTGAACCCCCTAATAATTCTTATCTTACCTCATTTTGTCAGCATTATTGAATAAATAATAATTCTTGTATGGTTTGCCGTCTCGCTGTATAGAAAGACGTGTATTTTGTTCCCTTTTGCGGGCTTCCTCGAGGTGGTTCACTAGCTAAGGGGTGAACCTCTTAGTATTGCCTTTTGCATAACCTAAAGTTAGCAGGGGCTCCGCAGCTAGCAAGTGTGACAGGACCACACGTCATTCGTGCACCCGACCTTAAGAGGGCAGCATCGGGCAACGCATCTGATTTTTTCCCCTTCAACTGAAGACGGCAACATCGGTAAACTCAGAGCTCTATGGCACTACAGTTCTCCGACGTATTTTTCTTACCACCCCTCCATCTCATCCAACTTGCGAGCTGCCAGAGGGAACTTGTTTTATGACCCATCCATCTTCCCTTATTATATAGGTGTGAACAGTGTTGTCGCATTGTCCCAATTCACAGTAAAGCTTTGATTTGCTGTTTTTTTCCTCTACATTCCGTCGTTTATGTCACAATGACCTACATCAATATGCCATTATTATAATTATTCATAAATAAATAAATATTTACTTTAGTACATTGATACATAGCCGAAGAGTGATTTCTCTTTCACCCTCAGCTGGAAGGTATAAGTTGCAACACAGTCTTCTATCCCTGTCTATACCATGAGTTTTGCTCAAAACTTCAAAATATAATTTTTTTTTTCTGGCCAGCAGAGATTAAACAGCGGGTGGTAGGTGGTGTGCTGTTCATGTTTGTAGTAAGGGGTGCGAAGTTTACAGTTACATTCTCTCCCAAACAGGAATTCCGTATCAGTTCAATTGGAATTCTCACAGCGTGAAGTAGTAGTTTCTTTGTGATGTCGCGATTGATTGTTTAGTTTAGTAGTGTATATAACATTAATAATTTTAGCCTAGTTTAAAGAATAGTTATAGTAGTTAAAGAGTAGAACAGTATATATAATTCACTACTATAACCATTTGGGAAATGCATTCAATAGGATAGTTCGTTAACTACCAGTGAACTTAAAAGTAATTTTGTTTATTAATGTGTGAATACCGTGCAGCACTTGCAATGCTGGCAATAGAGAAAAAGCCAATGTGAGCGAGAAGAAAGACTTCAACTTTAAAGTTATGGAGAAATTCGCTGCACAGAAAGAAAGAAGAGTACATTTTCTCTACAAATGATGAGATTCGTAAGTCCTGTATTTTGTTTTTATATTTTTAGCCCCATGTGAACACCCAAATATTTTACCCACGCGACGCCACTGCTAGGCTATTAATAATTAATTGCCCGAGTTTTAAGGCTAATTTCTTTGCTAATATTTATTCAAATTTAGAAAAGAATTGTGTTATTTTATTCTTCTGACATCATAGAGAACTCATGAAATGAGGTCTATTACAAAGCTGTTGGAGAAATGCGTTTAGGTAATTATAAAAGATAGCAGCTAGATATATGCAAAATATAAAATCATTAGTGTACTAAAACTGACTGTGTTTTTCAAGACTCGAAACACGTAGCTAATTTGTGTGACAAGGTTCAGTAAACAAAAATGTATCAATGCTTAAATTATTTCTGGTTTCAAATGTAGATTGGTGTAAAATAAACTTTATAATCCCAAATCTAATTGGTCAATGGAAAATCTAAAACCGAGAGGTGGGATGGTGTGGTCTGTGATGCTGTTTGGATCAAGATAATGGACAGTGATTTACACTTATAATTTTCTCAAAACAATGAAATATAAAGGTAGAAAAACTTAAATCCAACAGCTGCCTGTCAAGCCATTTCAGGACATGGTGGATCCATAGGTGGTGAATAATGGAACGGCCATTTACAAGAGTTGGGGTTGAACACCCCCAAATCAAACTTGGCTGCCAATTACATACAATTATTAAGGCAGCAATGCAGAAGTGAAACATTGGTTTAAAAGTTATGATTTATGCTTATCCACATTATAAGTAATGGATATGTAAGCCAGAGAAATTATAATTGATATTAGAAAATAAAAATAGCATAGTTATGGAGTCTGAGAAACCAAAGTTGCAGTGGCGGCTCGTGTATAGGCACTGTGGAACTACTAAACTAAACTCCGTGGCGCGACATCCCCGAAGGAACAAGGCCTACCACCCGACCGCTGCGTCATCTACCTATAGGCAGATGGTAGGATTGGGGGGCATGTGGTCAGCATGCTGACACCCACGGCCGTTAAGGGTGGTTTCCATGACCGGAGCCGCTACTTCTCTATCAAGTAGCTCCTCAATTTGAATCACGAGGCTGAGTGCACCCCTACCAGACCTCCCTATTTCAGAAAAATCCGAGGAGATACCGGGGATCGAACCTGGGCCGACGGATCTGTAGTCAGCGATGCTAACCACGAGACCACGCCGGCGGTCACTGTGGAATTACAGCACCACCTATTTTCACTTGATATTATCGATAACATTTAACATAATAAGTTCTTTCTTCTTTAATCCTTTCTTTACGCTTGTGCAATATATAACCCTTAAGCTTAATGTCAGTTCATGAAAAAGATACAAAAATCTTTGTATGGAACTGTGCGTGTGATGTTTGACTGTTGCATGCATGTGCACATAGGAAGCTGCATGCCGTGGCTTCAAGGGAGATGAGCACTGTCACCCCTGCAGTGCCGAGTCTGATGTGCTGGAAGATTTTTACTCCACGTGTGTTTGTTTAAAAACCATGTAGGCCTACTATAATCTTGAATGTGATAAAGTGTACAATTAGATTATCATCTAGTTTCCAGCTATTCTATTTTATTCATTTTTTGGGTCCTTTTATTTAACAGAAAACTTTAACTATAAGCAAATCAAGGATATAATTATTGATCTTTTCATGCAAATTAAAACAAGAAGAATGGATTTAATTTTAAATGAACAGATCAGGCTTGAACTGTAACAATTAGGTTAAAGTAAGTAAAATATGTTTTTTTTTGTTGTTTTAGGATTTTATTAAGATTCTGAATAAATTTTCGTAAAAAAATTGTTTTCTGCTGCAAACTAGGCTCCTCTCTAATGGGGCCCGCCTGGGAAGGTGGGGTTTAGGGTTTCGTCACAGAAGAAATTCAATGTAAGACATAATAAACCTCGTGCTATTCAGTATATTGCTCCTAAACTAACATAAATGTTCCTAACCTAACAAAACGGCGGAGCTTGGCTGGTGCGCAGCATAAATCTATCTTTTGCCAAATTTTCTTTTCATACTTGTTTGTTTCCTTTTACACAATTCTTAAACAAAGGCTAACAATTTTCTGCAGCATCACCCACACTAATTTTAGCTATGAGCCGCCTCTGCTCAGTTGTCAGAAAATGGATAAATTAATTGGTAAAATAACTGAAGAATACAAAATGGAAAATAAAATGACCACATTTAATGTAGACATACATTGTGATGGGGGTAGTGCAGCCCAGTCGAACTGTTGCAGTGCTCAGTTTTACTCGCACTTACTAATTTTGACACCTCCCTTACGCCTTACGAATAAGTCAGCCAGGGTGACAAGTATAACATTTTAAGTTTAAAATGTGCATAACAACTTTTACTTGGAATATTTTCCTATAAATGCCAGAAGTAAATATCAAATTAGACTTATTATAAAGGAAAATTAACGTTTTTCAAAGTTTCAAGTGATATATTAATTAAGATATACACTCTAGACAAAAGTCATAAGGAAACAATCTGAAAAATATGGTTAGGAACATGACAAATCAAATATATTTTCAAAAAATTACAAACATTTTTATAAATATTTATGTAACATCCAAATTTTCAAAACTTAACACAAATAAGGGGGGTAAACACAAGGAGGAGTTGGAACTTTTGTAAGGACAGATGTCCAGCTCTTGGGTATTTCTAAAGGTGGCTGACAGATCCGCACCATGCAGATAACAGAGGACCAAGAATGAAGACAGTCTTTTCTCATCTTACTAGGTTGGGAAGGACAATCTGCTACCTGCTACTATAATAGAAAAACTTTTATTACAAGTTTTGTAACAAGACTAGGGATTCTCTCCAGTATGAGTATGCAGATGTCTTTTGAGATGACTCCTTTGAGAAAATGTCTTGGTGCAGATATCGCAATAATAAGGCTTCTCTCCAGTATGAATACGCAGATGTGTTTTGAGAGAACTGCTTTGACTAAATTTTTTAGAACAGACATCACAACAATAAGGTTTCTCTCCAGTATGAGTAAGCATATGAGTTTTGAGATGACTGCTAAGATAAAATGTTTTATTACAATTATCACACCTTAGATTTTTCTCTCCATTATGAATAAGCAAATGTGTTGTGAGATGACTTCTTCGCATAAATGTTTTAGCGCAGATACCACATTCATGTTTCTTCCTGGTGTGAGTAAGCAAATGAGCTTTCAAATTACTGTTTTGAGATAATATTTTGTTGTATATATCACTCGGTACCGATTTTTCTTCTGTATGAGTGAGCATATGAGCTTTTAGATTACTCTTCTCGGAGAATTTCTTGCTGCAGATATCACAGCAATGAGGTTTTTCTCCTGTATGACTACGCATATGTCTTCTGAGATCACCCATTAGATAAAATGTTTTATTGCACACATCACAAATTTGAGGTTTCTCTCCGGTATGATAACGCAGATGAATTTTAAGAGAACTCCTTTGAGAAAACATTTTAGAGCAAATATCACAGCAATATGGTTTCTCTCCGGTATGAGTACTTAGGTGAGATTTAAGATGACTGCTACGAGAAAATGTCTTATTACAGATATTACATATTATGGGTTTCTCTCCGGTATGAGTTAGCAGATGACTTTTTAGATTACTCTTTTGAAAAAATGTTTTAGTGCAAAGTTGACAACAATAAGGTTTCTCTCCAGTATGAATAAGCAAGTGAGTTTTAAGATGACTGCTACTAGTAAAAGTCTTATTGCATACATCACAACAAAAAGATTTTGGTGAAGTATGAGTAAGAAGATGGCTATTGAGATAGCTGCTAAGAGAAAATGTTTTAGTACAAATACCACAGGAATAAGGTTTTTCTCCGGTATGAACAACCAAATGATTTTTGAGATGGTTGCTTCGAGTAAACGTTTTAGAGCATATATCACAACGATGAAGTTTCTTTCCAGTATGACTACATAGATGTTTCTCGAGTTCATTTTTATAAGAAAATGTTTGGGTACAGACATGACAAGAGTGTAATTCCTTTTCCATAACCATGAATTGATGCTCTTTATTGTTTCCTTCGCAAATGTCTTGGTAACTCGTCGGTGTATCTAACGTCTGATCTTCATTGGATACTGCTGAAACGTTATAGTCATTACAAGAGTACGTGCTCTCACTTTTAGTTATAACTGTCTCCACAAAGCAGAATGCTATAGACTCATTCTCGTCGTTTTCATTACCGGTAAATATATGCTGTTTTTCTTCACTACTTAGGTCAGGTAACCTGTGAACTGTGCTGAACACTGCAGAAATATTGTCTTCAGACTGATAAGCACTCTCGTTTCTTATCTCACTTGTCTCTATTAAATCACATGTTAAATCAATAGGTTCACATTTTGGTTTAATAACAGCAACTTCTTGTTGCACATAACATTCTGATGAATTTTCTTCCTTAACTTCAACATATTCTGACTTTATTGTAGGATCCATGGTAATCCCTTCTACATTCTCCATCCAACAATATGCTCTTGGGAACTCACGGCCCTCTGTGTATTACCTCTGTAAAATATTATCAGTAGGTTTGTTCCCGAAGCACTCAGAAACCATGAACACATCGTTCGCGCATGCGCTCTTTCTCCAAACGCGAGAATGTACGATTCTGATTTTCAGTCTTCCGTTCCATGTTCACGGGCAGTTTATGTACTATAAGAAAAGTTTGCAGGCTCTACCCAATTGTTGTCAGAGTAACCATAACCGCTATTTTCAAGGTTTTCCAGCGCCTGACTCCTCCCTGACCTTGCGCCTGATTTATAAGCATAAGTTAATCTACTTATAGGCATATGTATGAATAATGGAAGATAATGAAAACTTTCCCAAAATATAGTTTAAAATGACGATGCATACTGGATATTATATAACATGTTAAAGAGAATGCAAATCAACCTTTCTGCATCACTATTTATCTATAAAATGGAAAAAGAACATATAATATCAAATCTACACTTAGTTCATATAAATGAAGTGCATAAGTATAACACAAGAAATTTTGACAAAATATTCGTGAAGCACAGTAACTCTAGTTGATATGGACTAAACAGTATAATTTTGTCTTCTGTTAAAGATTTTCATACGCTACCGTGTCGTATACGGTTTCTTTTTTATGAGAGAGTCGTCGAAAACGGAATTTTTAATAAGTAAAATTATCCATAATTCTATAATAATTAAAGCACACAACATTGAAACACAGTTTAAAGCAATGACAATATTTTTACGTTACTCCTTGGCCTCCCCCGGTTTCAAGTGAGATCTGCCTGGGGGGATGAGAATAAAACCCAGATAAACCTTCCTAGTTTCTCTGGTAGAGTCTTGTGTTGCTATCAGGGCCGTAGCAAGGTCCTTCTGCGCCCTTGGCGAGTTTGACAAATCTGCGCCCTCCAATACTGGGGGGTCTGAACATTTTTTTTTTAATTTCTGTAAAATTCTTTATTATTTTAATATAAAACACTGTTATTATCAAAGAACACCTAAACCTCAATTAGAAAATGAACTAAGTGTTGTACTTTCAAGGTACTAAAACCTTATTTTCAGACGATTGAACTACTTAAAAAAAGAATGAAATAATAAAATCTAGTATCAAAAGTTAAGTAGGCCTTCATAACAGACCTGAGGCTTACTAAAATGTTTAACACATTAATATAGCCTATACATTTTAATTTTTATTGTCGTTATATCTTTCCATACTGTTCATGATTTATGTTATCATACTTTGTCAATAAGAAACGAGTTAATTAAATAACGTTGCATGACTGCTTATTTGTTTGTAGACAATCGGCATAATACTACAGATAGTTCACGTGCAGTAACTTTTAATAACCTGAAAGATTTCTTCCATTAACATGGAATTTTTATTGCTTGAAAAAATGCACCAGTCTAAAAAAAGGCGGGATTTTTCATGGTTAATTTTGCGCCCTCTCAGTACCTGCGCCCTTGGCGGGGGCCCATCTCGCCACCGCCTAGCTACGGCCCTGGCTGCTCTTGTGCAAAGAATTAGCCTTTCTTCTCTCAACGAGTAGGTTAACATTTAGTGGGAAAAATCATATAACTCGCACTTGATTGAGACTACAACTTTCCTGACGACGAATCAGTCTCAACTCGTCTCTGCTGCTGCATCATGAGATTTCGAGCCTGCCTAAGCACTCGGCACTTCAAGTTGGGGCTTAATAGCAGTAGGAGTAGTGTATCCGGGGGAAAAAATAGTTTCATGATAGTACTAATGGGTTTATAATGATTGCCTTGGTTGAAGTTGCCTTTATTTGTTTAACAATACATTAATTTTTAGCACATTATTTAGGTAGACTCAGTCTCAAAGTCTCCATTCACGCTACGCCACTGCTTATAACTACCCTTCAAAGAATTTTTGCGAAAACATATTTCAAACGAAAGTTTTAGTTCTTGGTATATACAAAATTTAAGCAAAATAGCTAGAGCAGTTTTCGAGAAAATCGCGAAAAACTAAATTTCCTTTATGTAAAGTGGCATTAAAAATAAGAGCAAGTCGTCACCTATCTTCGTGTCACTTCCTCATAAGATACCAAACCCAAATACAAAATTTTTCATCCTATTTTCCGTTCTGGCAATGGCTAGGCTATGGGAACCTTTTGCGTGCAGTTAAAAATTTGTCCACCAGAGCGCAGCAGGGTCTGAGGAGGTCCTGCCATCTCGTTCAGCCATATAATTATGCGTATCAATAGATGTGAATAATGTTGGCTTTTCTATAAAAACTGGCGATTAATAACGTTTAAGTTATATTCCAGAAATCAGATACCTATATTCTGCCTAGGAGAGTGTGAGATCGCCAGAAAAAGTATTGATTTGTTAAAAGAATTAAATAATTAATGTCTGTCTGAAGTAATAATTGGTTGTAATTATAAAGTCGAAAAGAACCCGTGGGGCTTGTCAGCAAAAACAGGAACAATAATTATTTTGCAGTGGCAGAGACATGTGTAGCTTAGTGACAAATAATTCAAAATATTAAAATTATTCCTGTATATATCGCGATGACATTTGTATTCGTTAAATGGTGAAGAAATATTTCAAATTTTATGAAACATTTAAAACTTGTTGTACAGTACTTCACAAAGAAAACATCCCATCTTCTTTAGATTTATAACCATAGTCGTAAACATGTTAAAAAAATTCTTCTTACTGCAAGTCATTTTTAAAAAGTAATTTTGGTTCATGGTTGTTTGCTTTCACAATATTCTGTATATATTTCAGCTTTCGGTTATGGATTTACTGTGTGGTAAACAGATGCTAATATTTGATTAATATAACACAGTAGTTATAGAAAGTAAAGAACTTGGATACAAATGTGTAAATATTTTGTTCCTATTATCATTAATATTTTATAAATAAATTTAGGTTACGTTTGCTTGCTTCTAAATAATATCCTTTAAAGGCTTACGAATAAGACATGCTCCAGAATTATAGCTGTCATTAAGTTTTTGTGTGGAAAACAAATAAAAATAAAAGTATTTGAATAGTGTATCATATTAGTAATAGAATGTTCTTTTCATGAAGTCAACGTAATTTGAAAGAAGCTGGAATGTCAAAATAAGGTAATAAGGAAATGATTTTCTTGTGATTATTACTATAGGCCTAAATGCGTAATATTTTTAACGTCAACGCGCATCCATAATATAGGTTCATACTTTTTGTTTTAGAATTATATTGCATAAGTTTCAGAATTATGGCTCGCAGGGAATTGTTATTCATTGTACTGGGTTCTCATATGCTAATAATAATAAATAATATAAGAATAGCGCACAATATGCATATGCTAATAATTCAAACTACTATGTTCTCTTCGATTCGAGTTAAAATATCTACGTGCATCGGTAATTCCAGTTCTTATATAGTGTTTTAATATCATTAATGTGCATTATGAAAGTGAGTTGTATATAATAACAGTGCAGTTGATTTATTTATCTTTTTATTTTTTGTATTTAGAGGGAAAAAATAGCCAGTGCCAATTGCCAGTATAGAAAGGAAAATATGCTTTGACGTCTTCTTTAAAATATATATATATATTTAATCTTCAATTTACAAGAACAACCAATGTCTGTAAGAATAATTCAGTTTTGAAATTGTTTCAATTTTACGATTTGTTTTAACGTTTGCAATGAAAAAAACTTACGAATTTAAACAAAATATTAATAATTTTATTATACAATTTATAAAAAATGTGAAACAGAAATATGTGAATTTTTGTTATGAAGTTGATAAATTAAGTAAGTTGTATTTATCAAATACTGTCCATAGAAGTAATTTTGTATCATAGTTTGAAAGAGAATAAATGGTTGAGTTTCCTGCTGGGCGAACTTTCTGTTTAAAGCAACAGAACATAAGTGAATCTTGTCCATTTTATGAAGATATTTGAAACATGGCCTTCTGTTGTAGATAATGAGAATACTACTTCTTGTTAAGTTTTATTCTTTGTAAAAATGATTAAGATAGTGAGTCAATTCTGAGGATTTGAAAGTGTTGAGCGAGGAGATTTGAAGGAAATCATAGACTATTAGCATCCGTTTAATCTTCCTTATATTTTATAACCATATATTTCGTAAAGCATATGTGTACACCTCTGTTTTACACAGAGGATCGCCACAACATGTTTTCTGGCATTCTGATTGATGTTTAAATAGTCTGTTCCATTATGTTCAATGGACAGCAGACGACATGCTTGGACCTCTTTTGACCCTGCTGCCACCTATCGGGAGTCGCTGACAGAAAGGTTCCCATTCACAGACACACACACACACAAACATGTTCCTGAAAATATAATTTTTGGATTCAGGGTACTTCAAAACGAGTATTTATCTTAAATTCGAGATGCTTACAACTTACAAAAGCCTATTATATTATAGTACCCCCCCTAGTAGCCGCAAGACCTTGAAGTTGGTGGGGGGGCTTGCGTGTATCTGCGAACCTGTGGGCTGTACTGGCAGAGTTACTCATGCCAGGGTGGCCACAGGGGAGATACCAGACGAAGAAGCGGCTAACCAAGCCCAACCCTAAGGTGTAGTGCAATCCGTGCTGAAGGGGTGAATGGCACAGGGCTAATGTGTCTTTAACGGAGCCTCTGGAAACCAGGCGACCTCCAGAGTATAAGCCTTACCCAGGCATGCGGGGCTCTACCTGGGCGGACTGTTTAATTCCCTAGCTTCTCGTGGTACCAAAATGGATACCCGGAAGGAAATTTCCAAAACAACCTCTGAGGACCACGTAAGTGAGCCCTCAGCACAGATACCCACTTCATTTGATGAGGAAGCTCTTTTAGAGCAAGCCTCTGATATGGAGATGGGCATCGATGTAAACTCATCAGAGGTGGTCATGTCAACCTCAGCTGGGGAAAAAGAACCTAAGAGACCAACTCCGGGCCTAGACGAAGCCACGAAGAAGATGGATAAGCTCAACGTGGAAACAAATAAACAACTTCTGAGGACCACATATATGAACCCTCAGCATATACAACCATTTCCCTCGAAAAGGAAGCTGTCTTACAGCAAGCCTCAGACAGGGATATGGAGTATAAGCCACCAAGATCTAGGTAGTAAAGCCTTTTGTAGACCTTAGGAGAATTATTCTTCAAACCAAGGATGGTACTAAAGGTCCTCCAGATGAATCTTCAGCACAAGAAGGCGGCCTCGGCTGCCTTCTGTAGAATCTTCAATACTGAAGAAATAGATCTAGCTCTGATTCAAGAGCCCTGGATTAACAGGGGTCGTATTGCAGGGCTAGGAGAATGCCAAGGGAAGTTGATATACTGCAACAAGGGCACTCATATTAGGAGTTGTATCCTTGTTCGTAACGGTATTCAATGTTTACCTCTTTTGGAATTTTGTTTTAATGACATCACCACGGTGAGGATTGACCGCCAAGTAGGAGGAGGGAACAAAGGCCTTATACTGAGCTCTGTTTATCTCCCCTATGACGGTAGCAATCCTCCCACAAGGGAACTAGAGCAATTGGTCGCATATTGTACAAGGAGTGGCGAACAGACCATCTTTGGGTGTGATGCCAACTCTCATCATGAAATTTGGGGAAGCAAGGATATCAATAAGAGGGGTGATTATCTTTTAGATTTTCTGCTCTCCAATAACCTAAACATACTCAATGTCGGTAACAAGCCTACCTTTGCTAACCGCATAAGGCAGGAAGTTATAGACATTACTTTCTGTACTGGGTATATTTCCACACAGATTACCGAATGGAGGGTCTTGGATGAACCATCACTTTCGGACCATAACTACATTTCCTTTAATATTAATGTAGTAAAAAGAACCAATCCCTACAGGAATCCCAGGAGAACCTGGTGGGATCCCTATAAAGAGGATCTCGCAGGAAGGATTGGGCAGATAGAAGGGATTAGATCCTTTGGTGATATCGACAAGGTCGCCTACTTGATTCAAGAGGCCATACTTGACTGTTATCATGATAACTGCCCCATGCAAACGAGGATTAAATCCACGAAAGTGTCATGGTGGACTCAGGACCTTGAATATAGGAGGCGCAGAGTAAGACACCTCCTTAACAAGGCTAAAAGAACTAGAGACTGGAGGGAATATCATACAGCCCTCACTGAATATAATAAAAGCATACGTAAGGCCAAAAGATCTTCTTGGCAAGCCTACTGTCAGGAAATATCTAACCTGTCGGAGGCAGCCAGATTACAAAGAGCACTGGCCCACGGTACAGTCAATCCCGTAGGAACAATATGTAAGCCTACAGGTGGCTTCACATGTTCGGCCGAAGAAACACTCAAAGTACTATTTGAGGCACACTTCCCCGAGTGCATACATGATGATGACAAGACATGTGAATTCCTAGGACACTGTGAAAACTCTAGACCAAGAGCATCACAGGAAGAATGGGAACTGGCACGTCAAGTGGTCACAACACACAGCGTCAAATGGGCAATAAATAAATTCAGCCCATTCAAGTCGCCAGGTGGAGACGGCATCTTTCCTGCATTACTGCAGAAAGGACCTGACTCACTTTACATTCTTCTGTGTAACCTCTTTAGAGCCAGTATAGCTTTTAGCTATATTCCTCAGGCCTGGAGAGTTACCAGAGTTGTATTTATTCCTAAGCCCGTGCGAAATAAATACACCGAGGCTAAGGCTTTTCGACCAATCAGTCTTTCATCATTCCTTCTGAAGGCTTTGGAAAGACTGGTTGAAAGATACATTCGAAGAAGAGTACTATCAGATACTCCTCTTCATAGAAACCAACATGCCTACCAGCCATCCAAGTCTTGCTTAACGGCGTTACACAGCCTAGTTAGCAGACTGGAGGATTCCATGGCATGGAAGGAAATAGCCCTAGGGGCCTTCCTGGACATAGAGGGAGCCTTCGATAACACCTCCTATGACTCTATGATCATGGCTGCTCAAAAGTATGGAGTCAATGACACTCTTTGTAGTTGGATAAACTCCATGCTCAGGAGCAGGAAAATTATAGCCAACCTTCTTGGGGCTACAATGGGAATTGTCGCCACGAGGGGATGCCCACAGGGGGGGTTCTTTCTCCCTATTGTGGAGTCTCGTGGTGGATGATCTTCTCAAAGAAATGACCCAGGAAGGATATTACATACAAAGCTATGCAGATGACATAGCACTTGTTGTCTTTGGGAAATTTCCCAATACAGTCTCAGACATGATGAATCGTGGTCTGAGGAAAATTCATAACTGGTGCAAGCAGGAAGGCTTGTCTATTAATCCTAGCAAAACAGTTGTAGTCCCTTTTTCAAACAGGAGGAACTTGAAGGACCTGGGTAAACTTAAACTAGGCAATTCAATCCTGGAATACTCCGAATCAGTTAAATACCTATGCCTTGTACTAGATAAGAAACTGACTTGGAACAACCACATTGAAAATACCATTCGTAGAGCTAGATGGTCACTAGTGACCATCAAACGCACTATTGGAACAACCTGGGGCCTAAAACCTTGCATAAGCCATTGGCTATATGTTGCAATGGTCAGGTGCCAGATATCTTATGGTGCCATCGTTTGGTGGCGCAAAACATTACAAATAACTGTAGCAGGAAAATTTACCAAGCTACAGAGACTAGCATGTCTGTGTATTACGAGGGCTTTCAGAAGTACTCCTTCCATTGCATTGGAGACTCTGTTGAACCTCCCACCCATGGACATTTACTTACAAGCGGAGGCCAGGCTCACTGCCCATCGCTTAGTACAAACAGGGAACTGGAGGAACAGCAGCTCAGCAACTGCCCATACCTCCATATTAAGCTTCCTGGACACTACAGAATTGAATATGAGGTCAGATCTCATGAATACTCAACACTGTTTCTTTCTTCCTTTCGAGACCACTCTTGGTTCTCGAAATGACTGGAGTGGAGGAATTACACCTGATAAAGGACGGGATCAACTTGTGTGGTTCACGGATGGATCCCGCATAGGGGATCAATCAGGTGCAGGCATATTTAGCCTATCTCCAAGGACAAACGTCAGTATAAGCCTTGGAAAATACTGCACAGCTTTTCAAGCAGAAATAATTGCTATCTTGAGCTGTGCACTCAGAGGAATTGAGAGAGGCTACCGTGGTAAGCGAATTCTCATCCTCACAGATAGCCAGAGTGCTTTAAAGGCGCTCTCCTCAGACCAGGTAAAATCAAAACTGGTATGGGAATGTTTGAATTCCCTCACTGCCCTTTCATCCCACAATAGTCTTGAACTAAGGTGGGTGCCTGGGTGCCTGGGCATCAGGGAATTCTAGGAAATGAAAAAGCAGATCAACTGGCAAAAAAGGGTGCACAGATACCCTTTGTCGGCCCTGAACCCGTGGTAGGAATCAGCACAAATACTGCTAAAACCTCGGTTAAAACATGGACCAGGGAAAGACACCAACTTAGGTGGCAAACCTATCCAGGACAAAGACAGGCCAGGAAACTGGTCCTGGGTCCAAGCAACACTATCTCCTCATCTATCCTAAAATTGGACAGAAGAGGAATAAGGAAAGTGGTTGCGTTAATATCTGAGCATGGTCACTTCAGAAAACATTTACGCAAAGTGGGACTCTATGAGGATGATCCCATCTGCAGATTATGCAAACAGGATGAAGAGACGGCCTCACACATCCTGTTCGACTGCCCAGCCCTGGCAAGAAAGAGGTTCACTCTCTCTATATCCAGGGAAGACCTAGGGAATGAAAAGGACATTGGAACCAAAATACTACACCTTGTTCAAGGAACAGATTTTGGGAAACAATGAGATCTTCTCGCCCAATGGGACGAGGCGCAAAGCATAAGCAAGCAGGAGGAAGGAGTATCCAATACCCTGCTTGACTGCACTACCCTGGCAAATATCCAGGGAAGACTTTGGGAAAGGAAGCCAACAAGAGCTTCTCTACCAAAAGGGGCAGCACAATAAGCCTTTTAGGCTGACGTGCGGGAGGTCTCTAAACTCTCTTCAAGCCTCCCGCTATCTAATCTAATCTAATCTATATTATAGTAATTACTGGGGCAAGGCATTTGATGATTTTGCATCTTTATATATGAAGGTTAAAAGATAGCTCGAATATATTAGGCCTATACATATGTGTGTAATGAATTAATTGATTAAATAAGGGCCATTTTTGCTTTATTTTGCATTTTTCGTCATTTTCAAGAGATATATCATTTTTCGGCATTTTAGGTTATGTTTCAGTGCAGGTAGAAAGGAGATTTACCAGGTACAGGTAGGGGGGAAAAAAAGCAGACCGATTCTTGTAGCTGATTTCAGAGCCTTGTGATACGTAAATAAATGTAATAGAAGTAACGGAAACGTTTGTTTTCACAAGCAATGCAAATTACGTGAAAATATTTCTCAATTCAAGCAATTTATCTGCTGTAGGAACAAGTTTCCATACATTCCCTGCTCGGGAACTTAGATATTTTAGTCGGTCCGCTTTTTTTTCCCCTATCTGTACAAATCGTTACTTTCAGACAAGAGACAATCGTTTTTATTTGAGAATTCCCGCTAAGTGTTCATAGTTCATTTTAATTCGGATTTATTGTAAACGCCACAGCAGTTTCTCTTGCAGGAATAAAAAAAATTATTTCTTTTTAAATTGCACACATTTGCTAGGGGAAATTTGATGGGCATGCCAGTTCAGAAAGATTTTTTTTTTTTACTAACGGTGTCAAAGTAGTATAAATTTACTTACTTCTTTAGTATCAAAATAATTGTTTTATATTAACATTCATATATAATTCACTGCCATCCATGAACTCCCTTTTTAGCAAATTAATCTTTTAAAAAACTTATTGTAAAAATAATGGTAAATTTATTGATCATTTATTTTAAAAATTCTGTGCAATTTTTTCATTATTTTTAGGTCATAACTGTAGGCCTAATTACTTTGTTATTAATGTATCTAAATTAAACATATTTTTAGCATTTAAATACAGTCAAAATAATATATAATACTACAATATATAATAATACTAATTTGTCTATCCAATCTGACAGATGCCGGGGGATACAGCTTATACGCATGCGCGAAGCTAAGCTTCACCAGTTTAGCTTATCATAGCATGTGCCATTCTATATAAACTGTTTTGGAATTTCTATATAAACTTGAGTTTCTTTCTCTATATAAAATTATTGGAGCGAAATTCTTGCGTATCATAGATTTCTGTGTGTGATAACCTTTAAATATTTATCGACACTGTAGATGTCATCGGAAGCTTACCCATTACGTATAATGCTTATGAATGAGATTTTGTAACACACAGGAATGCTTACATCCTTACTTTAAACGTTTAGGAATACTAATTGCCCTTACATTTGGTGTAGATTGCGCTCTGAATAATACGATGAAAAGACGTAAACAAGCTAGCAACGAAACTCACTTCAGGCAACATCGTTCCTGATGACATCACACTACTTTAAGACGTGAATATGAACAGAACACATAACACGTACCTTGCGAATGTATTCCCTTGTAATCTGCAACATCTTCTGGTGGCATAAATTATCAGTAACACTGCACAAACACGAAATTAAACACTACACTACACCGCACTAGTACACACCGACATCTTCCCTGCTCTGACCACTATCTCAGCGCCATCTGGCGTAGCGTTACCAACCTCCACACGTTGAAATTTCATAGAAACGAAAGAATTTCCCTGCAAAGTGCAGCACACATGTTTTGAAATAAAATCAAATACCGTTATTTTATAGGCAAATTACTATAATGTTTGGATCTTTCATGGTGGCGTCAACAAGATTTCCAATCGCCTACGAGGAGGCCATTTTGTATGCACCCCTATAGTACATGTCTTTGTGTAAGACCTACATGGTTCAGTCCTAGATGACGTCAGTATTAAAACACGAAAAGAATGCTACATGAAAAGTAAATATAAGTTTTATCACTGATTCTCTTAAAGGCAAGGACGTTTTATATTACGCCAGACTATAGCATAATCAGTCACAATACAAAATTATTTGAAAATTCTCTCACACATAATGGAATACAACTTTTCAATAAATTACCTACCAAAATTAAAGAAATTGAAAATTTTACCAAATTCAAGACTCAATTATCTGCTTTCCTATGTAATGAATCGTACTATTCTATAGATGAATATTTGTGTTATTAGATGGGTAAATTGTATATGTATTTATTATATTCATTAAGTTAAATTATCCTATGATTATTATTATTGTATTATTATTGTATGATTATTATTGTATGACGTGTCCCATATCATGTAATGATATATTGGACGAATAAAACAATTCAATTCAATTCAATGAACTACGCTACGGTATTCATTTTAAAAAATCCTCCAGATTCTTTCAAATTACAGATACGGGATAATAGAAGTGAGTGAAATTAAATAATTTTTATCTGTTAAAAGTGATCACAAAATAATAATAATAATAATAATTACTAGCCCATCGCTGTGACGCAGCGGATGCGTACGCTCTTTTCACGCAGTATCTAGGTCTTCCAAGTGGTCTTTTCCCTTCGGGTCGCCCAATCACTATTTTTGAGATGTCTTTCCTCCCCCATGCGCGCAACATGGCTAGCCCATTTAATCATCCAAGATATGGCGCGCGGGTAGTACATGGTTCCGTCCTAGATGACGTCAGAATTAAAACAAGAAAAGAATGCTACATGAACAGCAGATATAAGTTTTATCACTGATTCTCTTAAAGACAAGAAGTTTTATTTTAAGCCAGACTATAGCATAATGAGCTACGGTATTCATTAAAAAAAAATCCATCAGATTCTTTCAAATTACAGATATGGGATAATAGAACTGCACGAAATTAATTAATTCTTTATCTGTTAAAAGTGATCACAAAATCATAATAATAATAATTACTAGCCCATCGCTCTTCATGCAATGTCTAGGTCTTCCAATCAATATTTTTGAGATGCCTTTCCTCCCCACGCGCGCAACATCTTCAGCCCATTTCATCCTCCATGATTTAATTACCTTTACCATATCCAGTGACGAGTACAGGTTATGAAGCTCATCCTTATGCAGTTTTCTCCAGTCCCCACTTTCATCTCTCTTAGGCCCAAATATTTTCCTAAGTACCCTGTTTTCGAACAGATTATGTTCTTCCCGAAGAGTAAGGGGCCATGTCTCACATCCATATAATACAAACTGCAGGACAGCTGCGTAGCCAGAAAATAATTTCGGGGAGGGTCAAAGGTGCTGGGTACGGGGTCCACCCTCGGAAATTTTTTAAAAATTGAACTAATGATAATCACATTTTATGCTATTTTCACATGGAACAGAGGAAATAGTAGGCCTACGTTTAGAAGTTCATTTTTTTTATTATTAAATTAAATAATTTAATTTTTTACAAAATGGAGCTTAAACAACAAATAAAATTTTAAGTTTTGATTTCGGGATGGTTTCCATGGATTGACCAAAAAATGGATTTGATTGAAAAAGCGAGACACAACTATGTGTGGCCAAGTATGCAAAGACAAGTATGAAAAGAAGTAATAACCAAAAATCATTATTAAATTCATTTTCTTAACTCCATTTGCAAACATTAAACTGTAGACTTTGTATGTTAGAAAATGGTGGATGTAACAGTAATATATACATAACATTAGTAATACATTAATAACATTAACAAAATACAGAATAAAGTCACAGTTAAAATAAAATCATGTAAACCGATATAACAAAGTGCCAGTATGTATTTGTTGAATCAATTATAATTGCAATTATGATATGCAGAAAATAAGTTTTTCTAATCAGATTAAAATCGACCAACGTCAGCAGAACTACAGATTTGTGATACCTTGACTACCGCACACTCACATAAAAATAAAAAAAAATAGAATAAAATAAAAAAATCCATGCCAAATCGGCCGGATTTGATCTGGAGACCTCCAGAATACAAGTCCAAGACATTACCATTTGGCCAACTTAGTCAGTTTGACGGTGTTGTTTGACAAGCATATGTGAAGCAATAGTGTTAACTGTCAAATTATACCGGTAGACAAAAATTAAAAAAAAACATGTGACTTTTAATTAGTCATTACTCTGGTATCAGTCAACCGATTACATCCAAAATTAATAGGCTTCTTGCCATGAACGTTATAAATGCTTATACCAAGTTTCATGAAAATCCGATAAAGCATATTTGAGTTATGGGGCCTTTTGTTATATAATACCATACAAATGCACTAAATTGGGCATTATTCCAGTACCGGCCAACCAATTTGGTCCAATACCAACTGACGTCTTCCCATGGACATTATAAATGTGTATACCAAGTTTCATAAAAATCTGATAAAGCGTATTTGAGTTATAGCACTTTTAAATAAAAACACTAAATGGGTTTGACGCCGGTATCGGTGAACCGATTTGGTTTAATATCAATAGGGATCTTCCATGGACATTATAAATGCATATACCAAATTTCATGAAAATACGATAAACCGTATTTGAGTTATGGCACATACAGACATTTTTCTGTCCCCCACACACAACCTCATAAAATACCATACTGGCACTTAATAAACCTATTCTTAAAAGTGACATTGATTCAAGATTAACTTCCCCATATCCACATGTATTGCTGTATATCCCAACTGAATGAATAGCTGTTCAAATCTCCCATGACTACTATCATAGATATTCCAGAAGTTTCACACTTTCCAAGGCAACAAATCAATACACACATTAGGCTACATTAGGAAAGGTTGTTCCTCTCATGAATGATCTGATGTTTTTTGAGATTCTGTTTTAGGGTAAATTTCTTGCAACATACATCACATGTAAATGGCTTATGTCCAGTGTGAATGAGCTGATGTTTTTTTAGATTCTGTTTTAGGGTAAATTTCTTGCAACATACATCACATGTAAATGGCTTATGTCCAGTGTGAATGAGCTGATGTATTTTTAGATTCCCTTTAAGGTTAAATTTCTTGCAACATACCTCACATGTAAATGGCTTATGTCCAGTGTGAGTGAGCATGTGTGTTTTCAAATTAGCTCTAAATGAAAATTTCTTGGTACATATATCACACGTGAAGGGCTTATGTCCAGTGTGAGTTATCAGATGTCTTTTGAGACTCCCTATTTGGGGAAATTTTTTGGTACATATATCACACGTAAATGGCATATGTCCAGTGTGAGTGAGCATGTGCGATTTGAGATGTACTTTTTGAGAAAATTTCTTGGTACATATATCACACGTCAATGGCTTATCTCCAGTGTGAGTTATCAGATGTCTTTTGAAACTCCCTATTTGGGGAAATCTTTTGGTACATATATCACACTTAAATGGCTTATGCCCAGTGTGAGTGAGCATGTGCGATTTTAAATGATGTTTTTGAGAAAATTTCTTGGTACATACATCACACGTCAATCCCTTATGTCCAGTGTGAGTTATCATATGTCTTTTGAGACTCCCTATTTGGGAAAATTTTTGGGTACATATACCACACATAAATGCCTTATGTTCAGTGTGAGTGAGCAAGTGTGTTTTGAGAACCCCGCTTCGAGAAAATTTCTTGGTACATATACCACAGGCGAATGGCTTATGTCCAGTGTGTGTGAGCATTTGTGTTTTCAAATTAGCTCTAAGTGAAAATTGCTTGGTACATATATCACACGCGAATGGCTTATGTCCAGTGTGTGTGAGCATGTGTGTTTTCAAATTCTCTCTAAGTGAAAATTTCTTGGTACATATATCACACGTGAATCGCTTATCTCCAGTGTGAGTGAGCATGTGCGATTTGAGATCCCCTTTTCGTAAACATTTCTTGGTACATATATCACACGTGAACGGCTTATGTCCAGTGTGAGTGAGCAAGTGTGTTTTCAGATCCCCTGTTCGGGAAAATTTCTTGGTACATATATCACACGTAAATGGTTTATTTCCTGTGTGAGTGAACATGTGTGATTTGAGAACAAAATTTCGAGAAAATGTCTTGGTACATATACCACAAGTAAATGGCTTGTGTCCAGTGTGAGTGAGCATATGCATGTTGAGATTCCCCCTCTGAGAAAATTTCTTGGTACATATATCACAAGTAAATGGCTTGTGTCCTGTGTGAGTGAGCATATGTATATTGAGATTCCCCCTTAGAGAAAATTTCTTGGTACATAGATCACACGTGAAATGTTTGTCTGGAGTACGAGTTAGCTGTTTACTGTTTCCAGCAGAAGATGTGCTTGTACATACAGCAGTTGAGTGTGACTGCATTGGCTGATCCTCTTCTTCATTGTTTACCTGTGAAACTCCTGAAATCTGCTCCAAATTGTGAAAGGTGCTGTTTGCTGTGGAATCATTGCGGTCTGTATGCTCAGTTTTGACTTCTTGTGTCTGTATTGTCTCGATAGTAATTTGGAAAGGTTCACTCTTTGCTGGTGTTTCAGGAATCTCTTCCTTGATCTCAATCTTAGTAAACTCTGATTTAAGTACAGGCTCCATTCTGTATCATTCACAACTTACATTCCCCATACAGTGTTCGCTTACTGAACTGAAATTAGTCGTAGTTTCTCGGTACCGTTTCTCGATGCAATATTGCATTGTCTCATTGGTAGAAGAATGTTAGGTATTATCAGATGTGGAGTGATTCTTGGAATACAGCAACTTCTGCACAGCCAACAGTCTTTTAATAATAAAAAAAAAACAATAACTTAAATATTAAAATTGCAAGCTTTGCATTTAGTCTTGCCTACGTACGCTTAGCGATCTTGTTCGTTTTGAGTATCTACTAAAATATTAATTTTCTTCCTGTAAAATTTCTAAGTGGGCCTACTTCTGAAGAATTGAAATTACCTCAACCAAGGAGCTATTTTCAATTTTTCAGCACAATGTCCACTTTTCACTCTTCTATCCTGTTGACCATCGTTAATATTCGAGGACACTTGCACTCATTTTTTTTCGCCTGGCAAATTATCCTCTACCAAATTAACACATCTACAATGGTTCCATTTATGACATTCGTCACATTTAATGCCGTTTCTCACAATTCTAAGTTATGGGATTCAGTTTTGGGGAGCCTCTGCTCAGGCCCGACGAGATGGAGGGGCAGACGGGTCTGTTGCCCCGGGGCCCGGCCGACCAGGTTTTATTTTTTACTTTCTAAATTTACTCTAAAATAAAATTGGTTTTAAGTCAATAAATAGCTTAAGTTATGTTTTATGTGTTTTATCTGTAGTGTCCTGTCGTATAACGGTGACAGGGAATTTATCATTTAATCTGAAACGGATTATTCTTTAAGAAAAATTGCTATTTTTTAAAAGTAGAAGCAGAAATGCTTTTGGACTCAACAGTAGGCCTCACTAACGTTCGGCATTTAAAATCATAATTTTCAAAAGATTAAACTGGTACATACAGATAAAATTGTTCCTAATTAGGACATTTTAAAGTATTTTTCCGTTTCGTGCCCGGCAACAGTTAACCGATTTGGTCCAATATCAATAGGCTTCATCCCATGGGTATTATAAATGGTGTACCAAGTTTTATGAAAATCCAATAAAGCGTATTTGAGTTATCGCGCTTACAGATACAGGGACAGACAGACAGACATTCAGACAGCCCTGTCTACCGGACAATCTCATCAAGTAGGCCTACTGGTACCATTCTGGCACTTAATAATTATGTAATATCATTACATCATCTTTTTGTTGCATACATTATAAGGGGCGAGTTGGGTAGTGAATTTAATATTTGACGGGGCCCTGGAAAATTTGTGCCTGGGGCCCTTGCTTTCTTTCCACGGTCCTGCTCTTGCCTAGTAAACAAGATATTTTAAAGTAAAAAAATGTCATAAGAATTGTGCTGAAAGCTCCCAATGGCACTCCAAGCAGACCTTTGTTTGATAAACTTAACATACTACCAGTCCCAAGTCTGTACATCCTGGAAACTAGTAGTTTTGTTCATTAAAAAAATACAAGAATTTACAATGAACTCACAATACCACTCATATGAAACCAGACCATCTAATTCTATACATACAGTATATATCCACAAAGAACAGCTAAAAACCTTAAAAGTGTAATATATAATAAATTCAGCAAAGACATTTCTCATCTAAAGTACAATAGATTTAGAAGGGAAGTTACCAAAACATTAATGGAACACAAATACTTGTCTGTAGCTGAAGCCATGTGTAGCTAATATTGTAGTTAGAATTAAATATTAAATATGTCAAAATTGTAAAGAGATGTGTAAATTACGGTATATACTTTTTTATTTAGGGTAGATCTGTATCTGTCTCGTTACCTGTATATTATGTATATATGTTCATGATATAGGATCTATATAGGACTGTATTATATGTTTATTGACGAAGCCAAAAATTTGTAAAATTTATATGATGAATAAATAAATAGAAGGACAAATACTTACTCAATGGCAATAGACAATTCCTCAGAAAGCTAAAGGAATGTTATCTATTTTATAGAACCCAAAGGTTCGTTGCCGCGCTTACCTGAGCCTGCCGTTCAACCCAATTCGGAGCTAACTCCAATCATCCCTCGCAAATCCTACTTCCCTTAAATCCATTCTGATATTGTCCTCCCACCTACATCTAGATCTTCCATGTGGTCTTTTCCCTTCGGGTCTCCCAGTCAATACTTTCGAGATGTCTTTCCTCCCCATGCGTGCAACATGTCCACCCCATTTCATATTTCGCTATTTAATTATCTTTACTATATCCGGTGAAGAGTACATGTCCTGAAGCTCGTCATTATGCAATTTTCTGCAGTCCCCATTTCCATCTCTCTTGGGCCCAAATATTTTTCTAAGAACCCTGTTTTTGAACATTCTCAGACTATGTTCTTCCTGATCAGTAAGCGCCCATGTCTCACACCCATATAATACAACCGTCAGGATAATAGTCTTATCAATCTTTATTTTTAGATTTCTGGACTGAAGACTAGAAGATATGAGTTTCTGAACTGCATAAAAACAAGCATTTTCTGATTTAAATCTACACTTAACTTCTGTCTTAAGAATATAATAGGAGAATAATTCCTCCGACACTGGGATTTGAACCCAAGACCTTTGGCTATTCGCACCAATGCTCTACCAACTGAGCTAAGCCAGAGTTCTTTCTTATAATATTTCATGCCAGTCTGTTTTATTTGCAGATGATACTACTTTATATAACACTTGCCGGGATGTAAATGTTCTAAGACTTGTAATGAATAACTCATTTAGTGAGGTTACAAGTTGGTTTGAAGCCAATGGCCTTAGCTTGAACGCTGGGAAAACCCAACATATTTTGTTTACACTGCAACAGCTGACTTGTGACGACTTCCAACCTAATGTGAAACTATTAGGTATTGTGATTGACTCGAAACTGAAATGGAATGCCCATATTGACTCTCTTTGCACACGTTTGGCCAGGGTACTGTACTTGCTGAGACATTTGAAACATCTAGTACCTAAGGAATTCCTTAGAAATGCGTATTATGTTTTCTTTAATAGTGTAATAAACTATGGTATCCTTGTATGGGGCAACTCCTCCAGTGTGGACAGAGTTCTCAAGTTGCAAAAGCAGGCCATCCGCATCATGACAGGTTCATCATACGATGCTCATTGCAAGCCTTTGTTTACATCAGAAAGAATCCTGACAGTAGTTAACTTATATATATACCAAAGCCTAGTTAAAATTAAGTCTAACGTAAATGAATATAATTTGAGATCTGACTACCATGACTATAATACAAGACATAACCATCGTCTTGATGAACCTGCCGCCAGACTGACACTAACAACACGGAATTTCCCTGCAATGGCTGTAATGTTATTCAATAGGTTACCCCCATATGCATCTGGTCTGCCTATTTCAAGATTTAAAAGACGTTTGCACCAATGGTTAGCAAGAAATCCATTTTATAATACTAATGAATTTTTAGATGCATCTGCAAATATGTATATGTAATTTTTAATGTTATTGACTCTGTCCATACATCATTCATGATGTTTACGACATTAAACTTTATTATTATTATTAATACACAGCGCCAGATGGAACCTCTCTGTAGATGCACCCGTTGATGCACCTTTCTGTAGATTAGCAAAAAGCCAGTCAAACCATGTTAACATAGGCATCAGGTTATTTAACAAACTCCCAACCGAATCACAAGATGTATCAGACAGTACCTACAAATATAAAGTTCATGAGTACCTTGTAGATAACCCTTTTTATACTATGGACGAGTGTATTAATTCTGATTTTAGAATAAGCTTCTAGCATTTTAAGTATGTATGCCTCTAACGTTTAGTTTTAAGGTCTCTAGCTTTTAAGTCTATATATGTAACCCTGACGAAATCCATTGCATCTCTATGCCTAAGGATGAATAAAGAATCTAATCTAACCTAATCTAATCTCTCCTATGACTGATTGCCCTAATGGTCTACCTCACAGACAGACAAGTTATGTCATATGCAGTACTGTGAGGTACACTAAGTAGTGATTTTTGCGACCGGGCTCCCACTGATTTTTCTCCTATAATATTCTCATGTATTATCCAACAGAGACAATAATCTGTGGTTCATGAATGCTTATATACAGAGTGGCGCACGAAATGTCATACCATTTAATTATCTCATAAATATTGTAATATAGCAGTTTCGCTGTTTCTAACAGTGCTAGTGTAAGCCGAAGTTCGTGGAAATTTCGATAGGTGTCATCACATGTCGGATTTCACCATGACAACGAACACAGACATTAGTTTGTAAAATGGCGCACAACGGGCGTTTGAATGGTGAACAAAAGGTGAAAGTTGTTCTGTTTTTTGCCGATACGAAGAGTGTATTTTTGACTCAGAGACGTTTTCGCGCTCACTTTAATACAAGATGGGCTCCTAGCAAACAGATAATTTACAGACTAACCGAGCAGTTTGTGTTGGAAAAAAAGCGGTCGCGAAGGGCTAGTGTTCGTACACCTGAAAATACTGAAGCTGTTCGCGTTGCTTTGACTCGAAGTCTGTCTAAAGGGCTTCTGCAGAGTTGGGAATCAGCTCAGAGCGCATGTAGTGGAGTTGTGCCATGCGTTATCTGAAGACTTGTGTCGAAAAGGGGTGACGAATGTAAGCCTTCTTACACACTAGCGTTTTTAGCAGCGCTTCTGAGTAGCACCAGGCAGCGCTTCTCAGTCGCGTTTGGAAGCGCTACTTTGCGATGCTCCTCCAATGCCTCATTTCTTGGTCATAAATTCGGACGAAGAAGTTCTTGCACTTGCGTTGCTAATTAGAAGAAGAAGGTATATAGACGTAAACGCAAGTATTGAGAGCATCCAATGAAAGAAGCCAGGATAATAAATGGTCAGTTTTATACACATTACAGTGAATTGAGACAAGATGATGTTAAATTCTTCAAATATTTTAGAATGTCCTTGTCAAGTTTTGATGAACTATTAAATTTTCTCCACTTATCCACCTCATTATTAAATACTTCTGTGTCAAAACTAATGGCACGGTTCTTCAGGGCTTCTGAAACTGAACTGCCGCGCTTCTCTCACGCTGCGTGTGAAAAGGAAACCGACTGCAAAACGCAGCTGCTAGCAGCGGGGAGCCGCACCTGCTTGCGTAGCAGCGCTTCTTTGGCGTGTAGAGACGCTAGTGTGTATAGCTACAATCTGAATACATGCAAAAGTAGAATACAGCGTTTGCAGCGCGACTCAGAAGCGCTGCTAAAAACGCTAGTGTGTAAGAAGGCTAAGGGTTCGTTTACAAGAGATTGTGAGGCAAAACGGTGGTCATATTGAACACACTCTGCATTAAAGACAAATTTCCATGTCCTAATGATCAATTCTATGTATTTTATATAAAGCTATAATAAAAATTAATATGTGTTATGTGTAAAATAAATGGTATGACATTTCGTGCGCCACCCTGTATCTATCTTGGATGTTAACTGTACAATATAAGCCTCTTAGATTAACATAAGAAAGCCTATCATTATTAAACTCTACTTTGTTAATGGCTGAATTAATTCTCCTATGTATGAGATGTATAGAATACTTATATTGGAATCAGACAGCACAAGTTAAGTTTGATAATGAGATCACCAATCCAGTTAGTATCTGTAGGGGAGTCCGACAAGGATGCGTACTTTCACCTCTGTTATTCAACTTATATTTAGAAAATATCTTTCAAGAAGCAATAGGGGAAATAAGCAAAGGCATAAAGTTAATGGAGTCTTCATCAACAACATTCGATATGCTGATGATGCAGTATTGATTGCTGATAATTTAGATGATCTTCAGCAACTCGTCAACTTAGTAGGAAAGTATAGTAGAAACTTACGTCTGAACATCAACGTCAAAAAGACACATTTTATGATTGTCACACGTCAGCCCGACTCCTTTCTAAATGCAGAGCTCCGGTCCAATGACTCTTTAATACAAAGAGTGGACAAGTTTAAGTGCCTTGGAACATGGTTATGTGAAGATTGGAGATCAGACATGGAGATAAAATGTCGCATAGAGAATGCCCGTAATGCTTTCATGAAATTCAAGAAAGTTCTCACAAGCACAAATCTAAATTTAAACGTCAGAGTTCGATTTGTAAGATGTTACATCTGGTCTATACTTCTGTATGGTTCTGAAGGATGGACACTGAATACAACAACAGCAAAAAAGATCGAGGCCTTTGAAATGTGGATCTACCGTAGAATGCTTAAAATTCCGTGGACAGCAAGAATAACTAATACCGAAATATTGCAACGGCTACACAAACAAAGAGAAATACTAAGAATTTTTAAAAGAAGAAAAACTGCATACTTAGGACATCTATTACGGAATACTAAATATATGCTTCTACAGTTGATAATTGAAGGGAAAATAGAAGGCAAAAGAAGAAGAGGGCGAAAAAGAATATCTTGGCAGGATAACATTAAGCAGTGGACAGGATTACCACGGGTAGATCAACTATTACCAGTGCTTTAGTTGGAAAATATTTTATGGGGGTACTCACCTTACTTCAAAATTTTCCATATCGCCTCATACAAAAGAGTTTTAAAAAATCGAGCACCTTATCAGGATAGCCAACATGTAATCTAAGGAGAAAGTAATTATTGTAGAAATGCGCACGAAGGTGAACATTAGAACGCATATCTATTGCGAATTTAATAGTGTTTGTCATTATTATCAAATACACTCTTATTGAATTGGACATTTAATAAGTATTTTAGGACAATATCGTTCCTGTACTGCCAGTACGACGTACCGGAGCACATCTTTTTCCCGGTATGGTAGAAGGAAAATAATTTTATACCGGTACGCAGTACCGGTGCGTACCGGCCCAACTAAAGCATTGACTATTACCTACTGTGGTTCATAGAATGAAGATGCATCATGTGGTCGCCAACATCCATTAATGGATAGGCAGAAGAAGAAGAAGATGAAGAACCCGGTGATTAAGCTTGTATGGAAAATAATTAAGTAATTCAAGACAGCATTTCTAAATAAATTTGAACTCTAGGCCTGATCTATTAAAAAAGTTAACAATGTAATTAATTAATTAATTATTTATTTAATTAATCAACTTAAATAGTTGTCAAATACTCTCAATAAGTAATACCGTCCACACCCTGTCTTTTTCCGGGACACGCTACTACTAGCGCCGCCAGTGAGTAGGAATGGGCAGTTACTCGTCAGCTGATATGGTTAACGTTTGTCTGTTGTGTTTTGTGTACGAAAATATAATATAAATTCTAGTAAAACAGGGTGCCCACGGGGGGGGGGGGGGTTAAGACGCAGACTGCGTCGATGAAATTTCTGGGGGGGGGGGGGAAATATTATCGTGTTATGAATTTTCTGGCCGGGGGTTGAAAATTGTTGCAAAATTAGAGTTTTATATGTTAAAAATAAAAACGATCAAGTTCTATAACTTCAAAAGGTCTCTTTTAATTCTTTATAAAGATAAAGATGAAGAATTTCGACAGCCATGGGGGGGGGCGAAAGGAAAAAAATGTATATTATTAATTATTATAGTCAGGTGTTTTTCTTTTAAGACAATTATTTGAATTGCAGAAGTTTTACCAAATCGACAACATGGAAGCAGAATCCACAGTGGATTAGGAAAGGGGGGTTCAGACCCCCAAGAGTCAAAACCTAAAATTCTATATTTGTATTTAAAAAATATATTTATTTAATTAAACAAGATTTGTTGGTGTGTCAAATATGATATAGCAGTTATTTTCTTTTCATAACATAATGAGTAGGCCAATTATGTCCACTGTTCCATGTGCTATTTAACTTTTCTTATAAATAGTAATAAGTATTATAATTTAGGTAACAATTTCATGTTTAAGTTGCTATGTCTTAGAGTATAGTAAACAAATTTGCTAACTAGTTTTTCAGTGCTAAAATAGCGTAAAATATGATTTTCATTAGTTCAACATTTAAAAATTTCCCGGGGGTGGACACCCGACTTAGGTAACATTTTCTTGTTTACATTGGCATGTCTTAGAGTATGGTAAACAAATTTCCTAACTAGTTTTTTAGTGCTGAAATAGCGTAAAATGTGATTTTCATTAATTCAATATTTTAAAAATTTCTGGGGCTGGACCCCCCACCCCACCTAGGTAATGATTTCTTATGTACATTGAAATGTCTTAGAGTATGGTAAACAAATTTCCTAACTAGTTTTTTAGTGCTAAAATAGCGTAAAATGTGATTTTCATTAGTTCAATATTTAAAAATTTCCTGGGGTGGACATCCGGCTTAGGTAACATTTTCTTGTTTACATTGGCATGTCTTAGAGTATGGTAAACAAATTTCTTAACTAGTTTTTGAGTGCTAAAATAGCCTAAAATGTGATTTTCATTAGTTCAATATTTAAAAATTTTCTGGGATGGACC
The DNA here is from genome assembly GCA_964059195.1 of Ectobius pallidus. NCBI lineage: Eukaryota > Metazoa > Arthropoda > Insecta > Blattodea > Ectobiidae > Ectobius > Ectobius pallidus. Next base: position 9,235,782 of record CAXKWD010000005.1, on the reverse strand, counting down.
CCCGACCCCTTTTTTGGGGGGTATTCCAAACCCCCCGGCACTTCCGACCCTCCCCGCAATTATTTTCTGGCTACTTATTATATTATTAATATAAAATACAAAGTGGCCCAAGAAGTTAAAGCGACAAAAAATAAATTAATTAAAAAAATTGCCCCCCCCCCCTAGAAAATATCATATGGGCGCCCTTGTCGACAGGCAATTGGATTGGGGGTGAGCAATGAAGTTTGGGGGGTGAGCAATGAAGTTTTGGGGGGTGGGCACCCCTGAGTAAAATAATAAATACAACATAGGCCTAAAGAAAATGTCCGGTTATGTAGGTGGCATGATATGTGCCGTCTATGGTTGTAATAGTTATTTTGAGAGTGAAATAAGTAAAATCGTTAATTAGAGTGTGTACAAGACTGATTCATTCAGATGTTCATTGGCTTACCTTCCGAATTGTTTTACATGTAAAAATTTCAAGTTAAAAAAAAAGTATATATTGTACAAAGTATCTTGCAAATCGTATGAATTAAAATTTAAAGCTGATTTTCACGAAAATGTAATAAAGTGAAACAATTAGTTTTGATACTTATTAAAAAAAAGTGTGTGTGGAACGCCATGCGGCAGAAGTGCAACTTTTTTTTATTTTTTCAATTTTGGATTATTGGATTTTTCAAATTTTGGATTGTTGGACTTTTTAATATTGGGTTTTTGGATTTTTTAAATTTCTGATCTTTTAATTCTTTAATTTTGGATTTTTTAATTTTTTTACATTTTAGATCATTGATTTTTTTTAGTTTTGTATTTTTTTATTTTTAATGTTTTATTTTTTTATTTTTATATTTTAGAATTTTATCATTTTGGATATTTATGTTTTAAATTTTGGATATTAAGATTTTTTAATTTTGGATTTTTTATTTTTTAAATTTTGGACTTATTAATTTTGATTCTTTGAATTTTTTGATTTTGAAATTTTAGATTGTTTAAATGTTGGATCTTTGATTTTTTATTTTTTGTATATTTTAATTTTGGATTTTTTAACTTTTTAAATTTTGGATTTTAGATTTTTTAATTTTCAATTTTTGGACTTTTTCAGTTTTGGATAAGCCTAATCATTGAGTTGATTGTTTTCTGTGCAGTCCGTTCCGTCACACCTCACTAATTTCGTGACGATTTTGAGCGTTACACAAGCTCTCGATTTACCCCTACCGCGGCTAAAGAAGTTTTACTTAAAAAATTAGCGTTATCGTCATTTAATTAAGTTAGTTTAGCGGTAGTGTAAATTATGTTATTTCCCGACCTAATTCCTGCATTATCGAGCACAAAAATAAGTTACTGTGTCATCAGGACTTTGGAAAACAAATTTATTTCTGCAGCTATATGGGTTCATTAAGTAGCTTCTGAGACTGCTGCCCATTCCTACTCAACAGATGGCACCTCTGTGCTAGTGGACAGTTTGAACAAAGGGAATAGAGTAAGTGGGCGGTATTCTTATTGAGAGTATTTGGTTTAGTCTTGAAGAAGTAACAACTAGAGTCAAGTATAAAGTAGCCTATACTCTTTGCTATTAGAAGTGCTCAAACAGCGATTGGCTAAGCTAACCAATCAGAATAGCATAAGACATTAAAATAGCGACAACTTTTGAGTAAAAACGAATATTCTTCTTCATGTCCATATTGGCAGTAAATATGATTATGTTGCGGGGACTAAGATAATATACAAGATGCAGTATTTACAGATATATATGTAATTGCTGGCCAACAGAATTCGAAATAATAAAATACATTATTTCTAAGAACAGTAAAATTTTGTTTAATTTGAGCATGAAATTCCATAAAAACTGTAAAATAAAAGTATAGTACTATACAGTATGGGAGGAAATCTTAGCAACCATTTAATGTTACAAATTATGAAATATCCTCCTGGCCTGATTTGTCGTTGTTTAAAGAAAATAATAATAATAATGCTTGAATTTTGCATATTATCTTCTTCACTGACACTCACTATTATCTTCTTGGTAATTTCAATCACCATGTTACTGCGCTTCCCACAGCATAGAAACCCACCTTCAGCAACGTTGCAGTCAGGAAGATGTTAGCGTACGATTACTATATGACAACATCATTTGGATAAATATGCCAACTGAACATGGCCTACATCCTGGAAAGGTGTCTATTATTCAAGATTCCAGCCATAAAAGTCTAAGATATATGCTATTACAATCTAATGAATATCTTCTAATATCTGAAAGACATAGCCTTTTTTATGTTCAGAGGTTAAAGGCATATGATATACAGTTTAATATTAAATCTTCTCATAACTGAAAGACACGGCCACTCTCTTACTAAAAAATTCTCCCAAAATTAGAATGTGTAGCTTGTATTATTGAACAGGTGGTGTAAACTTGGAATTTGAAAACCTAATGTCTGCTTTTTTGCTTTAATTTCTAATTAAATATTATGCATCAAATTTAATAAAGTTTCATTCCCTTCTCTATTAATAATTTAGATTTTGTGGTTGACGTGTAATCGTACTGGTAGCGATAGTACGATACCGCTAATATTAATTTCTTCTACGTCAAATATTTATTTCTTCTGTGAATTCGGCTTTCCCCTTGAGAAAAGCTAAGCTCTTGAATATCAGCTCTTCTTGTAGATGTAGTCTAGTTGTTTATTTGAAGCACTGAAGTCTAGATGAGGAGAGTAATTAATTACTAAAATAAATACGAAGTATTGACGTGATGAATAACAGTAGTTCTATAGTTTATTCCAATCAAAGTATACAGTAATGAAGATTTGACAGTTGTCAACTGTCGACGTTCAAGTTACATTGTGCCCCCTGAATAACAAATATCCAGAGTTTTTATACAAAATAATACGTCATTGATGACATGGTATTTCCTACTTTGTTAGAGAAATGGGAGAAGATTAACCTTCATATCAGCAATAAAACTGCTTGTATAATTAGTATTATTGTCTTAAAAATGGCATTCCTAAAATAACTGATGAATCGGATCTGCTGTAATGTGATATTGTACATGGTATTGCATCCGCTTTCCTGGTCATATGAGACTTTGGCCGAGTGCACGATTCTCCGGTTTTCTCAGCCGTTTCGTTACCGCGGTAAACGTAATACCGGGGTATTCTCAAAATCTCTGTGCACCATTGCGAAAATACCGCGGTTTGCTAATGCTTGGAAATATTGCTGTTACTCTGCTCCGAATCCATTTTTCTTTGATGGTGTCTTCCATGGCCGCTAGGTTCTCTCTCTCTCTCTCTGCACGTCTGCCAGTCACGGTGGCTCTGGTAGGCTATTGGGGTCCCGAATTCAATGTATTTGTTCCCTTATTATTAAATAAAAAGATGTTCATAAGGATAAAAGGGAATATTATATTGCGTATATATGTCGTCTGGATTCATACTTCGAATTCAAGCACCATAGATACTGTACCAATCGTTTAATGAGTTCGTTTCGCCTACTACTGGTTTGGTTGAGGTGAGAAAGGAAGGTCATTTCAATCGATGTTACAGCACAGTATTTGCAAAGATATGTACCATCGTTCATTCTTCAAATAGATCCCACCTGTCTGTACATTTCAATAAAATAACATTCATGTTTTAAAGAATAATTCTCACACGTGTGCAATCCAAGGCAAAGGAACACCACGAAATCTCTGCTCTGAGTTCGACATAGCCTCGCTTTTATTCCCGTACAACTAGTAGAAATTTTAGGTGCAAAATCATGTGCATAGCCAAGAAAGGGCTGTTATAATTATGTTCGTATATGTGCAGGTGTGATAAATTGCTTACATATACCGATACACGGGCTATATCGTAATGCATGCAGCCATTCACTTAAATTTGGCCTAGGACCACTGGTATTCCATATTTCATTTATTTTTTGCCTTATTGTTCAGTAATAAATGTTCATAAGGATACAATGGTATATTATATTGCGTATATATGTCGTTTGAGTCCAACCTTTGAATTAAAACACCATAAATACTGTACTAATCGTAATAATCGTGGTTACGCCCACTAGCCTACTCGATGGACCTGGTTTGGTTGAGGTACGAAAGGAAGGTCATTTCAATCGATGTTACAGCGCAGTATTTGCAAAGATATGTACCATCGTTCATTCTTCAAATAGATCCTACCTGTCTCTAATTATTCTTTATGTTCAATTAGCTTTTGGCCTAGATATCATAAATATGATACATTACGCTGATCTCCATCTTGGAAAGAAAACCGCTGTTTTCTCACTTTACAGCTCCTTCACGGGCGGTTTTCATCTTACCGCGGTAAAAGTCGAAACCGAGCACGATGCAACGAAAGTATGACTTTACCGGGGTAAACTAAGCAACTTTACTGCGGTATTCTGAATACCGAGGTCGGTGCACTCGGCCATAGGAAGCTACTCGCATACTTATCAATGCGTGCAAAACTGGCACTCTTACATTAACTTTAACATTCAATCGTCACAAAATATTACTTGAAATTTCCTAAAATAAATGTAATACAAAAGTATCTCTATATCATTCTTTTATATAACACTCTTACACGACATGGTGCCTATGTGCATCCGTACATTGACATATATTCCATTATTTATTCTTCTTAGTTTCAATTATGTTATAGACTAACTTATAAGGACTATAAGTTATACCTGTTCCTATAAATGACAATAGTATACTCATAGTAGTAAGATTTATTACAAAAGTACATAAATCATCCGACCTCCAATGAGGATGAGCACTATGAATCCAGAATACAATAAAAATCATGAAAGAATATTTACAATTAACCTTCAAATTTAACTGTTCAATATTGCAAGGATTGTTAAAAAAAAGTCTAGTTTTGCTTCAGGTAAAGGTGGACATGGAGTATCTGCAGAGAGTCTCTTAGTATCATGACTCGGAATCATGACCGGAATCAATTTATGTATATTTCAACTGTTTATCTATATGAAAAACATCTAACCTAACATTAAGAAGAGAAACTCAGATTTATTCCACCAGTGGTCACCACTGTATTCACATTCCTTCTACAGGTTTTACAAAACGCAAAGACACATTCACATTCTTGGATGCAACGTATTCTTTAAATTACCTAAGGAATGTAATATTAGCTGAGCACTATGAATCCAGAATACAATAAAAATCATGAAAGAATATTTACAATTAACCTTCAAATTTAACTGTTCAATATTGCAAGGATTGTTAAAAAAAAGTCTAGTTTTGCTTCAGGTAAAGGTGGACATGGAGTATCTGCAGAGAGTCTCTTAGTATCATGACTCGGAATCATGACCGGAATCAATTTATGTATATTTCAACTGTTTATCTATATGAAAAACATCTAACCTAACATTAAGAAGAGAAACTCAGATTTATTCCACCAGTGGTCACCACTGTATTCACATTCCTTCTACAGGTTTTACAAAACGCAAAGACACATTCACATTCTTGGATGCAACGTATTCTTTAAATTACCTAAGGAATGTAATATTAGCTTGACATCCTCCATTTTTAGGCTAAAACAATTGGCTTGTAAATTTACTGTTTTATTATCTTAATGAGTCTTACAATAATTTGTAATGGTATATTTTGTATCTTCTTAACATGTATATAAATTACACTACTGTTATTGAATTATGTATTACGAAGATGCATATTGTTACACACATGGGCGTACGGTGAAATTTTGTTCGGGAGGGGTTTGACGTAAAGTCGTCTCACATCTATGTTCTTGCGCACATTGCAACTTAATCCTTTTTTTTTAAATAACTAAATAGTTGTATTGTGATCATGATCAATAATACACTGTTATTAATATGCAACACAGTCTTTGAAACTATTTTTCTTGAGGTTTCTGTCCATTTCCTGTTTAAACTAGAGTCTATAAATAAAAACTTTCTTTTGAAAAATTATCATAATACTGTAATGTATATAGGGAACGATTTTAAAGTAATCTAAAAATTCACCGATGTAAAAGTCCCAGCAATTCCGATTACGTCAAGATGATTTTGTGATGAGCTGCTGATTAGTGTTGACTTTACGAACAGGTTGATGGATTTCGGCGGGAGTATTCCAGTTGTATAATAATTATTGTATCGTGGATTTGATAGACGTGGAAATTATGATATATGATGGGCAAGGAACTAATAACTGAGTGCTGACATTCTTATAAATCATGTTTTGAACATATTAAAATAACCAGTGCTGTAATTTCGAGTTATTTGGAAAATGCCATTAATTAATAGATTTTTATAAAGAGTATATTTTTCCTTCTTTTCTCGTCTTGAAAAAGAAAGAAATTCATCACTTTCATTTTTAAATGACTCATACTTTGATGAAAAGCAGTTCATAGTTTGTGTAAGAAAATAAACTCAATTTATTTGCGAATGAATAAAGACATTTTAAATATCTAAGGCCTATTATACAAAAGAATGCAACAACAAATTTAGATATTCAAAGAAGAATAACGGATGGGAAGAGAATTATAGGAATGCTAAATTCAATCTTATGGAGTAAAAATATTTTACATAGAACTAAAAAATTAATACATCAGGCATTATTCCAAAGTACAATATTATATGGCGCTGAAACTTGGACCGTAAGTAGACAACAAGAAAACAAATTAATGGTATTAAAAATTTATTTTTGGAGACGTTCAGCACGAAAATCCAGGAAAGAAAAAATTCGGAATAATAGAATAAGGGAAATAATGCAAGTTGAAAATAATATCTTGGAAATTGTAGAAGAAAGATGCTTCAGATGGTATGGACATGTACTCAGAATGACAGAAGATAGAACACCCAAAAAAATTTTGGATTGGAAAGTAGAAAGAAAAAGAAGAAGAGGGAAGCCCAAAGATGCTGGATGGATGGGGAGAAAAGGAGTATGGAGAGAAGAAGGTTAAGTGAAGACGATGCTATGGACAGGGGCTTATGGAGGCAGAAGATTGTTGTGGGATGAAGAAAAACCATTATCTTGTGGAATATTCCTTAATTAAAAACATTATTAGAAATTCAAATGTTTCAATTCCGGTGGCAAATATGTTGAATAATAGCTGAATGCTTGCTGTATCTGTTGGAATTTATAATATGTCCAAGAAGTTGTGTTTTGTTTCTGTAAACGGCCTCAGGGAAACTTACTTTTTGGACGCGCCTCATATCAATACAGAATAACGCAAAGGCAGTAACATTTAGCAAGTAGCGCCTTTATCCCTTGAGTAGACTACACGCAGTACACCGCTGCAGGAGAAGTGACCGGTCTAACTCATTAGGGGTACACTACTCGCCTGGCTTGCTTCAGGGAAATACAGATTACTGTAATGATTCTACAGATGTAGGCCTACAAGTAAAAACAGTCCACTATGCTTTTCAACACTGCAGACGGCCTCAAGGTTTTCTTGCTCACGGGCAATGTTGAGGACATGGGCGTAAGGTGAAATTTTGTTCGGGAGAGGTTCAATGTAAAGTCGTCTCAACTCCATGTCCATGCGCACATTGTGAATTATTACTTTTTTAATTACTAAACAGTTGTATTGTAATAATTAATACACTGCAATAAATTAATATGCAGCTGAGTCTTTGTTTTTCCTTGAGATTTCTATCCATTTCTCGTTTAAGCTAGTCTATAACTTAAATAAAAACTTTATTTTGAAAAATTATCATACTACTGTATGATGTTTAGGGCATGTTTTTAAAGTCATCTGTAAATCCACCGGTGGAAAAGCCCGATTAATGCCGATTACTTCATGATAATTTTGTGATGAGCTCGTAATTACTGTTGGCTTCACAAACAGGTTGATGGATTTTGGCGGGAGTATTCGAGTTGTCGTTTGACAGATTCCAAAGGGATTTTTGTTTACTAGTAATACATCACTGTTATTAACCTGAAAAACTATCAACACCACGAGGTTTTGAAATTTGAATCTTAAATAAATTACGATAAATCTTAAATAATGCTTTGATATGTACGAAATTGTAAAATATGTAACAACCGAATCAGATTTTTTTAAAAATTTCGTTCCATGATTTATAATCTTCAAAATATCACAGATATTTCGGGAGGGGTTTCAACCCCCTGAACCCCCCCTTACCGTACGCCCATGGTTACACATAATACTTAATGGCTAGTAAATTGATTGATTATCCATATATAAGTAAGCATGCCATTAGCCACTTATTATTCAAATTTAATGTAAAAACAGCTTACAGCATGACCATGGCTAAGATATATTAATTGTAGACTCATTCGATTTTCTAGTAGGCCTACTGTATATGGGTTTGCCCTAATCCTATTAAGTGAGGCTACTTTGGGCAAATAGGAAGTCACATTATAAGCTGTTGTCTCATGAAACAATTTTTGGTTCAAAAAGTTGTGCCGCATACAGGGTGGGCATAAAATCCCATAACCCTCCATAAATTGACACTATATGACGGAATTTTATTTTTCTATTTCAGATATAAACAGTGGCTGATACAAGTTACTACACCATTGAAGAATGGATTGTCACAAGCACTTGGGTTCACGAGAGGCCAAGAACAGGTAAAACGTTGGAACAGGTGCATACAGACTTCCAGTTACGATTCGGACGAGAACCACCTACAAAGAGAACACTTTTGCGTTGGGAACAGAAACTGTTTTCTACCAGCAATGTTAAGGATAAACCATGAATCAACAAGAGGGAAACAATGCAGCAACATCGCTGAGTCAGTTGAAAGATCACCAATGAAGTAAACTTGCAAACGATTGGTGGAACTGCGTATACCCTGGTGAACTCTACGGAAGCACATGAAAATTGATTTAAAATCACGTCCATATCGACTGAAACATGTTCAAGAATTAAGTAATAATAATTTAAATCGAAGAAAGATGGCATGTGATGCACTTCTTCAGGTGTTTGACACAATCCCAAAACGTGGAAACGTGATTTTCAGTGATGAATCCGAGGCAGGTCCCATTAGAGAGTTGGTGGGAGGAGCCTAGTGCGCAGCATAAAACTATTTTTTCCCCCAACATTCTTACCCATTCTCAAGCTTCCTCCCTCATGCAGCACTTCCCCTCACGCGCATTTGGTTTTCGCTTTTGATTAATACCACTGCATTTCCTCGTCTAAAAACCATCATAACCTATGATCTCGATCGACACGTCATATTGACTGAAAATTAGAAATTGAGGCACGAGTTGTAACACTGCTTGAATATTAGGATCTTAGTTTATTAGACAAGTACAAGATCTCGCAATCAAGAAATGTTGCCTTACTTTTATGAGGAGATTGAGAATAACCCTCCTGATGTCATGATATGGGCTGGTATGGACAGTAAACAAATTTACGGTCTATATTTTTTTATCAATCTGTTGACCAACATCAATATCTTTATATGCTAAGAACATGGTTCATACCTCTTTTGGAAACCAGAGGGGTCAAGAAGACATGTTGGTTTCAGCAAGACAGAGCGCCTCCTCATTTGGCTGTTTCAATTCAAGAATATCTCAATGAAGTGTTTCCAGAACGCTGGATTAGCTGAGGATCGCCTTCATTTCACTGGCCACCTCGAAGCCCTAACCTAACAACCTGTGATAATGCACTCTGGGGATTCATCAAGGACACTGTTGGAGCACATCGTTATAATGCGATTGATGAATTGAAAGAAGCTGTGAGACTTGCTTTAAGGCAGATTACTCCAGCAATCCTGAAAAGAATGCCCCACAGAACCTGGCGGCGGATTATTTTGTGTTCTGAGCATGATGGTGCCGAAACTGATGTGTTAGACATTTAGACATGAAACACATTTACATTAAAGCAAACAGATGTACATTAAGACACAAAACACTATCTATAGTGCGTACATGTATTTATAATTAAAGGTTGAATACTTATTTTAAATTTAATTGGGGGTGATGGGAATTTGTGCCCACCTGTAAACTTCTATACATTTAATTTTGTTTGTGCACACGAGAGTGCGTTTTAGTTCAATATACTGTTATTTGTTTATTAAAAATGAAAATTGGCCGCTTCTATAATAGTCAATATGTATAAATGGCCTCATTTTAAGCTGAATCTTTTTTTCTTTCTTTATAATGTCACATTTTGGTTTATGCCAGTTGTAACAATAGTCACATATAGTATTTTTGTAAATTCAAACTCTACATTAGCCTATGTTAATTTCCTTTGCTATGATTTTATATTTTATCTTCTTCATAAATGTTCCCATGATCGGCTGTTTGGAGAAAGCTGCATGTAACTATGAGATGTCGGTCAAGTGGGGAGAAAATTACTCTAATCGGTTTTCATAGTGTATAAATATAAATTTACAAATACTATTCTGTTCAATATAACTGCATGGAAAATATAGGATGAAACTCTGTACAATGGTAGTCAATGTGAGGGCTTTTAGAAATTTGGATCGTGTGACATTAAAATAAATGTGGTAGCTAAGAACACTCCCCCCTAAGCAAAATATATACTGGTACTCACTCAGTGCAGAATATTTCACACGCCAAAACTCTGGCATTTGATCAATGTAAACCCAGTGCAGGCATAATATGGATTTCCGTTCATATGTTTGGAGTGCACTCAACGTATATATATAAACACTAAGATCTTCTAAATTGACTGATGATGATATATTAATACCGAAACGAGCATATCTGCATGAATACCTACAATTCCAATAAGGCCCCATAAAAATAATTGGGAAGGACTTCAGCCATACTAAGGATACTACAAGATTTTGATATTCAGTAGTGAAACTGATATATTTAATTATTTTTAAGACCAAACACTATCATATATGTGTTGTACACTTTTTTGTGTCTTACATTTTATTAACATTATATTACAACCTGCAATTTTCTAGATCACATCTAGTCTGCTTTTAACTTGACTTTAAACAATTACTGTACAGGCAACCCTCGATTAATGCCCCTGTTTTCAGTGCCACCCTAGCATTGTGCCAATAAATGCAAGTGAACTGATCTTTTCCTGTTTAAAATACATAAGAAACCTCGTTACTGTGCCAATTCATTTAGTGCCAGTGAATATGACACAATTTTTGCAACATATAGCTTGCGGTGATTTTTCTTTCAGTTGCAGAATTCATTTAAACCTAGCGTGAATGTTAGGAAGGTTATTTAAGAAACATACAGTACAGAAGTGAGTGTTCCCCTGCCACTAATAGTAATTGTAGTGCGAATGTGAGGTAACGGCATAGGAACCGTACCGAGAGGAAGAAAATGTAAGGGAAATAATAAATAGAATCTCTGGTAGCTAGGAGGACCAGTCTGCAAGGGGAAGACACCCAATGGAGAGCAAGAAGGACTTATTGAGGTCGCTGGGAACAGAGGTCCACGGAATGTAATATTGGAAACAAACCTTATTCATGTAATTAACGATGGAACTCTTTATTCACACGCTATAGGTTTAAATAAATGCACTGAATTAACTGAATGATAAACTAAATAACAAATAAGCTGAAATAGGATTGCAACACTTGCAATAAACCATGTACTGAGATTTGGAGTGTTAATTAGGCCACGTGGCAATAAATGTTCTGTATTTATGCCAGTATTGATTCTTATATCAAAATACTTGTAATAATTGCTGTATTCCGTTCAGGATGAATTAACACTGATATCTTGAGAATAATTACACTGTATAGCTGATATACTGTGAACGCGTGGGTTGCACAATGCTATCGAACTAATACGAGCTTCAAGAAGAATCTAGGAATATGATACTGATGAATCTACTGTAATTAGTGTAGATTAAATACCCGCACACGACAATACTTGTATCTTAAAGTATTGTGCACTAATTCGCGATTTAAGAGCAAAAGCGACTGCTGCTATTGTCTTGAAAAAGGCGCGAATTGAAGAGCGATTCACCATGAACTGTTTCATGTGAATGCTGGAGACTGACTGAACTGGCGTAACGCTGATGAATAGGCGCGAGGCCTCTCAAGATTGCACCTGCCGGATGTATGACCGGAGAAAGAGTGCTAAGAACATGTATCAATCCGCTGAAAACTGCTGAGTTAATGCCAATAGATTTAGCGGAGAGTTTGAACAGAAAGACTAACTAGACATGTATAAAAATGCTAGTAAAACCTGTAGCTTGCACGAACAGCGAAGAAATGAGGAATTTAAGAAATCGGACAGACAGCCTGCATGAGGTTGGAGCAGGTAGAAACAGCCCTTCATATAATGAGGCTTTCAAAACTCGCTTTTTTTTTTGGTTCAATGTCCATTCAGCTGTTAAGCACTACACTACAGCTGTTAAGTCGAAAGATTGCTAAAATGAACAGAGCTGTTACACTTTAAGAGAAAACAAGTTTGTGAGTACAGTTAAATATTTCCAAACTCTTATGTACTAAAGTACTCTATTTGTCTTTTATTCAATTTTATTTTATAATACATTACAGTAAATGAATTCAGACCTGTATTATGCCATTTTAAATTTAAAAATTAAATTTTCTTTTAGTGCCACCCTCACTTTGTGCCAATAAATGTTAAAAAACATAATGGTGGCATTATATTGAGGGTAGACTGTATATAGACTTAATACCAGTTGTGCACATAATTGTAGGTAATTTTATATTTTTAGAACATTATAGGCTTACACTACATTAATTTTATAGAATCTGACAAACTTTTATTTCTAGAACAAATATTATGACCTTTCACATATTGTTTAATTGAATAACAAAACATCATAAGATATTAAATAAACTGACTTAGTATTTCAATACAGTAATTAACGTCTTCATATGTTTCTTGTAATTTACTGTTTCCCAAACAACTCCGATAATAAATAGGGGGTCAGCAATGATGTTTCAGGGGGTCCGCAGGCGGTTTAAGAAGAAATAGGATATCCCGTAATTTTGAAGTGCTTAACTGTGTTCCCCACAACTTATCTATGTGCAACATCATTCTCCCACCTCACGTACTTGAAATCAAAGTTGAGAAATAAACATGAAGTTGAAAGTGACTTAGTATTGAAATTATCAGACATTAACCTAACATTGCACAGCTAATTAATCAAAAGCAGCTTCACTGTTCACATTAAGGAGTAAACTCTGTTTGTTACCATTGATACTGTTATTTTGTCTATTGAATTTAATACATTTGAATCAAATTATTTATTTAGTTTTTTTTTATTTCAAAACCCAGAGGGGGTCCGCAAAATTTTAATTTTTTTTCAAGGGGTCCACGGACTGAAAAGTTTGGGTACCACTGCACTAAGGCCATGAAACTAATTGTGTGGTAAACCAATTGTGTTTCAGTCATGAACGACTGAAGCAGAGTAATCAATACCTAACATATGTTTTATTTAGGCATTCCTATTTAACATCACCATATTTGATTATTCAACACGTTCTTTTGGCTCAGTGTACACATTAAATGAGCAAAGGTTGTCCTTCTCAAGTGAGAGAAGATCGATAAAAAAATTGGTTTTCATAAAAATCGAAAACTTAGCTAAAGTGCACTTATAACATTTCGGTGCACATATAACACATGTAAATGGCTTGTGTCAACTGTGCATAAGCACATGTCTTTTGAGATACCCTTTTAGGGAAAATTTCTTGGCACATATATCACACGAAAATGACTTCTGACCAGTGTGAGTTAGTAGATGTGTTTTGAGATTCCCTCTTGCGGAAAATTTCTTGGCACATATATCACACGTAAATGGCTTGTGACCAATGTGTGTAAGCAGATGTCTTTTGAGATGCCCTCTTTGGGAAAATGTTTTGGCACATATATCACATGTAAATGGCTTATGCCCAGTGTGCATAAGCAAATGTAGTTCGAGATGCCCTCTTTGGAAAAAATCCTTCGCACATATATTACATGTAAATGGCTTATGTCCAGTGTGCAATAGCAGATGTCTTTTGAGATCCCCTTTACGAGAAAATTTCTTGGCACATATATCACACGAGAATGACTTCTGACCAGTGTGAGTAAGTAGATGTGGATTGAGATCCCCTCTTCGGGAAAATTTCTTGGCACATATATCACATGAAAATGACTTATGACCGGTGTGAGTAAGAAGATGTGTTTTGAGAGTCCATCTTGCGGAAAATTTCTTGGCACATATATCACACGTAAATGCCTTGTGACGAGTGTGTGTAAGCATATGTCTTTCGAGACTGCCTTTTCGAGGAAATTTCTTAGTACATATATCGCACGAGAAGTGTTTGTCTGGAATACGAGTCAGCCGTTGACTGTTAACACCAAAGGATGTGATTTTACATACAGCAGATGAGTGTGATTGCATTAGCTGTTCCTCTTTATTGTTTAATGGAGAAGCTCCTGAAATCTCCTCTAAGCTGTGACTGGTGCTGCATGCTGTAGAATCTTCGTAGTCTGAATTCTCACGTTTGATTTCCACTGTCTTCTGAGAAATCTCTTCCTTAATTTCAATTTTGATATATTCCGACCTGAGTACCCCCTCCATTCTGTATCATAGACTGTACATGTTTGCTAAACTGAAATTAAATTCACTACTTTCTTTTTTTCCAACAACACAGAAGCGTCTCCCCGGCAGTGGTTGTAGTTATTATCCGAGGGGCAGTCGAAATCATCTTCTGAACTTGACGTTAGGGAGAGAGGAAATCATGGCTTCACGCTGACGCGGCAGTGTTTGGTGGGTTTCATCCCCACTCCTTAAGTCACCGAATTTCACCCTAAAGAAATACTGTCTTGAATGACACACTACTATATGCACATTTGTGCGAACTTCTTTATTCATTCATTAAGTCACCGAAGCTGGTTCAATGTTGTGACACGTGAAAGTCAGTGTTCTTCACAGAAGAAATTAATGTCTTTCATAGCGTAGGGCACACGGTGATACACATTAAATAAATGACCTTCTAGACTCATCCCTATGCCTCACTTTCGTGCTAATAGAATCGTACGCCTATAAAAAAGTTCTTTTTGTTTCGGTTAATGATATTTATTTTTTTGGAAGAAGAATCCAAGCTCTTAATGAATTACAAATGTAACTGTCATAAGGCTAATGTATTACCAAAGAAAATCACATTATGGTATATAAAAATAATTATTTCAAAATCTGCTTTCTTGCAACAAAGATATTGCAATTGTCTTTGCTTCTGTTGGGTCAGGCTTTGTAATAGAAGTGCTGCGGCTAGTCTTCTTTTTTTTTTGTTGAAAAGAGTCTTTTTGTTGTACGATTTTTCGCTTTTTTGTCATCTCTTTTGTTTTGTGATAGTCCAGGCCTAATTGTTGATTTTAAACAGCAGATAATGTCGCTTTTAAGGATGCTTTGTGTTGTTTTAGAATTTGAAGATCCTTTTGTGTCGAAATGCCTTTAATTAATTCTAGTATCTCTGCAGTAATTAAGTCTTTTTGTCTCGATAAGGACCCAGGGCGTGAGGGGTAGCGGCCAGGCGGGGAAGTGACCACGCCGAGCATATCATGCTCACCAGTGCTTTAGTTGGAAAATATTTTATGGGGGTACTCACCTTCCATAGAACGCATATCTATTGCGAATTTAATAGTGTTTGTCATTATTAACAAATACACTCTCGTGAATTGGACATTTAATAAGTATTTTAGGACAATATCGTTCCTGTACTGCCAGTACGACGTACCGGAGCACATATTTTTCCCGGTATGGTAGAAGGAAAATAATTTTATACCGGTACGCACTGATGCTCACACTATATCATGAGCTAAACACTCCATAATGCTGAAAACAGTCCATATCAAGAAGGCCTCGCTCGAAAAAATGAAGATCGCGGCCCGTTCCCAGTGTTGCCATACCCAAAAAGTGTCCCGTAGCGGCATTTTTGAACTACCGTCTATTTTTTTTATTTGTTTACAATCTCAATCTAATCTGACAGCTATGGAAGAGGACTATCATCTCAGCTCAACGGTGATAAAGATTTAACGAAGTATAGCATTAGTGCAACTGTAAAACCAAGTGCATGTTTTGATGATGTTGTCACATCAGTTATGACAGATTCTAAGGAATTTTCGTCAGATGACATGGTGGTTTTAATGGCTGGAGCAAACGATGTAGCAAGGAACAACACGGATAAGGCTACCTCTGGGCTGAAGAAGACCTTAGCCGCTCTCACAAACACAAAAGTCATTGTGGTTAACATTCCACAACGGCACGACTTGCCTATGTGGTCATGTGTCAATAAAGAAGTGGACCTTGCAAATGAACAGTACAAACGGATATGTAAGCATTTTAAAAATGTTAGTGTTATTAATGTAAGCAATTGTGATCGCAATTTCCATACAATGCATGGCCAACATTTTAACAGATCAGGCAAAGTTAGGTTAAGTAGAATAATTACCAATATTGTTAAAGTTGAACATGTAAGTCGTGAACCAATTAAATTGGGATTTAAGGACTCCAATTTTTTAGGTTAGGTTATAGGACTACATTGGAGGTAAAGGCTAGTACTATAGAGGATGCTAAACAAGAAAAAGTGCTTGAGTTGGACATAAATGCTAGGCCTAATACAACTAATAATAATACAACTAGTTTGTCATGTATATATGATAAAGTTACCATAAAATTTAAAATTGCATTTTTAAATATTCAAGGTCTAAGGCATAAAAATGTTCTACTGAATGAATTTTCAAATGAAAACATGTTTAATGTACTTGGTTTAAATGAACACTGGTGTAGACAGAACGAAGTAAATTTTGAAAAATTAGATGACTATTGCTTAATTAGCAGCTACTGCAGGGATAAACATATTCATGGGGGTGTGTCACTATTTGTTAGTAAATCATTAGTTCATAATTTTTGTAAGCTTGACTTGAATTACTTGTGTAAAGAAATTCACTTTGAAGTTACTGGGATGTATTCTAAAAAACTAAAACTGGCCATAGTGTCCATTTATAGGTCTCCTGATGGTAAGGTTGAAGAATTTCTCGATAAAATGGAAGACCTGTTCTTGTTTTTTAGCAGGTCCCAATGGAGTAGTTTTAATATTGTAATAGGGGGGGATGTAAACGCTGAATTTGACATGACTAGGGAACAGACAAGTTCAAAAGAACTAAAAAATGTACTAAGACAGTTTAATTTCATTTACACCAACTCTAACCCAACTAGGGGACATGCGTGCCTAGATAATATCTTTACGAATATAGATATGTCACTCTTGTCTACCAATGTGTGTGTTTTTCCACACTCAGACCATGACCTGGTGTACTTAGAGATAAATAATGTTGATTATAATGGCAGCAATAAAGTTAAGGGTAAAAATGTAGTTTCCAGGCCAATAGATGAGAACAAGTTGTTTAATTTTAAGATGGCTCTTTTAAATGTAAATTGGGTAAATTTTATTAATGAGAATAACCAGTGTTCAGCAAATAAAACTTTTGAAGGTTTTTTTAACATATTTTTAGTGAACTTTGAAATGTGCATTCCGCAAAAAAAAATGTTATGTTAAATTTGGTAGACCATACAAGTACTGTAAAAAGAACAAAAATGAATGGTACACCCATGATCTAGCTGTCATGAAAAAGAAATTAATGCTCTTCTTAGATGTACATAGGAAACAAAACACAAATTCCACTAGATTACTTTACACTAAGGTAAGGAAGGAATATCAGTTAGCTATCAATAACGCAAAAGAAACATACAACATAGGACGGATTGAAAACTCCAAAAACAAATGTAAAGGGGCTTGGAAGATAATAAATACTGTTGTCAAAAATACTTCAAAGGAAGCTATTGGAATAACCCCAAATGAATTCAACGACTTTTGTGTCCAATCTGTAGAGGAAATATCAAGCAACATTGATAAAGATTTTGAAAAGTCTGCAAACTTCCTAAAAAATATTAGTCCATGTAAAATTGATGGACCTAAATTTATTTTTAATGAAGTAACACCAGATATAGTATTTGGTATTGTAAATAAGTTCAAGACATCTGATAGTGTTGATATTTACGGAATTTCTTGCAATTTAATCAAACAGGTTATTGATAGCTTCTGTGAACCATTAACTTATTGCATAAACAAGTTCTTAAGGGAAGGTGTATTTCCAAGTATCCTAAAACTGACTAGAGTTGTACCTATTTTTAAGAAAGGTGAGAAGGACTCTCCCGCTAATTATAGACCGGTTTCTTTGACCCCAATTTTTTCAAAAGTCCTAGAAACTGTCATGTTTAATCAGGTGTCTAGTTATTTAGAAGATTTTAGTATAATTTCTAGTCAACAATACGGTTTTAGAAAATTCAGATCCACAACCGATGCGTTGGAATTGTTGGTTAGAAATGTAATGCAGGTTTTTGAGTCGAAGGGCTATGCTCAGGCAACTTTTTGTGATTTGAGTAAAGCATTTGACGTTGTTAATCACACAATGTTACTTAATAAGTTAGATTATTATGGCTTCAGTAGGTCAAGTATTAGTCTAATTAAATCATTCCTTGACGATAGAAAACAAATAGTGTGTATAGGTGGGGAAAAATCGAACATAGCCAATGTCAAACATGGAGTACCACAGGGTTCGGTACTGGGGCCGTTATTATTTACCCTAATGATAAATGATTTACCGTCGGCTATAAACAGTCTTACAATACTCTATGCAGATGACACGACTTTTTTAAATAATAGTTCAGATTTTCAAACGCTTCAAAATTTAACAAAGGTCACTCTGTCTGAGGCATCAACATGGTTTCAAGTAAATGGTTTTTTAATGAATGAAAACAAGACACAGGAACTTTACCTCAGCTTAAGAAACTTACCTGAACACATCAGTGTAGATAATGTCAAATTTTTAGGGGTCTATATTGATAGGAAGTTGACATGGGAACATCATATAACATATATATCAACCAAATTATCTAGAGTTGTATTTTTACTTAGAAGTTTAAAAAATCATGTTCCAAGTATTTATATGAGATCTGCATATTTTGCCTTTTTTCAAAGTATAATTTCGTATGGTATTTTACTTTGGGGAAATAGTGCTTACATCAATAATATACTACTCCTTCAAAAAAAAGCTATTAGAATAATATCGGATGCACAAAAATTAGATCACTGTAAACCTCTGTTTATTAAACAAAAATGCCTGACAGTAATAAATATCTATATATATCACGTATTACTCCACACAAAAAATAACATAGCAGAACATCAACTCAGACAAGACATTCACAACTACAATACGAAATAAACACGTGGACATTCCATTTAATAGGTTATCGAAATCTCACAATAGCTACAGAGTTTTAGGTTTAGTTATGTTTAATAAACTTCCTTTAGAAATAGCAGAGCAACCAGTGAATTTGTTTAAAAATAATCTATATAATTTCTTAGTAAATTCCCCTTATTATTCCCTTCAAGAATTCTTTGATCAAAACAAATAAGAAATTTGTACTGTAATTTCTGTAATTTGCTGGACGCTATTTATTATATTTATTATATTCTTGTCTTAATAGGTTTATCATGTTTTCATTTTATTGTTATGATAGATTGTGTATATTAGTTATTTTAAGATTTTGACTTTGTCTATTGCAATTTGCTTAATGACAATAAAATTTTATTATTATTATTATTATTATTATTATTATTCTTAAAATTACATAATTAGCATTAAACAATTCATAAAAGGAATCCTTGCTAATAACTCCCTCCGATTTGTTTGGATACCAGATCATCATAATATTAGAGGCAATGAAATTGCTGACCAATTAGCAAAAAAGGCTACTGAAATCCATGCTCAGGAAAAATATCCACTAAATATACAAGATTACAACGAAGTTAAAAATCACGATTCTTTAAACCAAGAAGTGTCGGACATCAGCGAATAAACAATAAACCAAATATTATAAATTAATTGGAAGGAAAAGCAATTTAATGTGTTTTAAGCTGAATATGTCGTTGGAGAATAGAACAAGTCGGTCAAAATCATTTTGCTAGAAAGTTGTATTAATTACCTATAAACTCTTGTGAAAGATGTTTAGTTATATTTATTCATTCAGGCCTGTGAAAATGCGTATTCAAATAGGCCTACATGTGCAATGCCACGACTTTTAAACCGATTTTCTATATTCCGAAGACTGGAAGAAAGATTATGTAAAGAAATGTATTACTTAATTCCTTTCTCCAGCGATAGATTATACTATAATATCTGCATCAATAAAAACTCTTTAGTTTGGAGCGAGAGTTGAAATTGCTACGAATTACAATGAGTTCCATTGTGTACCAGCATAAAACTGACGTCAATTTCAACCCACTCCTTCTGCAATAGTCAGTCTTTTATACTGCATGCAATATCAGCTCCCCTCACCCCAGATTTTTTTCGGCTCAAGATAAAGTGTGAGCATAATACTACAAACCTGCTTCTGTGTACGGGTGACAAATTCATAGTGATAACAAAGAATCACGAGATATAAGAGCAGAATTGACTAAAGATTATCGTCTCCTAAATTCCATTACATTGTGATAAAGGTGAAATATCATAACAGAGGCGTTTTATAAAGAGATGACCTAAAACAAGATTTGCATAGGCGCCCAAATTTTATAAACAAGATTAATCCACGGTATTGTAAAATTTTCTAAACTGTGGTGCATTTAGATCTCTGCGTGTACGGCTGTAAAATGTATAAAGCACATTGTTTTAAATGTTAAAATGCAACATTTAATAAAATTAAGCGTTATTGGTCCAAGAGGCTAAAATGAAAACTGATTTGCATATTGAAGAGTAGCCCATCCAATTATGTTGTTAATTTTATTTGAAATTACATTGTCTATTTGATTTTATATTATTTTAATCTTACAAAATTGGTTTTCTGAGCTAGATGGTAGCGTCTTGGGCTCGCAGAAGGGAGTTCCAATATTTAAGTACTGTCGGCGATTTATTTTTTAATTTTTTAATTTGTGGTTTCTCCACTCAAATGGGCCGTTTGGATGTTTACTTACCGTGACTCGTATTCTATTTCATCTGATACATAATATTATTGGATTCAGGAGAATTCAAAACAGGTATTCGATTTCGAATCTTTATTACCTATGGTAAAATCTTATTAAAATGAAGGTTAGAAGAGAGCTCCAATATATACAGATGTGTATCAGGAACTGATTGATTAAATAAGGGCAATTTGTTTTTGCATTTTTCGTAATTTTCAAGAGTAGGTCTTTCTTGGCAAGTTTTTAGTCCTTTTCGGCATTTTTAGGTCATGTTTCAGTGGAGGTAGAGAGGAGATTCTTTATGTAGCCTACAAATCGTTATTTTGAGACAACAGAGAATCGTTTTTTATTTAAGAATCTCCGCCGAGTGTTCATCTGTATCAGTATCTGGTACCCTATGATCCCCAGGTGGGGCGAAGGGGCCTCCAATGGAGGTTTCATTACCTATACTAATTTTGATATGCTTATTTTCCGAGAGAGGGTAGAGGGACAGGTGGTAAGCCCATCGCCTCGCATCCCCCCTCTGGAAACTAAGTATTTCTTGGACGTGAAAGGGCCGAGAAATTTTGTCCAGAGGCTTGGAGTTCTTTTACGTGCCGTAAATCTACGACACGGGACCCCCAGCTCCGTGCCCGTGCCCAGGATTTTTACGTCCTGAAAAATCCATCGACCGCGGCCGGGTTTGATCCCGCGCCCTGCGGATCTAGAGGCGGGCACGCTACCTCTAGACCACCGCCAAGTGTTCAAAGTTCATCTTAATTCAGGTTTATTGTAAACACTACAGCAGTTTGTATTATAGCAATAAATATATGTTTCTTTCTTTTTAAATGGCACATTGCCTATTTGCTAGGGGCAATTTGATGGGCATGCCAGTTAAGAAAGAATTTCTTTTTCGCCAAAGGAGTCCAAGAAGTATAAATTTACCTATTTCTTTAGTAACAAACTGAGAGTGTTTTATATTGAAAATTCATATATAGCGCACTGCCATCCATTAAATTGCTAATAGCAAATCATTGTTTAAAAAAACTAATTATAAATAATAATGGTAAATTTATTATTTTTTTAATTTTGTGCAATTTTTTCACCATTTTAAGGTAATAAATACATTTTTTATTTTGCATTTGTTCACTGTTATATGGTCATTAAATGCCTTGCCCTTATAGGCATAATTACTTTGTTATTAATGTATCTAAATTAAACATATTTTTAGCATTTAATTACAGTCAAAACAATATATAATACTAAAAGAAAGTTGAAAATGCGAGAAGAAAATACCATTATGCTTATTAAGATTTGTCTATCCAGTCTGTTAGATGCCGGGGAAAACAGCTGATACGCATGCGCGAAGCCAAGGCTCTGCGCCTCCTTGGCGATCTGTGAAATGTAGCTTAGCTTATCATATTCTATATAAACTAAATGTGCTATTCTATATAAACTGTTTTGGAATTTCTACGTCAAATTGAGTTTCTGTCTCCATATAAAATTATTGGAGCGAAATTCTTGCGTATCATAGATTTCTGTGTGTGATAACCTTTAATTATTTATCGACACTGTAGATATCATCGGAAGCTTACTTACGTATAATGCTTATGAATGAGATTTTGTAACACACAGGAATGCTTACAACCTTACTTTAAACGTTTAGGAATACTAATTGCCCTTACATTTGGTGTAGATTGCGCTCTGAATAATACGATGAAAAGACGTAAACAAGCTAGCAACGAAACCCACTTCAGGCAACATCGTTCCTGATGACATCACACTACTTTAAGACGTGAATATGAACAGAACACATAACACGTACCTTGCGAATGTATTCCCTTGTAATCTGCAACATCTTCTGGTGGCATAAATTATCAGTAACACTGCACAAACACGAAATTAAACACTACACTACACCGCACTAGTACACACCGACATCTTCCCTGCTCTGACCACTGTCTCAGCGCCATCTGGCGTAGAGTTGCCAACCCCCACACGATGAAATTTCGTAGAAACGACATAATTTCCCTGCAAAGTGTAGCACCACTGCCTTCTTTATTTCGTAGCACACATGTTTTGAAATAAAATCAATTACCGTTATTTTATAGGCAAATTACTATAATGTTTGGATCTTTCATGGTGGCCTATGTCTGCATACATCTACATGTCAACAAGATTTGCAATCGCCTACGAGGAGGTCATGTTGCATGCACCCTTACATTTTTGTTATGTGTAAGGCCATGGCTTCCTTCCATGGTAAGGCCTAACTTATATGGTTCCGTCTTAGATGACGCCAGCATGAAAACATGAAAAGAATGCTACATGAACAGTGGATACAAGTTTTATCACTGATTCTCTTAAAGGCAAGGAAGTTTTATTTTAAGCCAGACTATAGCATAATGAGCTATGGTATTCATTTTTAAAAAAATCCTCGAGATTCTTTCAAATTACAGATACGGGATAATAGAAGTATCGCTGTGGCGTAGCGGATGCGTTCACTCTCTTCACGCAGTGACTACGTCTTCCAAGTGGTCTTTTCTCCCCCATGCGCGCAACATGTCCAGCCCATTTAGTCCTCCGTGATGCAATTACCTTTACTATATCCGGTGACGAGTACAGGTTATGAAGCTCGTCCTTATGCATTTTTCTCCAGTCCTCACTTTCATCTCTTAGGCCCAAGTACTTTCCTAAGCACCCTGTTTTCGAACACTCTCAGATTATGTTCTTCCCGGAGAGTAAGGGGGCCATGTCTCACATTCATATAATACAAACTGCAGGACATCTGCGTAGCCAGAAAATAATTTCGGGGAGGGTCGAAGGTGCTGGGTACGGGGTTCACCCCCGGAAACTTTAAAAAAAAATTGAACCAACGGTAATCACATTTTATGCTATTTTCACGTGGAACAGAGGAAATAGTAGGCCTACATTTAGAAGTTCAGTATTTTATTATTAAATTAAATATAATTATATTTTTTTTACAATTTTTTAAAAAATTTTACAAAATAACAAATACAATTTTTAAGTTTTGATTTCGGGATGTGTGTTCGGACCCCCAGGGTCACTCCCTTTCCCACGCCACTGCAGCAGGATAACTGTCTTATATTTTTTTTTATTTTTAGATTTTACCCCTCAAAGTAACAGTAAGCTGCTGGAGTAAGCAAAATGTAATGATGTTATTTAACCATCATTAATATGACACTAGCGCCAAAGTTTATATCCTTGGTTCGAAGGTTCATGAATATAGATGTAGGTATCCCGTTCTGTAGATCCTATGTTGAGCAAGGCTCAAGGATATAGAACACGTCAGATCAGAATAAACATGTATGTTATAACAACAATATACAAAACTGTAAGCTGCCAAACGTATTCAATTTACAAAGTTATCTTCCTTTGTTTTATAAAAGCGATGTTCAGTTTCCAGAGAGTGCTGGTTCAACCAATTCAGTGTAAGCAATAGAACTCTGTGAGAAATTATTCACATGGCCAACAGCAGAACCCCTCAGAAAAAAGCATCAAAAGGCGTGTGTTATGAACATGAATATTGCTTTCCATCAAATCCTTGAAGTTTTATTGAAGGTTTATGTAAATAAAGCCGTCAGTGGTGGACGCAGAATATATAATTAGTTTATAAAACTGGCCACTTAGAGTGCAAATAAAGCCTTTTTTTCAAATTTCGGGGGGGGGGGGGGTATCTATCCCCCCAATCCCCCCTCTGCGTCCGCCACTGAAAGCAGTTATACCCAGACCTAAAGGCATGATATGAGTTGTATGGGTATCAATAAAATGGATGGCGTTTTGGAGATTAACTGTATAAATTAGAGGCACTAAATTGCATTTTGGACAGTTTCCACCATCATCTTCTCAAGCTATTAGATATATAGCATCCGAAGGAATCAAAAACTTCTGTTTGAGAGGACAACCTAATCCACTCAAGTGTCTTTACTAAGTGGAAGTTCAGATGTCTCGAAGAAAAGGAAATTGCTATCAGCGAATTCATCATCTTCTTCATACTTCATTACTACCCAGTTGAGAGCAGGAGTGTGTCTGAGGACATCTTCTATAGCTGTATTCGGCTATTGAAAGTGTCTTAATGTTTATACACTGGGCAATTAAAAATGCTGCCAAATTATTTGCATAAATGAATCTGACACCATTCAACTGTTCTAAAATTGGGAAATATTTTCGAAATGTGCTTTAAACGTGTACAAAGTTTAATGCTACATAAATGAAAACATTTCAGCTGCTTGCAAGTTTCTCCAGTCAATTCTATCAATACTGTCAATTGAAAATCGTAGGTTCATTTTATCTCCAAAAACAAAAAGATTTTACCCAAAAGAGGGCAATACAGGACACTTTGCGATATATCGAGGGACAATATCTTGAGCACCATCTAGCGGCCCAACCTACTACTACTGAATACAGATGCGGTAACTAAATACAATAATATCAACCATTTTCTATTAGAGAAGCCGAAGTAGCCAGCCTCGGCAGGTTATGTATAAGGGATATTATTTTTCTATCTATCTATGGTCCAGAAAAAAAATGCTGTTTGAAAATAAATTACCTAAAGAATTAAACAAAAAGGCAACATTGAAAAAAAAGAGAGAGTTGTTGTTGTTAGCAACCGCTAAGTTGAAATATTTGTGTTTTCATTGATATTTTGATAACTATTTTGGAAGTTCTGTGTTTTGTTAGCTCATTATTCTTATGATTACTTAAACAGTGTTTTGGTCCTTAGTGTTTGGTGAAACAGTAAAACATTGCAGTTTAGATGTATTGTTAATATTTTAATTTGCCCCCAAGTTTGCAGGTTGTACCACCAGGAGTGCTGCAAAATCAGTCCCCCATTTTTCCATTGTCAAAGCAGTAAGTGTCCGGTATTATCCTATGTTGTATATGCTAGACAGGTCTGTCTGTATTACCCTCGCAAACCAAGTCCATTTCAGTCAGGTGTGGTAACTTATCAACAATTACATGCAAAGTATTTTGATGTCCTAGTCTTAAACCAAAAGACTTCAGAGTTGATGCAGACAACACATCACTCCATGGGCGTCGGCATGGGGGGGCAACTGCCCCCCTCTGGATTGCCTTATGGATTCATTTATTTGTGGTACTCTTTGTCAACCTACAGTTGTAGCCTGGAGCATTAAAAAATATATAATTACTTTATAATGAGTTTAGCAAGTATTAACTAATTATAACTATAATATGTATTTATAATAATATCTCACCAAGGCCATTGCTCAAAAGAGCGTATTCTGTTAACTTAAAAAAACTTTGTAGCCTCGTCGAATACAGCTTGGGTTCAAAATAACGATCCGGTTAACTAAGTGAATATTAATGTGTTTAGCCTAATCATCTAAAATTGAGGTCCGAAATTGATTTTGCCCCCCCTTAATAAAATTCCTGGCGACGCTGCTGCATCACTCATACCCTAGTAGCACAAATTGTTGGGCCAACATTGGGAAATCATCGCCACATTTTGTTGGCCAACAGTGCGGCATTTCCATTTGCCCAACTAAATGCCAGGTGCAGACAACCAATATACAGTGAAATCCCAACGGTTGGGAATGCTCGTTGGTGATCTGTGAGCCATCATTGTAATGCCAATAGAATGCCAACTGATGCCAACCGAATTCCAACATAATTCCATCCTTAAGCCAACAAAAATCAAACGATTTCCGTACATTCCTCCATTGTAACGACAGCTCTCTTCATTTTAACAATCTTAATGAGTAACTATAGTGTAGTGTTTAACAGCTGAATAGACAATGGATTAAAGAAGAGAAAGTTTGGAATTTCTCATTTTATGAAGGGCTGTTTCTACCTGCTTCACCCTCATGCTGTCTTGTTAACATAGCTACCTCATTCCACCGCATTACATTTATAGTGGAGGCTAGACCTATGTAGACAGTCGGGATGCTTTGAGGATTAAGCCATTGTCTGGCACTTAAGGAGTGATATGGTAATGACTGAACGGCAATCGTCTGGTGCCCCACGTGGAGTCATAGCTAAAATGTCAAAAATTCAGAAATGAGCACTGATTGGTTGCACACGAAATTCTATTGGCTGTCAGGCAAATTCAACGCCCAAGAAAACACGCTGAAAATCCAGAATATACAACTCTATTGTCCAAGACACCCTCATTTCAAGTTATTTACTGCGGATTATAAGGGTCTGTCGGCATTGCTTTGAAGAAAGTTGTATATGTAGAAGTAGTCTCCACTATACAGTTAGTGGTAGGGGAAAACTCACTTCTTGGAAATACAGAACAGTATGTTCCTCAAATAATCTTCTTAACATTAATGCCAGTTTCAAAATAATTCTGCAACTGAAAAAAGTCACTGCAAGCTATACTGTATTTTTTAAAACTTTGTCTTATATTCACTGGCACTAAATGAATTGGCACAGTAACAAGGTTTCTTAAGTATTTTATATGGGACATGACACTGTAAAGAGGGTTGACTGTATTTGCCTGTATAATTTTAAAACATAGTTCATAACAGGGTTAAAAACGTAGTTACATTACGTTTCAATATCCGTCTAATCTGATCAGCCTAACCAATAAGAACTTGATTTCTAAAATGCTGTTCCATCAAATTGTTTCAAATATTCCTACATGCACTTAATTCTTGACTTCAGTTGTTCCACTTCTGTCTTCATTCTGGCTATTTCCTCTCTAATTTCTTGTTTAACTTCTTTTGTTGCCCCATTTATTTAATTAACTATTCTTTCTTCCATTCTTTCAAGGCTTTTGATGACCTCTTCAGAAACTCCTGGCCCTGGGTTCATTTCAACCCCTCCAATTATCAGCAGCACTATGATCACTAGGGCCCAGGTCGCCGTGACAGCTTGATTTTCTCTAACGGTTCCTTTGGTCCCTGCTCTCCTTTTTTGACCCAAATGAGCCTATCCTCATTCTGTATACTTCGATTTCGATGGTCATGTCCCTTGTGTCGTTTTTTCCCTAAATCCACTCCGCTCCTCTTCCACACGTCTGTACGTTACCACTGCTTGTTTAGAACGCACCAGGTGACACCAATAGTGGAAGAAGTGAGGAGGAAACACCAATTATCACTAGAAGCCGTAAAAAATTAAATATGTTTCAAACGGGAAAAAGTAGCTAGGGAGGCCACAGTTAAATCAGTGTGTCAGTAGAATTTAATAATAGGGAAGTGAAGTTAATAGTGTGAAAGAAGAGAGTGTAATAACCAAGAGCAGATAAATGAGCTTAATTACATTTAGTAAAGCATAACGTAGTTAAAGGAGGGTTACGACTTAATATTATCCAATGTTTAAATGACATGTAATCACACGTCTCCATCGTACAGGTAAGCGAGTGCCCCGTAGATTTTTTTCTCTAGGCAGTTCACAAAGACTGGAGTAGGCTTGAACTAACAGCAGCGGGAATAGTGTGCAGATTCAGTTGTTTATGTAAACAAACGTTAACGTTTAAATTGAGACACGTTGAACTGCTGTGCGAAAAATTTTAGTAATGTAATGTGCTGAAATGGATCTGTCAGAAACCGTAAGGTAGGTACGGATCCATCTCTAAAGTGGAGATTTAGGCTGATGTAAAGTTGTTGTTTAGGACAAATAAATTCATATTCATATTCATTCATATTCACATGCACTTAATAGATTAGGCTTATTCATTATCATATAACATTTAAAAGACTTATATAATACCGTATAAATAATGCCAACTTAATGAAGTAATGAAAACTAGTGATTTAGGGATAATATTTACCAAGGATCTTAGGTTTAACAGCCAGATTGAAATAACCGTTCTAAAGCGTTAAGAAATCTAGGTTTTATTATAAGGAATTCATGTACATTTAGCGAAAACACATTAATCAGACTTTAAAATTCATTGGTCACACAAAACCATGAATATGTTAGGCCTACAGTCATATGGAATCCAATGACTATTCAACTCTCTGATTCAATAGAAAAAGTACAATAAAGCTCTATAAATTGTTGATGTTAAAAAGTACTGCCCATTATCCAATATACTTGAATTACTAGAAGTATATGGTACTAGCATGTGCCCGCGGCTTCGCCCGCGATAATTATTTCAAAAATTAAAAATTAAGAGCATAATAATTAAATCATTATATTTATTAACACCTAAATCACGTGGACTACATACCACGATTAGATAGCGTCGCCTGGTAAAAGCGACCTCAGATTCTAGTTCCTTGGCCCAGAATACCCCTGTACAGTGAGTTTCGTCCAAATCGAACAATGTTTGACCATATTTAGGCCTATATTGATTATCCCTCTCTTCCGTGTAGGCTGAAAATTTCATATGTCTTCGGGCCTTGATATTCTAAACAAATGAATCGTCCAGGATGGACTTACAAAATCAAGCGATCGCCCGCGATAATTATTTCAAGAATTAAAAATTAAGAGCATAATAGTTAAATCATTATATTTATTAACACCTAAATCACGTGAATTACATACCACGATTAGATAGCGTCGCCTGGTAAAAGCGATCTCAGATTAGAGTTCCTTGGCCCAGAAAATCCCTGTATAGTGAGTTTCGTCCAAATCGAACTATGTTTAACCACATTTAGGTCTATGTTGATTATCCCTCTTCCGTGTAGGTTGAAAATTTCATTTGTCTACGGGCCTTGACATTCTAAACAAATGAATCGACCAGCGTGGGCTTACAACATTCAAGCGATCGCGATGCTTTTAATTCCACGGTATGACAAAAATAGCCAAAACCAACTGCAATATATTTGACATTGAAATGTATTACTGAAATCTGATGCTTCGACAGCGCTAAAATCACGTTTTCTGCCAGTTTTTCACTCATAACTCGCGAACGAAAGCTAAAATTAAAAATTCGGCTTCGAGGTGCATTCGCCCACCTTTCAGTCCATCTATCTTTAAAATTTCAGATCTCTGCGTTCAGTAGATTTCGATGGGCATCGTGAACAGACAGACAAACAGCATGTGCCCGCGGCTTCCCCCGCGATAATTATTTCAAAAATTAAAAACTAAAAATTAAGAGCATAATAGTTAAATCATTATATTTATTAACACCTAAATCACGTGGAGTGCATTCCACGATTAGGTAGCGTCCCTTGGTAAAAGCGACCTCAGATTCGAGTTCCTTGGCCCAGAAAACCCCTGTATAATGAGTTTCGTTCAAATCGAACAATGTTTGACCATATTTAGGGTTGATTATCCTTCTTCCGTGTAGGTTGAAAATGTCATATGTCTGTGGGCCTTGACACTAAACAAATGAATCGTCTAGGATGGACTAACAAAATCAAGCGATTGCGTTGCTTTTATTTCCAAGGTATGAGGTATGATGACAAAAATAGCCAAAGCCAACTGTAAGTGATTTGATATTGAAATTTATTACTGAAACTGATGCTTCGAAAACGCAAAAAATGCAAGTTTTCTGCCCGTTTTTCACTTATAACTCTCGAAGGAAAGCTAAAATTAAGATTCCGGCTTCGAGGTGCACTTTCCGACCCTTTAGTCCATCTATGTTTAAAATTTCAGATCTCTGCGTTCAGTAGATTTCGCTGGGCATCGTGGACAGACGGAGGACAGACACTTCCTTTTATTAATATAGATAAAAAGTTTAAAATTTAGAAAAAAATAGCCAAGGAATAATTTTTCTTCGCAAATTACTGAATTAAAAATTGAAGACAATAATATTGTTAACAAAGTTTCCTTTTACGTGCCAAATGAACTAAGTAGACACAGGGAGATATTCTTTACCCCCAGGGTAAATACTGATATTCACAAAAATTCACCTCTAATAAAGTAATCACATTGTACAATAAAATTAATTTTTTAAATTTTCAATTACTTAGCTTGTCCAAAAATTAATTTAAAAATGCTTTAGCCGAAGTTAATTTAGTACTGAATTGAAATTATTGAATTGAAATTAAATTGTAGTTAGTGTATTGGTTTAGTGTATGATGCCAAACATTCTCCTCACTTTTTCTTTCTTATCCTAAATGTTTTTATTCACAAAGGCATTATATACTGTGTTTAGAGAAAAAACCTGGCAACTGCTGGAACCCAGAAGTGGCTAGGAATTTATTGTTATTTTTATTAAATTGTAGTAAGGTATCTTTCGTGTATTCTTATGTTTTTGTATTTTTTGTTTTTATTATTTTCTATGCATGAATTGTATTTTTGTCATGGATTATTATTAAATAAGAATTAAAAAAAAATAGCATTACCAAATTGTGTAAAAATCTGTTCAAATTTCTAAATAATACTATCTGTTCTATTCTTAATTTACATTCAATTACAATTTTGGTTATAAGAAACAGTTTGTAACATAATCTGAGTGTGTTCGAAAACAGGGTACTTAGGAAAATATTTGAGCATAAGAGAGATGAAAATGGGGACTGGATAAAACTGCATAACGATGAGCTTCATAACCTGTACGTAATATAGGCCTAGTAAGGGTAATTAAATCATGGAGGATGAAATGGATTGGAAATGCTTCACATATGAGGGAGGAAAGACATCTCAGAAATACTGACAAACATCATTTGGAAGAACTAAACATACGTGAGAAGACAATAGTAGAATTTAGTTTTTAATGGAAGTAGGATTTGTGATGGATGGTTGGAGCTAGCGGAGAATAGGGTTGAATGGCAGGCTCATGTAAGCATGACAATGAACCTCCGAGTTCCATAAAATAGATAATATTTCCTAAGCTTGCCTAGGAATTGTCTACTGTTATTGAGTAGGTATTATTATTATTATTATTATTGTTAATCTGATTTTTTCTTATTCCATGTTTAGGCCCATCAATCAACATTTGATAGAATTGATTTTTTCTTTCCACGGTTTATTAAGTGTCAGAATGGTACATTATGAGATTTTTTGGACAACGGGAAATGTCCATGTACATATGCACGATAACTTGAGTAATTATTGGATTTTCATTTTATTTATCACGACCATGGGAAGAAACCTATTGATTTTAAACCAAATCAGTTGACTGGTATCTGAGAAAAGCCCAATTTAGCACCAATTTTTGGTCATATATTATACAGAATTTATCAAATGCAAATCAATTCTCATGAAAACATACTGTTTTAAAGTGTTTCATATACAGCTTTGGAAGTTGCAATACAGTTAGCTTTGACAAATAGCACTACCCACATATTGCTTCACTAATGCTTATCAAAAATTAGACCTTTGTTCCTCCATAAACCCTGCTTAATGAATCGCTCTGGACTATTACCCAGAAATCAATTACAAAAATAACTTATTTTTTTCATATCAAAATTACAATTATCACAGATTAAACAAAAGAATTCTCACACTTGTTACATCAGATTACCTGATTTTATCATCATCATTATCAATTTATTTAGAGGCACTCGGTTACAGGACTATTTTGCCAACAATAAAGCTGAAGATGAAATTTGATGATCAGTGACGTTATGAATTTGGGGACCAGTCGTACCGTAAGTTTCCTGACCTTCATCAATGACAGTACAGCAATTATATTGGTGTGACACTACAAAACTAGGCATTAATAATAAAGATATCTAGCTAAGAGAAAAATTTATGTTCTATACATGAATAGATTCTTATTTCAGATATGCTAAATATTATTCAAATAGTAGTTTCAAAATCCCATGTGCTTTCGTCCTCTAATAGAGGAGTCATTTTGTTACTTTCACCGCTATGGCGTGGTAGAAGCTCATGCACCAGGCATACTTGACTGTATATTAATTTATTTTATGAACAAACCTACTAGTAGATTATGGAACGAACCTAAGTTGTGGGTTTTTAGAATACCTAAACAAACAACTCTATCTTGGTGATCATTCACTTGGGATCCGTCATTATTACATACAAAATTATTTAAGATGTAGGCAAAAAGCTCAGGCAAGCTGATTCAGGTACAAGAAACATCTTGTCTCCACTGTCTAGGTCTAGACGTTGTTTGAGCAAGTGAACCATAAGACCATAGATCAATCCATATTACGCAGAGCATTATTGAATATTTTGAGTATATGTTTTGGTGCCAAAAAACCATACAAATTCAAATACATGTATTTTTTATATTTTTAAGAACTCACTAAATATTACATCAACTGAAAGAACGGAATTGTAGGTTAATGAACCCTGTTTTCATATTGTTATCAAATTTTATTTCCGTTTTATAGTGTAGAAATATAAACAATGCCAAAGACTCTGTTGGCAGACTACATTAATGAAAATTTCTTTGATCATGCTGTAATATGCTCATTACATGTGACACATGCATTATAATACATTCATTATAAAATTTCTATTTAAAATTTTTTTAAAAATTCTGTTCTCTTTAATTTTAATATTATTCTAAATTGAATTCATTTTGTATTATAAAAATAAGTTGATTTCAAAAAACAACAAAGAAGCATCGACATGACTAGATACCACTTGCAGCCATCTGTTGCAGAAGACAAGAACTAGAAGTACAGCTGATTGTGCGTCTATGATTGTTCGTGTGAATCTAAACTATCAAGTCTTAGACATATAAATATAATTAAACAATAGTTGTATGCAACTTTTTAATGGTAATTGAGACATTTGTAAAAAAATCATGAAATGAACAAAAAAATTATTTCTAAACTGAAAGTACAGTGGTTAATTTTTAATTGATTGACCCAAAAATTGCTTTGATCGAAAAAGGGAGACACAACTATATGTGGTCAAGACAAGTATGAAAAAAATAAACTACAAAAAATCATGATTAAATTAATTTTCTTAAGTCCATTTGCAAACATTAAAGTGTAGGCTACGTATGATAGTAAAGCTAGGAAATGGTGGATGTAACAGTAATATATACATAACATTAGTAAAACACAGAATAAATTCAAAGTTAAATAAACCTATTCTTAAAAGTGACACAGATTCAGGATTAACTTCCCCATATCCACATGTAGTGCTTGTATATCCCAACTGAATGAAAAGCCGTTAAACTCCCCCATCACTACTACATAGATCTTCCGGTATGACTTCAGATTTTGCTTGTATACTGTATGCAGAACTTCCTCTCAGGTTTGGAACCAGAAGTTTCACACTTTCCAAGGCAAAGAACCAATACACACATTAGGCTACATTAGGAAAGGTTTGGGAAAAAACAAATTTAAGTCGCACCTTGGGATGAATGTTCCCACCCACCACACCCTTGCGATGCACTTTCTTTTATACCATGATCTAGCAAATTCTTCTGTCCTCATATTACGAAGAAACTCGTGATTGGAAGTTGGTGGTGTGATGTCATACTGCTAAACAAAAGGTGACAGGCTGAAAAACTCGGGAAGATATAATATGCCACATTTATGAAACCTACAAACAGTGTATCGTACATTAATCGAAAATGCAAGGGTGCTTTGCTAAGGCTACAGCCTCCGCTTCGTGCACTTAACTATTTGCTTAGTGCTATGCATTATTTAGACTATATACAGAGGTGATTGTGGTACAGTCGGGAATGCAGAGTGAGCTAGCGGGTTGTCATTTTGGTACAAGGGTTGGTAGCTGGTATTTGGTATGGTAGGGAGTGTCGAGTGAGGGTACGGTCGAGAGTTCCGTGGTGGTCGCCATAGCAACACAGTGAGTGGAGCATAAGGGGCGACTTGCATTTGATTTATGCCAAAGGTTGTTCCTCTGATGTCTTTTGAGGTTCGATTTTTGGGTAAATTTCTTGCAACATACATCACATGTAAATGGCTTATGTCCAGTGTGATTGAGCATGTGCGATTTGAGATATCCTTTACGAAAAAATTTCTTGGTACATATATCACACGTAAATGGCTTATCTCCAGTGTGAGTGAGCATGTGTTTATTGAGATTCCCAATTCGTGAAAATTTCTTGGTACATATATAACACGTGAATGGCTTATGTCCAATGTGAGTGCTCATGTGCGATTTGAGATCCCAACTTCGGGAAAATTTCTTGGTACATATATCACACGTGAATAGCTTATCTCCAGTGTGCGTCAGCATGTGTTGTTTGAGATTCCCTCTTAGTGAAAATTTCATGGTACATATATCACACGTGAATAGCTTATCTCCAGTGTGAGTAAGCATGTGTGATATAAGATTCCCTCTTAGTGAAAATTTCTTGGTACATATATCACACGTAAATGGTTTGTGCCCAGTGTGAGTGAGCATGTGTGTTTTGAGAACCGAACTTCGGGAAAACTTCTTGGTACATACATCACACATGAATGGCTTGTGTCCTGTGTGAGTGCGAATGTGCGTTTGGAGATTCTCTCTTCGGGAAAATTTCTTGCTACAAATATCACATGTATGTGGCTTGTGTCCAGTGTGAGTGAGCATATGTATGTTGAGATTCCCTCTTTTGGAAAATATCTTGGTACATACATCACACGTGAAATGTTTGTCTGAAGTACGAGTTAGCTGCTTACTGTTTCCAGCAGAGGATGTGCTTGTACATACAATAGGTGAATGTGATTGCATTACATGATCCTCTTCTTCATCAGTTACCGGTGAAACTCCAGAAAGCTGCTTCAAATTGTGAAAGGTGCTACATGCTGTAGAATCAGTGCGTTCTGTATCCTCACTTTTGATTTCTTGTGTCTGTATTATTGTCTCGAATGTAATTGGGATAGGTTCACTCTTTGGTTCTGTTTCAGGAATTTCTTCCTTGATTTCAATCATAGTACACTCAGATTTAAGCACAGTCTCCATTCTGTTCGCTTACTGAACTGAAAATAGTTCTAGTCTTGACGCAATGCTACATCAACTCACCGGTAGAAGTATAATATGTATTATCAGATGCGCAGTGACTCATAGCAAAACAGCACCATCTGCAGATTAGATTAGATGGAGAGTCAACATAATAATAATGATGATGATGATGGTGATGATGATGGTTGTGGTGATGATGATGGTGATGATGATGATGATGATGAAGAAGATGAAGACGACGACGACGACGATGATAGTAATAATAATAATAACAATTTTTTTAGGAATATACCAGAATACAATGGTTTCCCTTCATTCCACAACAATCCTTTTCCTCCATAAGTCCCTGCCCATAGCATCTTCTTCACTTAATCCTTTTCTCGCCATACTCCTTTTCACCCCATCCATCCAGCACTTCTTTATTTTCCTCCTTCTACTTTCCAATCCTAAATTTTCTCGGGTATTCTATCCTCTGTCATTCTGAGTACATGTCCATACCATTCCAAGCGTCTTTCTTCTACAATTTCCAAAATATTCCTTTCAACTTGCATTATTTCCCTTATTCTATTATTCCGAATTTTTTCTTTCCTGGATTTTGTTGCTGAACGCCTCCAAAAATCAATTTCTAATACCATTAATTTGTTTGCTTGTTGTCTACTTATGGTCAAGTTTCAGGGCCATATAATGTTGTACTTTGGAATACTGCCTGATATATTCATTTTTTAGTTCTATGTAAAATATTTTTACTCCATAAGATTGACTTTAGCATTCCTATAATTCTCTTCCCATCTTTGAATCTCTAAATTTCTTGTTGCATCCTTTTGCATAATAGACCCTAGATATTTAAAATATTCAACATGTGCAATTTCTTCTGCAATACATATTAACTTTTCTTCCAAATCTATTGCCAATTATTAGGTTTTATTGAAATTTATTTCTAAATCGCCATATCTTGTAATCTTATACCAACTTTCTGATCATATATGAAGCATCATCTGTATCCTCAGTAATTATTACTAGATTGTGAAGGTAGTAATCTGGATGAATTTGAATTCCCATATATCGACATATCCTAGCCCAGTTTTGAAGAGCCATATCAATATATATTTTGAACAATGTCGGAGATAAGCGCATCCTTGTAAAAGTCCTTTTGACGTATAAAATTCTTCTCATAATTGGAAACCCATCTTTATTCGGCATTTATTTTACGTGTATATTGATTTTAATAAAATAATAATATCAATAATAATAATAATAATAATAATAATAATAATAATAAAAATGCAAGCTTTGAATTTAGTATTTGGTACCCTAGTAGCACACTTCGTTGGCCCAATGGAGGGATTTGGTTGGCATGGTAGGGATATGTTGGGAAAAGGTTCGTTGTAATTTCCTCCTTTGGGCCCATTCATTTTTTTGTTGGCGTTACCTTCCGACCTACCGTTGGGCTTATGATTGTTGGGCCAACGTTGGAATATGATCGCATTTATCTTCTCACCAGTCTTCGGCAATTTCAGGGCGTGTTCGTAGGTCTCGGCACAGGCCGTAACGGTCAACGGTCATTCCTCATTCGCCATCTTGATATGTACAGAAGTTAACTGTTTTGATTCTCATTCATATTTCATACATAATATCCCTAGTAGCACAGATCGTTGGGCCAATGTTGGGGAATGATCGCCATGTTTCGTTGGTCAACGGTTATGAATGTCCGTCGGGGTTCCGTTGCCAAGGAGCGTTTTATCCAACCAACTGCCAACTGTAGCCAACCAATATACAACAAAATCCCAACAGTTGAGAGACACCTATTAGGTAATGGTGGAACTACTACGCAGCGCAGAGACATCTGGCGGAAATACTAGAAGCACACAAAACTTAATTTTTTATTTTCCCTTTCATCCCTTTAATCATCCCTTTTCTCCTCTTATCCCTATTAACTCCCTCCTCTCCTTCACCCTACCTACCTATTCCTATCGTATAAAATTCGCACCTATGGGGATTCGATCTCGGAACCGCTTGCGTTATAGTCTATCGCTTTAACCACTACGCTATTAGATCGTTGAAATAAAAATCGAGAATTCTTCTAGCCTATTTACTACAGAGATGTGTAATACATGATAAATAGTAAGAAGGATATACATCTCGTATTTTGAATATTTGATGTGAATATATGATAACGTTATTTTCAGAGAACAAATAAAGAGCCCTAATATTAATAGAAGTAAAAACACCATTCGGATTCTTGAACATATCAAGATTGCGAATAACTGTTGTATGACTTGTTTCTTCATCGTCTTCGTGATGACCCGAAGTACGCCGGAAATTGCCGAAGATTGGCAGGAAGAGGTGGAGCGAAGTAAATTTTTATCATGTAACGCGCGCAAAGAGCTCGAATAATTAATTAATTAAAACTGTTTTATTTTATAGGAAATGAAAATTTAACGCTTATAATGTTATTTCAACACTTTTTAATTTTAACATAAATGCGATCACATTACAACGAGATTTATTGTTGGGCCAGCAATCATAAACCCAACGGTAGGGAGAGCCCTCGTTGGGTCAACGTCGTAAACCCAACGGTAGGACTTGGCGCATGACGCAACGGAAACGTACATTGGGCTAACCGAGGAAATTACAACGAACGTTTTCCCAACATATCCCAACCATGCCAACCAAATGCCTCTGTTAGGCCAACGAAGTGTGCTACTAGGGATTAGGTAAGCCCTTTGATTGTTCTCTGAATATATAACGTTATCATTTTTACACAATACTGTATTATGAGTGTTGCATGAAATACAGCCTCTAAAAATAAATAGGCCTATCATTTATAGGCTATTCGAAATTTACATTATAATTGAAGAGGTACCTTTATTTGTTTCAGATGATTTACTGAAATCAAGGCAGAAGGAAATCAAAGCAGAGGAGGAGCATAAGCAACGATATTCCAACTAAATTGGAACAGTTCGCAAGATCAATTGGGATTTTCAAGATTTCAAACCTGCATATATGGAGCATGCAGTTATGTGTCAGAATCAAGTATTTCGATTTATTATACCGTGCATGTTACCGTAGGCCTTAGTATTTCATGTAAACGCATGTTATATAAATTTATGTAAGTCTTTCCACGTTATGCCCTCATTATATAGTCTAAGAAATCCAGGGAATGTTGCCAGTAAGTTGAGCCAACATTGAGGTTAGGGAAACATTTTACAGTACAAATAATGGGAAGGAATCGATTTATAGCGCACAATATCTAGGCTATAATAAACATATCTTGCATTTCATAGTAACCTAATCTATTTCTTTGCACTAGTAAATAATTTTCAATCTCGTAATAGCCTATGTAACTTGCAGTCGGTAGTCGAAGATGAATTTCTCGACTGCTGACTGCAACTGTACTTTGTGAATGGCGTACATTACTCACCACACTTTACTTTGACTATCAACTACAGACTGCCAACTGCACATTGTGGATAGAGCTGTAAGCCTACGTTAGTTATATAATCAACTCAACCTCTATAATTTAAAAACATAGTTCATGACAGGGTTAAAAAATGCATTTACATTATGTTTGAATAACAGTCTAAATCTGATTAGCTTAACTTGATTGCTAGAATCCTTTTCCATCAAATTGTTTCATCTATCCCTAATGGCCTATATGTGCACTTAATAGATTAGGTAATTTAAAACATCTTTACCAAATCATGTAAAATCTCTTCAGATTTCTTCTATCTGTTCTATTCTTAATTTAGGCCTACATTCAGTCACAATTTTGGTTATAACCCCAATAGGCTACAGTTTGTAGAATCAAATTTAAAATTAAGTCTAAAATGTTGTGTGTAGGCCTAATCAATTTTGCTAATGATCCTAACATCAGTCTTTGTAAAAGTAAAATATTACTAGATTATGGAATAAAATGGGAATAATGGAACTTTGCGCCCCACGAGTTCCCCTTTCCACTCGCCTGGCTGCTTCCCGCTTCCGCCTGCCCTGCTTCCCCGCAGGTCATGCCATCATGCCTGTAGCCGCTGCTCAACGCCGGTAATGCGTAATTGCGATTGGCATGTTACCTAATATTTCACAATAAAAATAAAATACCCTTGCACCTGGCATTCAACCCAATTCTGTACTAATTCCATCCTACTATCCC
Organism: Ectobius pallidus; assembly: GCA_964059195.1. Lineage (NCBI taxonomy): Eukaryota > Metazoa > Arthropoda > Insecta > Blattodea > Ectobiidae > Ectobius > Ectobius pallidus. The sequence continues at coordinate 9,196,061 of CAXKWD010000005.1, read as the reverse complement.
CCACAAATCCTATTTCCCTTAAATCTACATCCTAATATTTTCTTTCCACCTACGTCTAAGTCTTCCAAGTGGGTCTCCCACTCAGCATTTTTTAGATATCTTTCCCCCCCATACGCACAACATGTTTAGCCCATTTCATTCCCTGTGATTTAATTTCCCTTACTATATCTGGTGGCGAGTACAGATTATGAAGCTCGTCGTTATGCAGTTTCCTCCAGTCCCCATTTTCATCTCTCCCATAGGCCCAAATATTTTCCTAAGCAGCCTGTTTTCGAACACACTCAGATTATGTTACAAACTGCATCTTACAATCAAAATTGTAATTGAATGTAAATTAAGAATATAATAAATAGAATTATTATGAATTTTGAAGAGATTTTACACAAATTTTTAAAGCTTTTTTAAGCCTATATTGAAGTCTTTTAAATATTATTTGATAATGAATAAGCTAATCTAAGTGCATTTTAGAAATAAAGCTCTTACAGGTTAAGCTAATCAGATTAGACTGTTTTTCAAACATAATGTAAATACGCCTTTTAACCCTGTTATGAACTATGTTTTTAAATTATACAGGCAAATAGAATGGAAGTTACTTGATAGAGTTGATTATATTTCTAACGTATAGGCCTAATAATGGTGATGCTATAACTGGACACAAGACAGCTGTATAACAAATTAAGTAATCACAGTAGGTTAAAAGATTGCACATTGTTACTTATATGAGAATATAAAGATTAACACCATATAATATTGTAAACGTTAATGGTAACATTCTTGGATTTCCTAGACTATATTGAGGGCATAAGGTGGAAAGATCAACTTACATAAATCAACTATTCTCACATTACATAAAAATGAAGTTTATTAATATATGTTATATAGTTCATAATATACCTTATATATCTGACTTATCCATAACTTGTAAAGCAGCAATAACAATAAACTATTCATTATTCATTTCTCTGAATTTTATTTAGCCTAAAGCCAAGATTCTTTCCTTATGTAAGTACATTCAAGATGGCGCCCAGTGCAGCAAGCAGGGAAGTTCAGTCCGGAAAAAACGGAATTGTAAGGGCAAATGACTGTGGGAAATGTTGTAGAATTGTGAAAAATGGACTATTATGCAATCTGTGTGACAGGTTTTATCATTTCCGATGTAGTGGGAGTGACCCAGTGCTAATAAAATCAGTAGAAGAAGGGGACGCCTGGGTCTGTGAACCATGCAAAATGGACGAAAAGGATGATTTATGTGCAAACTGTGAAGAATATAAACATGAAATGAAGTGTAAAGACATTCATATTGATTTACTAAAACAGGAAAAGGAAGACCAAAAAAATAAAATCGTCGCCTTACAGAAGGAACTGGAAAACATGCGGGCCAACGAACTTCTCCACACAAAACAAAAGGAGAGTGAAATAACAGCAACAAAGATAAATGGTATGTTAGAGACACTAATTACTGAAAATCAGTCACTCAAAACAATCATCGAGTGTCTCAAAAATGATATTCAGTTGACACAAGAAGATATAGCAAAAAGCAACTGCTGTATAAATCAAGCACAATTTAGGCCTACTCCAAATAAGTCTCAAGGAACTTGGCATAAGCCCAAAGTGACAATCAATAATAAAAGCCAGACTCAGAGTCACTCCTGTGTGGAAACCAGAAATCGATATGGTATTTTACAGCAGATTGAAGAGGAAAACCACTACAGTGACAACCCTAACCTCAGACTCAACGACAGTTCCTGTCCACCCATAGGCCAACTAGAAAAGGGGAAAGCCATCGTGATTGGTGACTCACTACTAAAACATGCGGGGGAATCATGCAAAAAAGAGGGACACAAAGTATTATGTTACCCTGGCATAAGACTCGAAGAACTACTCCACAAGGTACAAAACCTGCCACTAGAATCTATGAACCCGGAAGTTGTTGTGATCCATGCAGGTACCAATAATATACAGAATGGTGTCATGGCCGAAACCATCATGGGGGAAACAATGGACATAGTCGACAATATAAAAAAAAGAACTCCCAATACCAAGATCATAGTGAGTAGTATACTACGTCGAAGAGGTGTAAGTGACCGCAGGATTCAACGCATCAACAGCGAACTGGACTGGTTATGTTCTGTGCGTAATCTCCTCTATATTGAAGGGAACTGCTGGATTGAGCCACAGGACATAGCACGAGATGGAGTACATCTTAATCAAAGCGGAACATTTAAACTAGGCAAGCTTCTCTGTGATGCAATTAACTCTTGCAAGCCGGAAAACTAGACAAGCCAGTGGTGGATGAACGAGATAAGTCTTTAAATATACCGGAAATCTCAAAATATAACCATAAACAAAAGGACCCAGCCATAAACAGAAATAATCATACACAGAGTCACAACAAGGTAAGACTAAGACAACTAACTCATTTGTCCCAGACCAACACAACAGACTTGAATCTACCTTCTATTAATATGCACGATCCCCTTACCAACGTAAAACAGAATAATAAAAATTTGCGAATCCTACACCAGAATGTACAGTGGGCTAGAAACAAGCATCCCCAAATCGAAGCAATGCTGCAAAACTATAAACCCAACTTACTTATACTAACGGAGCATGCAACACAAAAAGATTGTATAGAATTGCTTAATTATAACAACTATCAGGTAATCACCAGCTACTGTAGGGCCAATTACAGAGGAGGGGGAGTATGCATCCTATCACAACCAGATGAAAAATACAAATTCATGCCGAGTATACAAGCCCTATCAATAGAAAAAATTATCGAAATTGCTGCAATCGAATATAATTATTGTAGAGAAGCGTACATTGTAATAGGTATATATCGACCTCCAAATTCTGACATAAACAATTTCATGATACAGCTACAGGAAATCCTAGATAAAACGATGGGCACAGGCAAGTATATAATTTTAGCAGGTGACTTTAATCTAAATATTTTGAACAATGAAACCGACACTCGCAGACTGATAGAATTACTGCAATGCTATAACATAACACACACAGTGGACTCGCCAACCAGAATAACAACCACATCTGCAACATGTATTGATAACATATTTACAAACATACCAAAGGACCTGCGCATAACCTCGCTCTTTGAAGCAGGCATCTCAGACCACATAGGGCAATATATAGACATAAAAGCAGACAATGACATGCATACCACACATACCTACGAATATAAAAGAATCATTGACAAATCACTAATCCCCGAACTATATCATCGCCTAGAAAAGGAAAATTGGGACAGTGTATATAATACTGCAGCAATAGATGAAAAAACAATTGAACTCCAAAAAACACTGGCACATTACATCAATGTAACTTTCCCAATAAAAAAAATCAAACATAGGTCGACTCCCAAAGAAAACCATGACTGGGTAACTAAAGGAATATGTATTTCCAGGAGCAAACTTAAACTACTTATCACACACAGTAAAACCAACTTCTCAGATGATTTCAAAATTTATTTTTACAATTACAAAAAGATCTATCATAACGTAATTAAGGCAGCAAAACTAATGCATAATGCTAGACAAATTAACACTTCAAAAAATGTCTCTAAAGCATCATGGGCACTAATAAACAAAACCAGGAAAAAGAGGAAAGTACATACCGAGGGCATAACACTAAAACAGGAGGGACAAGATATTACAGACCCCCAAAATATAGCCGAAATCTTTAATACGTTTTTCACAAATGCCACTATAAATAACAATCATGAGCATGTAAATAGTAACTATAGGAGTCATAACATAGCTAATAGCATAACCAACTCTATGGTTCTCTGGCCTACTGACTGTATAGAAGTAGAAAGAACTTTCAAAGAATTAAACATGTCTACAGCATGTGGAATAGATGGGTTGTCAAATGAATTATTGAAAATCTGCAAAAGCTATATACTTCAGCCCTTAGTACACATCATTAACCATTCTTTCACAGCTGGAACCTTTCCAAATAGCCTAAAAATAGGAAAGGTAACCCCCATATATAAAAAAGGGGATAAAACTGATATTAAAAACTACAGACCTATAACGATAATCTCCCCACTCTCAAAAATACTTGAAAGTATCTACTTAAAGAGACTAATTAGCTTTTGTAACAAACATAAAATTATCCCCCAAAATCAGTTTGGATTCCAAAAAGGTAAATCCACAAAAGATGCCATCTCAACAACACTAAACAGAATCATAGACCAAATGAACAATCGGGAAACAGTTGTCGGGGTTTTTCTAGATCTCACCAAAGCATTTGATTGTGTACAGCACGATCTATTATTAGAAAAGCTACAAGGATTCGGGGTACGGGGTAATGCAAAAGAGTGGCTTAAAGCCTATTTGAAGGACAGGAAACAATATACACAAATTAATAAAACAGATGTGTACGGGTGTAAAACCCAATACAACTCTGATTTACAGAATATAAAACTTGGAGTACCCCAAGGGTCAGTAATTGGACCTGTCTTATTCTTACTGTACATCAGTGACATAGAAATGACCACTTCCAAGATAGGGGTAGATAGCATCTTTTATGCCGACGATGCCACGTTTCTTTTTTCAGCAAAAGAACCACAAGTCCTAAACATAAAAATGAAAATGGTGATAGACCAATTAGAACAATACTGTGACAAACACAATTTAATACCTAATATTAACAAAACTAATTACCTACACTTCGTATTACAAAAACACCCAACTAATGAAACAAACATCGCCTTATCATACAAAGACCAAACCATAAACAAGACACAATCAACCAATTTCTTAGGGATCGCGTTGGATGAGAACTTAAACTGGACAAATCATATAGATAATACATGTCTTAAACTCAATAAAGCAATATTCCTTATACTACAACTGAAAGAGATTCTACCTACAGCAACACTTTGCATGGTTTACTATGCCACTTTTCACTCACATCTTGAATACGGAGCGATGTTATGGGGAACAGCCACTACTGCACAAAGAAACTCTCTTCTCGTCTTACAAAAGAGAGCCATTAGAATAATCGCAAAATTGAAACCTAGAGACTCGTGTAGAGAAGCTTTTGCTAAACTAGGGATTCTAACCATAATTGGTGTGTATCTACAATATGCAATTCTGTTTGTTAAGCAAAACAACCACTCTAACATACAAATAAACAAAGAGATTCACTCCCACTGTACTAGAACTCATGATGACTTCCACATGCAATCATACAGAGGAAAATTTGGTAAAAAAAACATAAACGTTGCAGGATCCGTATACTACAATTTACTGCCTAAAGAAATTAAAGCGTCAACAAGCGCAATGATTTTTAAAAAGAAACTAAAAAAGTTTCTAACAGAAAATAGTTTTTACACTATAGAAGAATTTGTGCAGCACTGTAAACCCCACACATAAAGACCGTAGTGACAAATACCACTGACTCAAATTATTGTTATTGGGCAAGAGAAAACTCCAATGGCTTGTCTAGTATTCATAGGCACACAAACCATCTGCAGAAGTATTTTATATTAACATAGGCTAGTATTATAGTTGTATATGTAAAAAATTATTGTATTTGAAAAAAATTAGCATAAGTTATATTGACGTTCCATATTATGATACTCTGTACATAGAAGAACGAATAAACTTAAACATAAACATAAACATGTTATACCATGTATCACCATTTTTCTGAGATATAGAATTCTGGACCAGGGTACACATAGCCTCATGAAGATGAGGAGCCACTTGATAAAGAAATAGCGGCTTCAGTCATGAAGACCACCATCTGCCAATGTAGAAGAATGGAGGAAGAAGATGCAACATGGGTAGTAGGCCTCGTCCCCTCATGGGATGAAGTTCTCGACCATTAGTATTACAGTGCTTTCACTGTACGACTTGGCCGGCAATCGCACGGGCCGACTATCCGTGACTCATGCATCAAGCGCCCAAGTGATGCCTCGTTGTCTCACCGCTGAAGTCTAGCATGTGATCTGATTGCGTTCACACGTGAATAATTATTACAGCAGTGTTTGTGTTTTTTTATGGTTAAAGTAGTTTTTAGTTTTGCTTGAAGTGTTTTAAAAATGCCACGACATAATTATACATTAGAACTACTGCGTGTGAATAGCAATTTCCTCAAAAGGTGCCGTAGATGTAATGATGCAGAAGGACGGCATTTCCAACATCTCCTGTGATAAGGCAAGTTTGTATTTTTATTTTATATTTTCATATTTTATTGTGATTACAATTACGGAAATATATACGATTCGCCGGGAGTACCGTGATATGTCATGCGCCTGGCCCCGCATGCGGTTTATCTGTGACGGTGGAGCGGCCCGTGCGATTGCCGGCCAAGTCGTACAGTGAAAGCACTGTATAACCATCAATAAGCCATCCAAATCCAATGATTTCCCTATATTCCTCCATTAGGTTCTGCTTTTTGTCTTGGTTTCATGTTTATTTTATCATAATTAGGTAGTTGATAAAATATTTTCCTCAGCAACTGCAATTTAAGAATGATTAGCAAGTCCATGCAAATCTTTCGCACTTCGCCCCTTTTGATAGGTGCCCAGGAAAACTAGGCATTTAGCTAACTAATAAATTCATTCTTATACATTCACAAAATACAGTATACGGTTGAATTAAGAGCAACATATGAACTGTATACTGTGTTTTGTGAATCTGTATGAGTGAATTTATTAGTTAGCTAAATACTTGGTTTTCTTGGACTATTATCAAAAGGGGTGAAGTGCGAAAGATTTGCATGGATTTATAAGTCATTCTTAAATTGCAGTTGCTGGGGTAAATATTTTATCAACTACCTAATTGTGACAAAATAAACATGAAACCAAGGCAAAAAGCAGAACCCAATGGAGGAATGTAGGGAAATCGTTGGATTTTGGTTGGCTTATGGATGGAATTATGTTGGAATTCGGATGGCAACAGTTGGCATTCTGTTGGCATTACAATGATGGCCAAAGGATCGCCAACGAACATTCCCAACTGTTGGGATTTTGTTGGATATTGGTTGGCTACAGTTGGCAATTGGTTGGGTAAAATGCACTTTGCCAACGGAACCCCAACGGACATTCCTAACCGTTTGCCAACAAAACATGGCGATCATTTCCCAACATTGGCCCAACGATCTGTGCTACTCACTTAGCGATCTTGTTTGTTTTGAGTATCTCCTGAAATAATCATTTTCTTCCTGTAAAATCGCTAAGTCCTTCTGAAGAACTGAAATTACCTCAACCAAGGTCCCACGCAGCACGATATGTATAATATACGTATGTTTTAGGAAATTAAGGACTAATTTTGCTATGTTTTAACAGTATTCTATGTTTTCGACATGTCCTTTTATTAAGAAGGAAAACCTACTCTACTTATTCCTTCTACTGGAGACCAGTAGTCAGAACTTACAAAAAGTGAAACTACGCTATAAATGAAATAAAAGTTAAAACTACTGCTTCTACTTCTAGAGCTACTTTACTAACACTACAGCTGAAGCTCACCAGTATTAATTTAAATTTACATTTCAATGTTTGTTCATCGGTGTGATCCAGCTTCTACTCTAATTTGATGAGAATTTCTGCTCCTACTATAATATTGAAATTTCACATTATGAGAAACTGCGTACACTTGAACATTGGAAATATTGTCTATCGTCTTCCTCTTTCCTCTCCTGAAGTCTTCTTGATGCCTCCACTCTTCTCATCTTCCTGTGGATTCCCAGAGTTCCCTCCTCCTGTTTACAACTTCGGATTCCGGTTGCTCTTCCACATGTGGTTGAGCTTCCGGCTCCCTAATCTCCACAGGGTTCTGAGCACTCTGTAGGCGACTGGATCTCCTGGAGGGAATAAGAGTTTGATTATTCTCGTCTTTGTCTTGTCTATGTCTGTCAACTCTGTCAACCCTGAATGTCTCTGCTGCCTCCTTAGAGACGTCTGTCAGAGTCTCAAGTAAAGAGTATTTGTCTTTTCGCCTCAACAAGTCTGCAATCTGGAAACCCTGTGCAGTTGTTCTAAGTTCTTTCACTTCTTCAGAGGAACCGGTACACTCAAACAAGACGTGCTCTGCTGACTCTGTGACTCCCTAGCAAGTTCCACATTCATCTGTCTGTCTTCTCTTAATTTTGTACAGGTAGGCCCGTAATGAAGTGTATGATACCTTTGCTCGGTGTCATGTCGCAGTCGCAGTCACTCCTGGATGTTCGGGAAGTATTCTCTGGTCCTAGCACCCGCTTCTGCCGCGGTCCATTCCTCCTGCCACTCGTGTATGAGGTGTCTCCTAATTCTGGTTTTATCCAGAGTTTGGAGACCCACAATACTCTCAATTTTATCCACTCTTTCCTTCTTCCTCCAGTACATGACTCCCTTCCACCTAACAAGGAGGTTGAAAGGCCATATATTCAACTTCTTTTAATATAAATGTTCTTGAATAAAATATGACATTTTATATACAGGGTGTTTCAAAAATACTTTTACAAACTTCTGCCATGGGTTCCTTACAGCAAAAGAAGGAAAAAAGTTCATATGAACATAGGTCCCATAATCGTTTGTTTTCTCATTAGGAACTGTTCAACCCATTGGTACACTCATAACACGTCAACACACGAAACTCATAACAAATAGATATGGACTGTCACACCCTTTCAAATACTCCTTGATGGTGTCGAATGGTTTCGCAGGCTTCCATTACACGTTGATGAAAAGTTTCTTCATCTGGGATCCTTTGGATTTTTATCTCTTGGGGGCACTTTAAATTATTGGTTTATGGAGCAAAGCAAATTATATCATTATCATCACTCGTATTAATTGTCATTCAAAGTTCCACCTTAACCACAAAACAATAAAATAACAGAGATTGTAAACTGGATACACGGTATCTAAAAGTTATTATATTCTTATAAGCTTTTACATATGAACATACAAGTCAATAAATAAATACAAGATTAAAATAGCGACTGATGCCGCAATAGTCTATATCAATTATTCTTAAAATTTTATCATATCATATAAATACACAAGTTAAAAGATACAAGATTAAAATAGCGATTGATGTCGCAATAGTCAATATAATTATTGCTAAATTCTAAAATGTCAGTTTTAAAAATTGTAATTGACCTTAAAAATTATAATATTTTATTGTACAATAATTATCTATTATATAGAATCTTATCGATCCTTTTATTATCAATGTTCACTAATAACAATGTTTATCTTATATACACCACTGTACATTTAATGATGATAATATATTGCCTTGTAACCCACTTTTCTTATTCAAATCGTCTGCTATCATGTATAGTACAGATATTATCTTATACTACCTTATTAAAATACATCTGGAGGCATTAGCGTATTGTTTATGTGTTAGTTTGTAGCAATTTATGTTGAAACTTCTTATTTGTTGTAGTTATCTTCTTACAAAATCATTTTAGAATCCGTGTATCTAGTACTCTAGCTGTTAATCGGATATGCGCATTTCGGCTTAATATGCCATCTTCAGTCCTAAAATATAAAATATAAAATTAACAAAACGAAATTTTTTTATTATTATAAATAATTACCTTTTAACTTTATATATTGATGTATTTAAAAGTAACCAACCTTAAAATTGTGTGCGTCGAAGTCTTCACTACATGAGTGTAAGCTTGCTACTAACGAAGTCTTATGCTATTGCTGAGGGCATAGTTCACAGTACAATTCAAAAAGTTCATTGTGGTCAATTGCTGTTTCGTTAATTATATTGTTTTTGTTTCTATATATTTCCAGATTTTCTAGTGTATTAAGCTTTAGGCTTTTTTTGTGTTTATGTAAGATTTTTAGGGTATTATCTATTGGAGAAAACTGGTGCCCGTTATTAATTAAATGTTTAGCGTAAGCTGACCTGTTTCTATTATATTTAAAATCTGCTAAATGTTCTTGAAAACGTTGTCTGAACGATCTACTGGTTTGACCTATATACACCTGTTTGCAATCGTTACAAGTTAGCTGATATACCCCAGTGTTTTCTAGTTTATCTTCCTTATTATTATTATCATTGTTAAAGAGTAATTGCTTCAAAGTATTATTAGTTTTATATGCTATCTTAAGATTTTGTTGTTGCAGAGGTTTTAAGGTTTTGTGTATTCTATTATCTGTATAGTTGTAAACAACAAATTTGTTATCTTATCCATTAGTTTTTTCTATAGGTTCCAGTGTTGACTTTTGATTGTTAGCTTTATTTAGTTTAATTTTATTCTTTTTTATTAGCTTGTAAATAACTGATTCATTATAGTGATTATTTTTAGCAATTTGTAAGATTATGTTTAATTCCTTATTGAAGTAGTGTTTACTCATCGGAATGTTTATAAGTCTACGTACCATATAGTCCAAAGCTGCCATTTTTTGACCAATAGGGTGGTTAGATTTATTGCTTATAATATTGTCTGTATATGTCTCTTTTCTGTAGATACTATATTGTAATTTTTTGTCTTGTCTTATGATGTTGAGATCTAGGAAATTGAGTTTGTTTTGAATTTCAGTTTCCAATGTGAACTTTAATTTATCATGTATATTGTTAAAGTTTTCAATTAAGTCATTAATTTCGTCTTTATGACATACAATCAGAATATCATCTACGTATCTGTTGTACTTTTACTTTCTCGCATATACGTAGTATAGAGAAAGTATTGTGATCCTGACAAAAAATCGAAGTCGAGATAACACCGGGAGAGCACGTTTCATGAAGCCTAGAAACCGAAAAAAATATTTTTGGAATGACGTCTGTCCGTCTGTCCGTCTGTCCGTCTGTCCGTGGACAAGCACAGCGGGTAAACGGTTCATTGTATTTACTTCATTTTTTGAATTAAGAACTTTTTCGAAATTTTGTCGAACCGCCCAGAAATTTAGTTTTACAACTGAAATATTAAGGGGACTTTTCATGAAAACTTTTTTTAAAAATTTGTTTTTTGAAAAAATGGCTCTAACGATTTTAATAAAAATTTAAAATTGTAAAGTCTTATCTGTGACTAATAAAATGGCTATATCCGTATTTCCGCAAAAATGACTTAAGGGGCACTTTACTCGTATCCATTTTCAATTTTTCTAGATTATATCCATTACAGTAGGCGATACATAAAAACCTATCACAGTAAAGTTGTAGAAAAATTTAAAATGAACATTTTTTATTTAACACATTTCTTTGTACATTTAATAGATATCAAGATAAAAACGAAATAAGGACAGCTTAAATGCGAATTTCAGAACATAAATGTAAATTAAAATATGAATGACATTTTGTTGCCCCTAGTAACAAGAAAACTATAGTCCTAATGTACTTATTGTTGTGAAATGCAATCAGTTTAGCTCAGTCGCAATGAACACACTAAAACCAATTACAGCGAGGTGGTAGGCCTATGGGCTAACAGGGAAGAGGTCCTGAGTTCAAATCAAACCTCGTGGCCGCCCAAATTGACTTGGGTTTTTTCATGGTTTCCTCGTTCGCAAAGGCAAACGCCGGGTTTGTAGGACTTGCTTATTTTCCATAACTCATCGCCGCTATGTCACTGGATATTATTATCGTTTAAACTGAATATCACATAAGAAGACATCACTAAACAAAGAAACATGACGCGAATGAGTTGCTAATATAGACCAGCGTTTCTCAACCTATGGTCCCGAGGACAACTGGTGGTCCGCGAACACGGTGCAGATGGTCCGCAGACATAATTAATTAAAAAATATCATAAAGCAAGTGGGAAGTAAAGAAGTAGAAATTTTTCACATAAAATGGACACTAGATGTCAAAGGTTTAAAATCTTCGAAAATACAGGTCATATCGACTAAATTTGACTAATATTGAGCCAAACAAACAGGAACTCTGCAAGAGGCATCAAGCTCAACCGTCTCATTAAAAGTGAGTAATAACATAATTCCTAATTATATTATCAAATTGGTAATACATATTAAAGTGTGTTCAAAATATAATTTTACTGTCAATAGTTTCATTGCATTCAATAGCCTAACTGTGTTTCCGTCGGATTAAAAAAAATGTATTTCGTTATAACGACCTATAATTTAATACCCCAAATATTAAGAATATAGGCCTACATTTTATTTTATTTATTTTATTTATTTTATTTATTTATTTATTACAAGAGATATTACAAGAGGTATTACATTTAGTAATACACCCGAATGAGCAAGACTGCTCGTGCTCGGGTGCCGTTTCAAAAATATCAAAGTGAAGAAAGAGGAGAGACAAAGAAATAGAGTGTATAATGTGCTTAACTAAAAAAGAAAGTAAAACAAAAACATTAAACATAAAAACATAAATACATAAAAGGAGTGAAACAAAAATTACTTAAAAGCAAAAAAATTACAAAAAATTCTTTACATATCTATTAAATTTAACAGTGGAGTATGCTGAGAGATCAGGATTTTTTCTGATAATTGAGTTATAGAAGCGCGGTCCAAAATTAATGCTAATATAGCCTAATATAGCCTACTTTTAAAAATTAGATGTAAAATTTGGGGTCCGTCAAGTTTTTTACTCATTTTAGAGGTCCTCGGGTTCAAAAAGGTTAAGAAACGCTGATATAGACTAATGTTTCACGCAAACATACTAAACACGTGGTATGACCTACATGCAGTTAAAGCGTGCAATATAACCTTCTGTAGTAGTAGTAGTGGTGGTGGCGAAATTCAAATATAAGTCGCCCCTTAACCTTCCCCATTATCGAATGGGGAAGATTAAGGGGCGATATTCACATTTGCACGGACTGTGTGGTGTATTTTGTTTCTGAGCGAAGCAGATTGACCAACTGCCCATGTATACTGTTGCATATAGCTAAATAATGCATAACACTAACCACATAGTTAAGGGGAGGTTGTAAGCAGATTTGGTCAAAAATATGAATTTTCTGTTTATTGTATATTTTGATTGAATGAAGTATAATTTACATGTTACAAAGTCATTTTGTGCCATAATGGCGCAGAATGCCCTTTAAAACAGAATTTAAATGTCCAGCGCTGACTGGTGCCACGCCCACCAAGCAAACGCTAGTCTTAGAAAATAAAATGGTTTGATATTTTAAAATTCCCGGGCCTTCAGGGAAGTTTTCGTGTAGAGCTGGGTTTTAAAGTGATGTGGCTACCCTGTCAAAGCTATTGGCTATCCTGTGGCTTGTATGGTGGCTTTATTGTGTTGATTTTTGGATTTGTTTATGTTGTGAAGACGTTCTGTTTTGATGTTCTTCAACCATGCCTAGATCAATAAAAATATTCAAGAAGAAGAGAGGAAATGCTCAGGGCCGCCACATTGGGGGGGCTGCGGGGTCCAATGGACCCGGGCCCGGGCCCCAAAGGGGCCCGTCTCGGTCCCGGTGATGTAATATAATTTTATGGAAAATTGGAAAAGTTTGACAAAATGTTCTGTTACATGAGTAACGAGAAAAACGTTCCACGGAGAAGTGAAGAGTCTAAGCCAGGGCTTGAATTGATTAGAGGATGGAAGATTTCCCCCTCTCGTCAAAAATGTTCCCTGGCTCATGGAATAAAATTTATTGCTTGCCAGGGATACGTTTTATAAAATTCAGTTTAAAATTCCAGGGGCCCTCAGTCAGGCTAAGCTTCTCAATTGGTGGAAACATGCACTACGTTTATTCAAAATGCGGATTTAGTTTGTGCTAAATTAATTAGGTGTTTATGTTGGTAATATGTTTTAGCAAATAGCCCCACTTTTATTTTCATTTTTCAACTATTGGTATAATATAATACCGCTGTAATGTTTAAGTTCTTGCTTTTGGAATATTTAAACTCCTTATTTTGTTTATGCTTGGTTCTTGAAATTGTTTTGATTGTAATAAAAACACAATATATTCATTTTAAAGTAGTGTCGAATTTTGTATTTAGACGTTTCAACACAACGACTTACTAATCAGGATAAACAAAATTTAGAACGAAAAACAAATACTATTATAAGGCCTAGTAATACAAAAATACTGATATATGTACTCATATATTTTGTATTCGCCAAATCTTGGAGAAAAAGTGGGAATATAATAAGTCTGTTCACCAGTTATACATAGATTTAAAAATAGCATATGATTCAGTTAGGCGAGACAAACTGTATAATATCCTCATTGAGTTTGGGATACCAAAGAAGTTAGTTAGGGTGATCAAAATGTGTCTAAATGAAACCTATAGCAGAGTCAGGGTAGGGAAATTTATATCAGATAGGTATGCCATTAGAAGCAAATTGAAGCAAGCAGATGCACTATTGGCTTTACTTTTTAATTTCGCTTTGGAATATGTCATTAGGAAAGTTCAGGAAAACAAGGTAGGCCTAGAATTAAATGGCAGTCACCCGATTTTAGCTTACGAAGATGACGTCTGTCTGTTGGGCGATGACATAAACACAATCGAGAGAAATGCAGAAAGTCTTTTCGATGCCTGCAGGAATGTCGGATTGGAAATTAATACAGAAAAAACTAAGTATGTGGTCATGAAACGTCAAAATAATACTCTACGAAATATTAGAATAGCCGGTAAATCGTTCCAGCAAGTGAAGAATTTCAAATATCTGGAAGCAGTAATTACAGACACAAATAATATTAAGGTAGAAGTTAAGTGTAGACTCAAATAAGGAAAAACTTGTTATTATGCAGTTCAAAAACTCTTATCTTCTCGTCTTCTATCCAGAAATCTAAAAATAAAGATTTATAAGATTATTATCCTGCCGTTTGTATTATATGGATGTGAGACATGGCCGCTTACTGGTCGGGAAGAACATAATCTAAGTGTTCGAAAACAGGGTGCTTAGGAAAATGTTTGGGCCCAAGAGGGATGAAAATGGGGACTGGAAAGAACTTCATAACGACAAGCTTCATGACCTGTACTCGTCACCGGATATAGTAAGGGTAATTAAATCACGGAGGATGAAATGGGCTGGACATGTTGCTCGCATGGGAGAGGAAAGCCACATCTCAAAAATATTGACTGGGAGACCCGAAGGGAAAAGACCACCTGGAAGACCTAGGACAATTTTAGGTTAGATTTAAGGGAAGTAGGATTTGCGAGGGATGATTGGATGGAGTTACCACAGAAAAGGGTTGAATAGCGGGCTCAGGTAAGCGCGGCAATGAACCTTCGGGTTCCATAAAATAGATAATATTCCTTTAGCTTGCTGAGGAATTGTCTATTGCCATTGAGTATGTAAGTAAGTAAGTGAGTAAGTAAGTCATAAAAAAATGTTGGAAATATGAATTCTGGTATCATTTGATAACTAACGACCTACGTAACACATGTTTACAGTGTTTACACCTATTAATATGGTCAAAGTAAACTATCCTTTTTTATTTACTTAAATCAGTCAACTGTATGTGGATGGTCGGCGATCGATGAGGGGCCCGTGACCAGTAAATGGTCCTGGGCCTGACCCCGAGATGTGGCGGCCCTGGAAATGCTGGTCCTGGAAGAGGAAATGCCGTGAATAACAGCAGACTTGTACAAAATGTAAATAATGTAGAAACAACACCTGTTGCATCTTGTAGTATTAGGCCATGTGATCAAGAATCGGTCAAGTGCTTCAAGGAAGAAGTTATTTCATAATGTAAATATTGCTAACAACTCTTCTGTAAATGCTTCTAAAATAACAAATGGGAACTGTATTATAGATTTAAGCCTACTTTCAGCTGCTCTGAGCAACTTTGTTTTGTGTAAATATTGTGGTGTAAATAATGTAAAGTGTTTTGAGGATGCAGCTCTAAGAGTAGGTTTAGTGTCTACATTAGTGTTTCATTGCACAAACTGTGATGCCCAGTATACATTTGTGACTTCCAAGGGCACTAAAAAGACCACTTATGACACTAATGTTAGATTTGTGTATGGACTTCGGGCTATAGGAAAAGGCCAGACAGCAGGAAAAACTTTGTGTGCTATTATGGACTTGCCTAAGCCACCGTCAAGATTTCAGGCCTACTATGACAACATAAACAGAGCAGTGGAAGAGTGTGCAAATGATTCCATGGTGAATGCAGTGAAGGAGACTGTGGAATGTAATGAGGGCTCTACTAACATTGCTGTTGGGTTGGATGGTACTTGGCAGAAGCGAGGACATACTAGCCTGAACGGTGTAGTAACATGTACAAGTGTAGACACAGGGAAGGTTTTGGATGTGCATGTTATGACTAAATACTGTCAAACATGTGAAATTCTGAAAAATGACAAAGAAAACCTGAGAAAACATGAGACTAGTGCTGAATGTGTCATAAATTATAAGGGGGTGAGTGGTGGAATGGAGGCAGATGGTGTCGTTTCAATTTTTGAACGATCGCTTACTAAGTATGGTGTTAAGTATACACAGTTTCTAGGGGATGGTGATAGTAAGGCCTATAGAAAGGTATTAGATAGTAAGCCATATGGTGACACTAATATAAGAAAACTAGAATGTGTTGGACATGTGCAAAAACGCATGGGCTCACGCCTTAGGAAATTAAGAAAAGAATACAAAGGTAAGCGTCTTGAAGACAACAAGCCACTTACAGGACAAGGTAGGCTCACTGAGAAAGAAATTGATAAGCTGCAATTGTACTATGGCCAAGCTATTAGAAATAACACAGATAGCTTGGAAAATATGAAGAGAGCAGTGTGGGCTACATTCTTCCATAGGGTTTCCACTGACAGTCATCCGACACATATTTTATGTCCCAAAGGTGATCATTCATGGTGCAAATACAACAGGGCAGTAATCAGTGGGGAAGAATACAAGCACAACCCCTTACCCATGGCTGTAGCAAACATTATTAAGCCAGTTTATAGAAGTTTGGCCCATCCTGAGCTTCTTCAGAAATGTTTGCATGGAAGGACTCAAAATCCGAACGAGTCTTTCCATAATGTCATTTGGACCAGAGTGCCAAAAACTGTGTTTGTGGGAAAGAAGACTCTGTTAGTAGGTGTATATGATGCTGTGCTATCATTTAATGAGGGCTGCAGTGGTAGGATTCAAGTGTTAAGAAATATGGGTATTGAACCACAAACGAACATGATTGCTGCGTGCTCCGAAATTGACGAATTACGTGTGAAAAAGGCAGATACTAAATTTGAAAACAGTTCCAAAGAAGCCAGGAAGCTAAAACGAAGTAAGAAAAGGGGCAGAGAAGATGAGGAAAACCCAGATGATCCTGAATATGCACCTGGAGCACATTAAGGTACATTTTATCTTTAACGTCGTTTTTCTCAGGTTTTGTTTTTTCTACATATATGTTCCTTTTTCTCAGGTAGTATTAAGAGTAGAGAGCTGATTTTTTTCCCAGCTATTACAGCCACATACATAAAGAAACGGTGGTTTTATTATGCATTTATCTTCAATAGGGAGAAAGTTACTTAATTTTTTAATGAAAAAAAAGTGATAAAAAATTGAACATTGCAAAAAAAATTATAAAAAAATAGTTTACAAACATATTGTTTTTATAAAACCAACGTTTAAACAAAAGATACAGATCTAAATGTCCACCAAATTTTGTTTCAATTGATGAAATACTTTCTGAGAAAAAGGAACATGAACATCACTAATTTAACATGGGGGAGATACAGCTTACAACCTCCCCTTAAGTGCGCGAAGCGGAGGCGGCAGCCGTAGCGAAGCGCCCTTGCATTTTCGAATAATGTACGATACACTGTTTGTAGGTTTCGAAAATGTGGCATATTATATCTCCCGCAAGGTTTGTCAGCCTGCCACCTCTCGTCTAGCGGTAAGACGTCACACCTCCAACGTCCAATCACGAGTTTCCTCATAATACTAGGACAGAAGAATTTGCTAGATTGTTGTATAAAAGAAACTGCATCGGTGAAGATAGGTTGGGTGGGTCCGATTTATCCCAAGGTGCGACTTATATTTGAATTTTCCCGTAGTAGTAGTAGTACTAATAATATGCAGTTTTACTGTCATTGATTATTATTATTATTGTTATTATTATTGTTATTATTCTTATTATTATTTCACGGTAAAAGCATTGGACATAAAGATCGACCCTGATGCTTTCCGTCTAGATACTTGTTAGTTTTATGAAAATGTAATAAGTAAAATTTAATTGTCTCTTTAATTTAATTTTTTCTGTGCTAGCCTTTAACACGTAACTTATATGCGAGAAAGTTTGTGCAACGTATTTTTGCACCATTTATTTAATGTTATGTTTCTTAATTAATTGTTCTATAAAATTGTCCTCTATGTGCTGTAAGAATGTTTCTGACAGTATGCCTGACAAAGGGGATCCCATTGCTAGGCCATCTTTTTTAATATAAATTTTATTGTCAAAACTAAAGTAGTTTTGTTCCAAAATAGCTGTAATTAATGTGGTAATTTGTTTAGCAACTTCATGACTATCCCCATTATTAATTAAGTTTTGTTGTACAATATTAACTGTCTCATATATAGGAACATTAGTATATAGATTTTTTATATCAAGTGAAATAAGTCTGTCATTTTTGTTCAATTCAATATCGTTTAATTTACTAACTAAGTCTATTGTGTTTTTTATAGTGTAAGTGTTTTTAAGTTCCAACTTATGCTGTAATATCTTTTTTACAATCTTAGAAATTTTATATACAGGAGCGTTGATGAAGTTTACTATTGGCCTAATTGGATTACCATTTTTGTGAATTTTAATTTGTGCTCTAAGTATTGGAGCTTTTGGTTTCTTATGTATGGCACTTTTCATTTCTTTATCGTTTAGTATGAGATTTGAGCTTTTTATTACTCTTTTAATGTTTTGTTGAAATCTATCAGTAGGATCTTTGTCTACCGGTATAATACCATTTTCGTGAATGAATTCTATGGTTTTCTTTACGTATTCATTATTATCTATGAGAATAATAGAGTTACCTTTATCAGCCTTGACATGTTTAATGTCGTTATCTCTTAATTTACTATTTAGATCTTGTATTGTTTTTTTATAAACATTTGAGTTTTTGCTATCCATATGTTGGTTTACGTAATTGTGTTTTATTTTATTGGTCATATCTTTTCTGATGGATAGTTGGTTTGTTAGATTTACTTTTGTTAAAGCTGTTTCTGTATCTATGATTAAGGATTTAATTTGCTCTTTATGATTAGGTTCAAAGTTATGTTTATAACCCAATTGGAGTAAATCCTCTTCATGTTTTGTAAGTACTGTTGATGTTAGGTTGATAACCCGCGGGAAAAACTGTATTTCATTATTTGTGTTTCCACCCAAGTTCTGATTATGGCTGTTTTGTTGGATTTTAGCTTGTTCAAGATTTTGGATTTTCTTATATTGTATTTGATATTTACGTTCAATCTCATGTTTCAATTTTTCATTTATTTAATTGTCTATTAAAGCCCATTCTTGGTTGAAGATTTTGGAAGCTTTCAAGTGTAGTATATATACTTGTTCATTAAGAAAGTTCTTTTTCTTATATAGCAATTTGATTTCGTGTTGTAACCACAATTTTTCGGCTTGCTTTTCAGTGCGTTATTTTATTGTTTTGTGGTTAAGGTGGAACTTTGAATGACAATTAAGCTAATATACCACAAACGGAAATGAAATTCATTAATCACTCGTATGTTTTATCTATTACCTAACCACCATTGCTATAATTCTCTTGACAGGACAGCGTTCATTCTTCAGGGAGAGGCTTTTTTTACAGAAGGCGTTAAAGTGTAGAGGGTTAAATATGTACCAATTTTGTCAAAATTAGCATTTTCTGTTTTTTGTACTAAAAAGACTATGCACATTAATGCAGGACAAGGAATTTCAAGCCTGCAGTAACCAATCTGGAAATTTTAATTGTCAAAGCTCCATATGCAGTGACCATGGGTTGAGGGGGCTTGTAGCTTAACTCTTTTTGCATATTAAATTATAATATAAAAATATCCACCACTGAACAATCCTGAATGCTTTACGTAAAAAACTAAAATCTTTGAAGGAATGACTAAGTGCTAATTGATCAAGTTTGCCACGACTTTTATTAATTATTTTAACTGTTAATCTAAGGGCCAGCATTAAATTAAAGATTATGCGAAATTGGCAATTTATGTAAATTATGTTTGATGTTGAGTTCTATTGAGAACTCATAGACCTCCTTTCTGCTTTTTTATTATTTATTAGGGGCCATAAGTTGCAAACATATTTAGTGCATAAAATCAATAGTGGATAGCTTGATTCTGTGTTCTTCCTGTGTGACTATTGACCTGATGTACACCCTCACAAAAATCTGGAGATGTTAGGTCTGGGGTATTGGCAAGCCATGGGATGTGTTGAGCAATTATTGAATACCTGGTTTATTTGTCCGCACAATGGATACTCAACGAAAGGGTTTGTTTAATCTCACAAAATAACAGTACAATCAATACAAAAATTGTATATTATTGTGCTTAAACTGTTTATAAGAGGTGCTGGAAGTTCTGACCATCCATTACCACACTTGTGACACCTTCGTATAAAATCTGCATTAAGAATGAAAATAGCATCCTGAAGAGCAAATTAGCACAAATAAAGCAGAACTCATGGTCCTGTACCAGCAGATTCAACTCGCACAGACCAGCACCAATCAACTCTGCATCCAATGCAAATGCATGGAAACAAAAAGATGATTTCATATTGAAAATTCGATATGCAGTCCTTGCACAACAAAAAGAATTAAGACAGTCTTCATCTCCAAATATGCCTAAAATAAATGAGAAAACTAGATATACAGTCCAAACATCTTTCAGAAATAAGCAAATGTAAGAATGAATTGAATAGAGAAAAGAAGAAAGTAATTTTGCTGCCCGACAATCATGGACAAGGTAGAGCAAAAACAGATTAACTTCAGAGTATGAAGTGTGCAGTGTCATTAAAAACCTGGACCCGAGACAGTGATGTCCTTAATGTTCATGTGAGTCTTAAACAGGATGACCATTTAATACTCATGGCCGGATCGAATGACTCTGAAGATACAAGAAACTGTAAAAATAGATCACTAATATCTTGTTAACATCAGGTTGAAGGACAGGCCACGGTAGCGGAGCTACCCCTAAGACACAACCTGCCTGCTATCTCTCCTACTCATGCCATAATAGATTCAACAAACAGGAAGATATATAAACAAAATTTCCCACATATTTCCAAACATGACAGTGGTCCGAACATAGCACTCGACATGGTCAACATCTCAATTACACTGACATCATTGCAAAAAATAAACTGGAAAATCATCACATTGCAAAATTCCATCAACAGTCCTCAAGAATCACACCAAAATAAAGATTCATGTGTAAGGCCTAACTCAATACAACAAAAGGAGTCAATTTCTCAAAATACGAATTCTGTAACATATCCAACTCAAGAAAAGGTAACCATTGATCCAGTCACCAGTAGAACTTCTAGAATCAGCAGACCACCATGTCATCTGAAAGATTTTTTATGCCCAGGACCTCCAACTAATATAACAACAAGCAACCAGCAGAAAAAATTCAGAACATGAAGAGTACGATACCAGAACATCCCATAATATACGGTACATATGACATGTCATAGGTTTACCAGAAGTCTTAAGAGTATCTCATATAGAGGTATTAAGTTCTACAGTGAGTCCCACGCAAGAGTTGGCCAATGACGCGGGTTTCTGCATCGCGGCTGGCACAGCTCCAACTCCCGAGCGATCGGGTGAAATATCTATGCAAATATTGCCGCGGTTGGTGTAATGATTCAGGTTCTCAAATTTACAGTTAAAATTACAACGAAAATAACCATGTACCTCATCACAAGAGATGTTGGAAATGTTCTCCTCTTGCATAAGCACAACACTGACACCTTTTTTTAGGGAATTTTCTTTCACGCGCGTAAGTTCAACTTCCGAGATAGAGTTAATTTCTCTTGTGATATTGTCTTTAAGTTCTTCTTGTGTATGGGAAATTGACCTATACACTTTATTTTTCAAGTTTCCCCATAAATAATATTTACATACTGTTAGAAGAACTTGATGACAATATCACATAGGCCTATGTCGAGGATAGATTTAAGGGAAGTAGGTTTTGTGAGGGAAGATTGGATGGAGTTAGCAAAGAATAGGGTTGAATGGTGGGCTCAGGTAAGCGTGGAACTTTGGGTTCCCTAAAATAGATAATATTCCTTTAGCTAGCTGAGCAATTGTGTATTGCCACTCGGTAAGTATCATCATCATTATCAGTTTATTTAAAGGCACTCATTTACAAGATATTTTGCTTACAATAAAGCTGAAAATGAAATTTGATGATCAGTGACGTTATGAATTCGGGGACCAGTCGTACCGTAAGTTTCCTGACCTTCATCAATGACAGTACAGCAATTATATTGGTGTGACACTACAAAACTAGGCATTAATAATAAAGATATCTAGCTAAGAGAAAAATTTATGTTCTATACATGAAAAGATTCTTATTTCGGATATGCTAAATATTATTTAAGTGGTAGTTTCAAAATCCCAAGTGCTTTCGTCCCGGCAAATGGCGGTGGAGTCATTTTGCTACTTTCACCACTATGGCATGGTAGGGGCTCATGTACCATGCGTACTTGAATGTATAAACGAGCCTAAGTTTAGCATTTTTAGAATACCTAAACAAAGGACTCTATCTCAGTGATCATTCACTTGGGATTATTACATATAAAATTATCTACAATATGGGCAAAAAGCTCAAGCAAGCAGATTAAGGTACGGTATATGAAACATCTTGTCACCGCTGGCTAAGTCTATTACACTCTATATGTTAGGCCTATTTTTATTTTTGCATTTCTGTTTCCATTACCACGATGTTTTAGCAAATGAACCATAAGACTATATAGATCTACCCCCTATTACGCAGAGCATTATCGAATATTTTGAGAACATTATGTTTTGATGCCAAATAACCATACAAAATTCAAATACATGTATCTTCGATATTTTTAAGAAATCATTAAATATTAGATCAACTGAAAGAACGAAAACTAGTTCAATAAACCCTGTATTCATATTGTTATCAAATTTTATTTCTGTATTATACTGCACAAATATAAACACATTAATGAAAATGTTTGAATATAATAATTTTTGTTTGATTACAGATTACAAATTACAGAAGAAGGCTTTAAGGATAATCTTTGGTGCTGATTGGAAAGCCCATTGTAAACCTCTTTTCATCTCATCTGGTATTCTCAGTCTACCATGTATATATATTTTACAGTGTTTGTTATACGTGAAGTGTAATTCTGCTAACTTTAAAACTTATTCTGATGTACATACCTTTGGCACCAAAAATTGCAATAACATTTTACAGGATCAATGCTTGTTTGAAACAACCAAACATAATTTTAGGTACATGTCAGTGAAAATGTTTAATTCTCTTCCAGTTGCTACTAGAAATTTAACTTTTAAACACTTTAAAGGCTTAGTTCTGATGAAATTAAAACAAATCTGCTTCTACAATAATGATGAATTGTTTGAGGCAGCCAAAAACTTTAAATAATCTTTCAGAATCTACTATTTGGCCTACTTTACACATTGCACTTTTTAATTTATTGTTTTTGTAGTGTTATAATGTTTTTTGATCCTGAATTTCTTTGTATTGTTTGTGTTGTATGTATTTCTGATATTATTCTTGTACCGTTGTACCTTAATAGTTTAAGTTATAATGTATCCAATACCGCATAACTGTGGTCAATCTGGATAAATAAATATGAAATATACTAAAATATGCTTATAACATGTAACATAATATGATTATAATGATATGGATTACAATACATTCATTATAACATTGGTATTTAAAATTTTAAAAAATTCTGTTCTAGTTAATTTTAATGTTATTCTAAATTGAATTCATTTGGTATTGTAAAGTAGATTTCAAAAAACGACCAAGAAGCATCGACATGACTAGATACCATTTGTAGCCATCTGTTGCAGAAGACAAGAACTAGAAATACAGCTGATTGTGCATCTCTGTTTATTCGAGTGAATCTAAAATCTCAACTCCAAATTTAATTATTGTTGAACAAGTGTTGTAAGCATCTTTTCTATAATGGTAATTTAAGACATTTGTAAAAAAATCATGAAATGAACATCAAAATTATTTCAAAAATGAAAGTACAGTGGTTACCTTTTCAATTGAAACCAAAAATGGCTTTGATTGAAAAAGCGAGACACAACTATATGTGGCTAAGCAAACTACGAAAAAAATAAACTAACAAAAATCATTAATAAATTAATTTTCTTAACTCCATTGACAAGATTAAAGTGTAGGCTTCGTATGATAGTAAAGCAATGCTAGAAAATGGTGGATGTAACAGTAATATAAATATAATATTAGCAAAACACAGAATAAAGTCAAAGTTAAATAAACCTTTTCTTAAAAAGTCAGATTGATTCAGGATTAACTTCCCCATATCCACATGTATTGCTGTATATCCCAACTGAATGAAAAGCTGTTAAACTCTCCCACCACTACTGCCATAGCTCTTCCTGTACGACTTCAGATTTTGCAGGCATACTGTATGCAGAACTTCCTCTCTGGTTTGCAACCAGAAGTTTCACACTTTCCAAGATGGCGCCGGATGTACCAGACAACGTTGAATGCGCTCGATGTTTCAACCAAATTAAACTTAAAGATAGTAAAATAGAATGTAATGGAATATGTGGTAACGTTTTCCATAGTGGTTGTTTAAATCTAAAAGATGCGGAAGTTAGATTGCTGAACGGAACAACTAAAAACGAAGGCTTAATGTGGTGGTGTAGACAATGTCGCCAAACGATAGCGTCACTACAAAACATAAGTGCTGCGAAAGATAAAATGGAGAATGAATTTGAGAAAATGAGTGCGGCACTGGAAAATCTGCAAAGAAACATAAAAGAACAATTTCAGGACATGCAAGTAAAAATGGATATGTTGAGTCGAGAGGGTAAAGAAGAAAACATGACAATACAAACAGTACACAAAGCTCAATTAGTTCCAGTACAAGTACCTAAACTGACGGTTAATTTACCCGAAGAAAGTGAAGAAGTAGATGAAATGAAGAACTCAAACACAGTGAGTAAACCATTATGGACGGAAGTGGTGCACAGAAAGAAGAATCCAACGGAGAAAAAGGTTATGGCAGGCCTCAGTAAGGCCACGGACATAGAAGTCGTAAAGAAACCTCCACCGAAAAAAGCAATTTTTGTTAGCAGACTGGGTCCTCAAATTACAGCAAGTAATATCAAGGATTATCTTGGTAAGCAAAATATGAAGGCTGCAATCACAAAAATGAAAACAAAATTTGATACGTATTCCTCTTTCCATGTAGAAGTTGAGGAGAAGGACTTTCCAACCATGTTCACAGCTGAGGTCTGGCCGGAGGGTTGTTTAATTACAGAATTCTTCGGTAAACTTCGAGAAGAAAGAATCTTCAATCAAGAAATTTCTAGAACCCCGACACAAACCTGTGATTGACTAGAGGACAATAAAGAACAGTTGAGTGACAGTGATTCAAATAATGGGACAAAGATTGTCAAACAAAATGAGGACTACAATTTAATGAGATCTTTGAGTGTCGACAAAGTGTATGTGACAGATACTTTGATAAATAACCCAAATCGTATGAAGCCTAACATTGAAACCAATACCGGCATGCTGTTTTGTAATATTCAAAGTCTTGGGCATAAAATCCAAGAACTTGAGATGATCCTAAGATCCGAAAATTTTAATATTTTGTGCTTTACCGAACACTGGCTGGAATTTGACAAACTCAAATCACTAAATATAAATGGTTTCTTATTGGCAAGTGCTTTCTGTCGAACTGAAATTAAACATGGGGGTGTTGCCCTATACATTGCGACAGAATTAGAAACTTCTTATAAAGAGATTGATGTTAAAACGTACTGTAGTGAAGTAGATCATGAGTTTACGTGTGTAATTCTGATTCCATTGAAAGTGATTGTCATAGGTGTCTATAGGTCCCCGAAGGGAAATATTGACTTGTTCTACAGAGCTCTAGAAGGATTAGTTATTTCACTATGCAGAATCAGGAAGGGAAACCATATTCTTGTGGGTGGCGATTTTAATGTGGACATACTTAAGAAAGACAAAAAAGCAAATGACCTCAATAATTTATTAAGCTCCCTAGATCTTCATCTAGTTAATAACCAACCTACTAGAAGTATCTCCTGCCTTGACAATGTCGCCACAGATTTAAAACCCGAGCAATACAATGTGGAAATACGGTCGTACGCTCTTAGCGATCATGATGCACTATGTTTGGAGGTTGTCCAAAATGCAAATATACCAGTAAACTCAAGAAATAAAATAGTGAGGCCAATAATGCCAGATAGGCTAACTTGGTTCAGACATCTGCTAGCATGCATAAACTGGCATGGTATCTTCATAGCAAACAATGCAGAGGAAAATTTCAATAGTTTTTTCGAAAGCTTTCTACATCTATATGAGAATTGCTTTCCTAGCAAACTGGTATGGCAGGATACTCCAAAAAAGCAAGCCTTGGTCAGCTGGTTCAATAGACAACTACAAAATATGAAAAATTCTGTAATGTTGGCATACAGTCTGTTCAAACAAAAAGGGACACCACAGTCGAAATGTGTATATGATGTGTTGAAGAAGCAATACAGGTCTGAACTTAAAAAAGCTAAATATGAAGCCAATGCCATATTTATAGAATCGGCAAAGAACAAATGCTCTGCCGCCTGGCGCGTGATACGCGCAGAAACTACGCCCCCACAGCCTAGCAGTTGTCCTCTTAGTCCTGACGAATTCAACAATTTTTTCTTGGACTCAGTTCACCAAGTTCGTCAAGACATTGTGGCCCCCTCCATCTCCGCACATGAATTGTTAGCAAGACTACCTCGACCCGAGTGTAACTTTGAGTGGACTCCGGTGACATGTGAAGAGGTGTATATGGTAGTGCACAGAATGAAAAACTCAAACAGCATGGACATTTATAACATGTCAACAAATTTCATCAAGAAAATAATAAGCAATATCCTGGAGCCCTTAACCTATTGTATCAATGAGTGTCTTGCGAGTGGAATTTTCCCTCCAAAAATGAAAGTGGCTAGGACAATACCAATTTATAAAAAAGGTAACAAAGAACTTGTTAAGAACTATAGGCCAATCTCTATTCTGCCGATATTTTCAAAAATATTTGAATCTCTATTGAAAGCACAGCTCTACGGATAATTAGAGGCAAATTCCCTCATCGCTCCTATTCAATACGGTTAGGTCAGGACTATCGACAGTAGATGCTGTTGACGAATTGCTCCGTGTGGTGCTGTCTGGATTTGAGAATAGAGGCTTTACTGGGGTCACCTTGTGTGATCTCAGCAAGGCGTTCGACACCATTGACCATAAGTTGCTTCTAGACAAACTAAAATTCTATGGAATTTCGGACAGATCTTTGAACCTATTAAGACAGTAGATGCTGTTGATGAATTGCTCCGTGTGGTGCTGTCTGGATTTGAGAATAGAGGCTTTACTGGGGTCACCTTGTGTGATCTCAGCAAGGCGTTCGACACCATTGACTATAAGTTGCTTCTAGACAAACTGAAATTCTATGGAATTTCGGACAGATCTTTGAACCTATTAAGATCATACTTAAGTGATCGAACCCAATTGGTTTGCGTTGATGGACACCTCTCTCAGATAAGGTCTGTTGTCCATGGTGTACCCCACGGGTCAGTATTGGGCCCCATACTATTCTTGGTCATGATAAATGATATTGAAGTTAGTGGCAGATTAATTTGTTATGCTGACGACACTTCTCTAGTGCATGTAGCCGACAATGAATTAAAACTCCAGGAAGCTATGGTGACTATATTTGAAGAAGCTTCTATATGGTTCCGGGCAAACTATTTCTTAATGAACGAGGAAAACACTCAGTCTATGACCTTTTCTTTAAGACAAGTATGCAATGATTCTGACAATGTAAAACTACTAGGTTTTACCCTGGACCGTAACCTCACATGGAGTGCCCATGTCGCCTCAGTGTGTTCTAGGCTATCTAGAGTTACATATCTACTCAGACATCTCATAACCTGTGTACCTAAAAATTATGTGAGGGCTTGTTACTTGTCCATGTTTCAGAGTATTATAATGTATGGACTTATTCTGTGGGGAGGTGCTGCTGAAGCTATACATATAGGCTACTCTTATTGCAAAAGAGGGCAGTGAGGATTCTTGCAAAAGCTGTGTATGATGCCCATTGTCGCCCAATATTTAAGACCGAAAAATTAATGACAGTATTTGGTCTGTATATATATGTATGTCTTGTAAGGGCAAAGAAAGAAATTGACTCCCTGCCCAGTAGATCGACCATTCACAATCACAATACTAGGAGTCAGTACAAGTTGGACGTGCCTTATACTAGGCTGCACAAAGTTAGTAGTAATAGTTGTCATGTTAAGCTAAAGTTGTTTAATGCCTTGCCATTCTCAGCTCGTAATTTACTACTTGAATGTTTTAAAAGGCGTGTGTGGGATTTCTTACTACAAACACTGATGTACTCAGTGAAGGAATACTTCGAAGTGTCAACCACAAGAATGTGTGGCTATTTCTAGAGACTCTTTCCTTATATTATATGTTTGTTTTAGCTTTGTTTTAGCTTTGACGATACCAATTGCATATCCATGCCTAAAGGCAAATAAATTATTATTATATTATTGATAATAGTAACTATGGCACTAGGGTTGTATTTAGGATACTAGTTTAGGATCTATTTAAATTGTATATGTTGGTGTGTGGATGTGAATGAATCAGATCGATCCAAGTCAATTAGAATATTTTAATGTTAGTGTGAGAAGCTTGTAGATGGGATGTGGATGTGGATGAAGAATATTTTATTTATTTTATTTATAGTATGTCATTGTTTTCAGTCCATGTTCCTTTTCTTTTATTTTCATTTCTTTTATTTACTTATTTTATTAATATAAGCATAAGTGTGTATATGAGAATAAATGCAATTGTAAGCAATATTTAACATGTAAGATTTGACGTGTCCAACATCATTTGTACCCTGTACATGTTTATATGATATAATGGATGAATAAATTTATTATTATTATTATTATTATTATTATTTCCAAGGCAAAGAATCAATACACACATTAGGCTACATTAGGAAAGGTTGTTCCTATCATGAATGAGCTTATGTTTTTTGAGATTCCCGCTTTGCTTAAATTTCTTGCAACATACATCACAAGTAAATGGTTTATGTCCAGTGTGAACGAGCAGATGTTCATTGAGATTCCCTCTAGTGAAAAATTTTTTGGCACATATATCACACGTGAATGGCTTATGTCCAGTGTGAGTAGCTATGTGGGTTTTCAGACTCTCTCTCAGAGAAAATGTCTTGGTACATATATCACACGTAAATGACTTATGTCCAGTGTGAGTTAACATATGTATTTTGAGACTCCCTCTTTGTGAAAATTTTTTGGCACATATATCACACGTGAATGGCTTATGTCCAGTGTGAGTGAGCATGTGGGTTTTGAGATTCTGTCTCAGAGAAAATATTTTGGCACATATATCACACGTAAATGACTTGTGTCGAGTATGAGTGAGCATGTGCGATTTGAGATTTCCTTTTATAGAAAATTTCTTGGTACATATATCACATCTAAATGGCTTATGTTCACTATGAGTTATCATAATATGCATTTTGAGATTCCCTCTTTGTGAAAATTTTCTGGTACATATATCACACGTAAATGGTTTGTATCCAGTGTGAATGAGCACATGTGAGTTGAGATGCCCTCTTTGGGAAAATTTCTTGGTACATATATCACACGTGAATCGCTTATCTCCAGTGTGAGTGAGCATGTGCGATTTGAGATCCCCTTTTCGTAAAAATTTCTTGGTACATGTATCACACTTGAATGGCTTATGTCCAGTGTGAGTGAGCATGTGTGTTTTGAGAGCATCTCTTCTGGAAAATTCCTTGGTACATATATCACACGTCAAATGTTTGTCTGGATTACGAGTTAGCTGTTTACTGTTTCCAGCAGAGGATGTGCTTGTACATACAACAGATGAGTGTGATTGCATTAACTGTTCCTCTTCATTATCTACCTGTGAAACTCCTGAAATCTGCTCCAAATTGAGAAAGGTGCTGCTTGCTGTCTTTATCCTCAGTTTTGATTTCGTGTGTTTGTATTGTTTCGAAAGTAATTGGGTTCGGTTCACTTTTTGGTGTTTCAGGAATCTCTTCCTTGATTTCAATTTTAGTATATTCTGATTTAAGTACAGGTTCCATTCTGTATCATACACAACTTACATTAGCTTTCTGAACTGAAATTTAATTCTAGTTTCTTGATGCAATACAGCATCAAATCATTGGTAGAAGAATGTTAGGTATTATCAGATGGGCAGTTGCTCATGGAAATAACAGCAGCTTTTCCACAGTTAACAATGTCATTTTAATAATAATAATAATGTAATAATAATAGAAATAATAATAATCCCTCGGGGGAGCCTGAAACCCCTAGAGGGCGCATCCCCAGGTAGCGGATAGGGGGTGTCTCCGAGATGTGGGTGGCTGGAGGGAAATGAAACAGACCAAACACTTACTGAAACAAATAGAAATAGAAATATTTGTTATTGTAAGAACAAATGAAAACATCAAATGTACCAGTATTACAATCATGAAGAACTATAACTTATTCCCACCAACAATACCAGTGTCAAGGCAATAGACCTTCTGACAAAATCTACAATTTGTAACCGTAAATTTGAAATCACACTGACTTCCTCTATAGAAATTGAAAATAAAATATTATTTCCCTTTAACATGTTATGCTTGGAATATACATCGGCAATATGAAGTATATTTTGAGAAACTTTTAATTAGCTTCCATTATTCATATATATAAATCTGGCACAAGGTTATTGGAGGGAGGAGTCAGGCACGTCAAAAAAGGTTACTGCACATGTCTCTGTTAACAATTCATGGTACAGCCTGCAAACGTTTCTCATACAGGGTCTTTATTATAAGTTGAGACAGGGCGACCGGTGTTTTCACTCTCCGCTACGGAGTCCGCATTAGCCGCGGGCGGCTTCCCTGCTTAGAGTGTAGGCTATATAAAGTATTACATATCTTACCTTATAACATATGTTGGAAGTGTCATCCTTCCTGTGTTATACAGGCATTGTATCTGGAAACCACATTCTTAAAGATAAGGTTTATCGAACAAATCCTCACACATTGGAGCTGAAAGAAAACATTACGAATGAAATTAGGGGCATTACAGTGGAAGAACTCACTCGCGTCAGCCAGAATGTGGTTTCCAGATACAAAGCCTGTATAACACAGGAAGGACGACACTTCCAACATATGTTATAAGGTAAGATATGTAATAGCCTACTTTATATAGCCTACACTCTAAGCAGGGAAGCCACGCACGCGCTGCCCATGGCAAATGCGGACTCCATAGCGGAGAGTGAAAACACCGGTCGCCCCGTCTCAACTTATAATAAAGACCCTGTAGTACAGAAACTGTCCATGAGAACTAGTTATGAAATGTTAGGTCAAAGAATGTTTAATACACTACCATCACAGCTTGCTGAATTGCCTATAAATCTATTCAAATGCAAGGTGTATACCTACCTGGTTAACAACCCTTTCTACTCTGTGTCTGAATTTTTTGAGTGTAATATAGTTTAATGGTACTATGAATACAGGTTTTAAAATGTACATAGTGGGTTAAGTCTTGATTGTGGTCCTGACTTTGTCTAGTAACGAAGGGGTTTAACAACAATAAAATTCTTATTTATTTATTTATTTAATTTATC
Source organism: Ectobius pallidus (assembly GCA_964059195.1). Taxonomy (NCBI): domain Eukaryota; kingdom Metazoa; phylum Arthropoda; class Insecta; order Blattodea; family Ectobiidae; genus Ectobius; species Ectobius pallidus. The sequence continues at coordinate 9,164,301 of CAXKWD010000005.1, read as the reverse complement.
TAAATATAAGTTATTCTTAAAAAAAAGTCTTGTTGACAACCCATTTTATACTGTTAATGAATATTTCGAATATGACTTTAAGAATTTATAGTTAGTAATAGTTAGTAAATGTACAAGAAACTTAATGTAGTAATTTCTCTTATATTGTAAAATTGGTTGTGAATTATGTATATAATTGTGTTGTAATTTATGTATGTAATCTTTGTACTCCTGACTTTGTGTATTACCTAAATGGTTTAATGACAAGAAAATAAAATTAAAATTATTATTATTATCATCGAACAGAAGATTGAAATCAGAATCACAAATTCTCGCTTTGCGAATGCCTGTGGAGAAAGAGGGCATGCACGAACAATGTGTTCCTAGTTTCTGACTGCTTTGCGAACAAACCTAGTAATGGTATCTTAAACCAATTTATAGTAATATAGCACAGGCAAACAAACCTATTCTTAAAAAGGACCCTGATTCAGGATTAAATTCCCCAAGGATTTAGACTATGTTTTGTTAAACAATGTATTTACATCTTTTAATATGACTATAACCACTTTGGAGATAACTAGGCCAACACTAGGAGGGGGCAGTTGCCTTGACAACATAGTAATTTCTAATGATAAATTTAGTGAAAGTTCAATTGTCAAAACTGTCCTATCAGATCATTGGGCAGTTTTGCTTAGATATCATGCAGATTCCAATAGACTGTGTTCCAGAACTGGAACTAGTAAGTGTAAGTTCAGAGTTATGAAGGAAGAAAACATATCAAATTTTAACCATGAACTTTTAAATACTGACTGGAATTCTATGTATAGGCAACATGCAATAGAAGATAAAGTTAATTTTTTATGTCTGAACTCTGTCTTTTAACTAATAAGGTCTTTCCTCTGAAGTGTTTTACAAATTAACCTACTCAACCTAAACCTACTAGGGTGAGAAGTAAAGAAATTGTTAAACTTAAAGAGGAATGTAAATTTTTTATGATTATTATATTAGTCTTGGATCTAATAATTTATAAGAACTGCAAAAGGTTAGTACGTGAAACTAGGATAAAAAATAATTATAACATAATAAATAATGCTAACAACAAATCGAAATCCATGTGGAATATAGTCAGAAAGAAGAGCACTTCATCATACCTGAACAAACAAGATTGCATTAATGAACTAAGTGCTTCTGAGTTCAACAAGTTTTTTATTGAAAAAGTTCATGAACTGATAAGTAACGTATCTTTGTTATCAAACAATAGAGATTCAAGTTTTTATTTAAATAAGTTGACAAAACCTGATAGTGCCTTTAATTTTCACATTGTAGAAGTCAAGGATATTGGAAGAGCAATCCTAAAAATTACTAATTCCAAGAATTTAAGTTCAATTATATTCAAGTATGGGATAAACTATGAGGGCTGTTCGTAAAGTAAGTTCCGATCTCTCACAACACGCGAATGAGTGGCGCTAGCATCGGGAACTGTGTTCCGTTGTGTAGCTTGGTTCATTACGTTCACGGCAGTATAACTGTGAGATTATTTTCGGCCATTTATCTCAACAATACAGGCGTTTGAAATGTGCGCAGCGATAAGAGATTCCGCCAAGTGTGAGGTATATGGAGTAATACGATTTCTGTGAGAAAAACAAATGGCACCGGCAGCATTTCATCGTGGGATTACTGAAGTGTATGGGAACATTATGAGTGACACTAAGGTTCGACGTTGAGGTCGTGAAATTCGTGACGGACGCACTAACGTCCATGATGGAGAACGAAGTGGCCGACGGTCTGTTGTGAATGATGAACTTGTTGCAAAAGTGGATGAAGTGGTCAGAGAGAATTTCCGTTTCACCATGTCTCCACTCTCAGAGCATTTTCCACAAATTCGTTGGACTGTCGGATCGCAGCAATTTCAAACGGATGAGGAGCTCAAGGAGAGCGTCAACGGGCGGCTACACACACAGGCGGCAGAGTTTTATGCAGAAGGAATTTCGAAGCTTGTGAAGCGGTATGACAAATGTCTGAATGTTAGCGGAAATTATGTTGAAAATAGCTGAAAGAGTGTACTGTTCACTGGTGTGTAATAAAAGTCCCTACAATAAAGGGTTTTCTGAAAAAAAGATATCGGAACTTACTTTACGAACCGCCCTCGTATATAAAGGAACCTCTGACTCATATAATAAATTCTTGCAATATTGATTATGTTTACCCTAAAGAATTTAAGGTGGTTAAAGTGTTACCAATATTTAAAAAGGGGCAACAGGTCCTCTCTGGAAAATTATAGACCGATCTCATTGATTCCAGTTGTTTCTCAAGTTTTTGAGACTATACTGAATAATCAGATTGTTGAGTATTTTGAGCGAAATAAGTTGTTTAACAACTCTCAATTTGGTTATAGATCTGGTCTTGGTACAGTGAAGGCAGCTGTTTCTTTTATACAAAAGTGTATCTTAGGGTTGGACAGCAAGGAAAGTGTTAAAGTGAAACTATATGACTTATCAAAAGCATTTAATACAGTTTCTCACTCTCTTCTTCTAGAAAAATTAAGATTTTATGGTATTCGGTTTTAAATTCTTATCTAAGTGGAAGGTTACAAAAAGTGGTATTTAATGAAAAAGGGTCTAACTTCTTAACAGTTTCACATGGTGTACCTATGTAATACGTAGGTAATACGTAGGTTAAGATTGTCTGTAAGTTTGAAGGTTCTTAGAACAGTTTATTTTGCACAAATACATAATCTTAGTCATTTGAGCTATGGTACACTACTGTGGGGCCAACATTCTTCGGTTTTAAGGCTATTGAAAATCCAAAAGAAATGTGTACGATTAATGTGTGGGCTTTCTTTCCATGGCCACTGTAGGTCAAGTTTTATTAAGTTGGGTATTATGACAGTACCAGCCATTTTTATTTATCAGTGCCTTCTTTATATGAAGGAGAACCTTCATCTTTATGATGAGTTAGGCTCAACACATAGTTAACAAACCAGAAATAGAAAATGTCTGGAATTACCCACGTGCAATTACAGCAAAACACAAAAAACCTTTTATTACATGTCTATTAAATTTTATAATGCTCTTCCTTTGTCTGTAAAACTGTTACCATACCTCAGATTTAAAAAAGAATACAAGTAAGAATCAGCTTGAAAAATTTTCATGTCATAACCGGGATTTGAACACGGATCTTCAGCTTAACGCACTGATGCTCTACCATTGAGCTACCATGAATTACAGACAATCTTGACCAATAACTGTAGGCTATATATAAAGTAGATGAATTCTTCGATATTAATTTTGCTGTTTAGAAGTCTTGCTCATAACCTTATATTTATATAAATTTGAATAAATTGGAAAAGTTATGACAATGTATCATGATTATTTAAGCATGTTATTAGAGTAATAATTTCGATGTTATTAGTAGTTTATTTAGATTTTGACTTGTTACTACAATAAAGATTTTATTTATCAACATATATAGAGACCAACTAAATGAAAAGCTGTTAAACTCTCCCATCACTACTAACATAGATCTTCCTGCACGACTTCAGATTTTGCTGGTATACTGTATGCAGAACTTCCTCTCAGGTTTGCAACATTAGGAAAGGTTGTTCCTCTTATGAATGAGCTGATGTTTTTTGAGATTCCCAGTATGGTTAAATTTCTTGCAACATATATCACATGTACTGGTAAATGGCTTATGTCCAGTGTGTGAGAATGTGGGTCTTTAGATTCCCTCTTTCGAAAAATTTCTTGGCACATATATCACACCTGAATGGCTACGTCCAGTGTGAGTGAGCATGTGGGTTTTTAGATTCCCTCTCAGAGAAAATGTCTTTGGACATATTTCACAAGTGAATGGCTTATGTCCAGTGTGAGTTATCAAATGTCTTTTGAGACTACAATTTAGGGAAAATTGTTTGGCACATATATCACACGTAAATGCCTTATGTTCAGTGTGAGTGACCATGTGTGTTTTGAGATCCCCTCTTCGGGAAAATTTCTTGGTACATACATCACACGTGAATGGCCTATCTCCAGTGTGAGTGAGCATGTGTGCTTTCAACTGAGCTCTAAGTGAAAATTTCTTGGTACATATATCACAAGTAAATGGCTTATGTCCAGTGTGAGTGGGCATGTGTATTTTGAGATCCTCTCTTCGGGAAAATTTCTTTGTACATATATCACAAGTAAATGGCTTATGTCCAGTGTGAGTGACCATGTGTATTTTGAGATCCCCTCTTCGGGAAAATTTCTTGGTACATATATCACAAGTAAATGGCTTATCTCCAGTGTGAGTTAGCATGTGTGTTTTAAGAGTCCCTCTTTCAGAAAATTTCTTGCTACATATATCACACGTGAATGAATCATTTCCAGTGTGAGTAAGCATGTGTTTTTTTAGATTCCATCTTAGAGAAAACTGCTTTGTACATATATCACAAGAGAATGACCTATGTCCATTGTGAGTAAGCATGTGTGTTTTGAGATACCCTCTTAGAGAAAACTGCTTTGTACATATATCACAAGTAAATGGCTTATGTCCAGTGTGAGTGACATTGTGTATTTTGAGATCCCATATTCTGGAAAATTTCTTTGCACATATATCACAAGAAAATGGCTTATCTCCAGTGTGAGTTAATATATGTGTTTTGAGATTTCCTCTTTGTGAAAATTCCTTGGTACATATATCACACGTGAAATGTTTGTCGGGAGTACGAGTTAGCTGTTTTTTGTTTCCTGCAGAGGATGTGCTTGTACATACAACAGGTGAGTGTGATTGCATTAACTGTTCCTCTTCATTATCTACCTGTGAAACTCCTGAAATCTGCTCCAAGTTGAGAAAGGTGCTGCTTGCTGTCTTGCGGTCTTTATCCTCAGTTTTGATTTCGTGTGTTTTTATTGTTTCGAAAGTAATTGGGATCGGTTCACTTTTTGGTGTTTCAGGAATCTCTTCCTTGATTTCAATCTTAGTATACTCTGATTTAGGTACAAACTCCTCCATTCTGTATCATACACAACTTGCGTTCCCCGCAAGGTGTTCCCTTAGTAAACTGAAATTGTGTTGATTATAGCAAATACTCTCAATACTTGAGAGTATTTGATTATAGTTCTAGTTTCTTGATGAAATGTTGCATCATCTCACTGGTCTATGGGCAAAACGAAAGAAATGGTGACAAAGAAGCAGTGGGAATATTAGCATATTAAAAGAACTCGATAGCAGTGCTACCGGGTAACAACAGTCACTCGAGCATACAGCTTACGCGAGTAACCATATTGGAACCAAACCAAGACGACGTGACGTCACTAGAAGCATGAGAGAAAACATGCCAGAAGCACGGAGGAAAGAAAACACGGAGACGCCGTGCTTGCGGTGTTGTATGGGAAACAGATGAAGCCAATGACCACGCCCTCTTAGAGTACCAAAAGGGAGGCTTTCTATATACAATAGCACACAAATACTCCGAAGTTTCACTGGTTATAACAACGTAACGGTAGGGAAAATATGATATCCCAATTTCATATATTGACCACATACTCTGACATCATAATAATCCCGGTAGTAAGCATTAACCTATCTCAGAAGAGCCAAAAATGTAACTTTCAAATTAGCAACTTTACATGTGCGAGTATAAATAATGAGTCAGAAAATAAATAAGTGACCGTGCGACTATGATAATTCAAAACGAGAAAAATATTCTGGACAGTTATATAGCTACACCATGTGGTTATTGACTCTATTAAACGCAATAAATGACAACTAATATAAATATTGGAAATCTAAAGCAATAAATTACTTAGTATTACTAATAATTCAGATAATTTGATTAATTACAAGTAGCCTAAGGCAGTTATAAAGAAAATTACACAAATAATTAGCAGCTTAGTGTAAAATACAAGTAAATTATGCTTAACAATTATACCCATATTCATTCATCCCAAAAATTGACTATTTTCAGCACCTAAATTTTACAAAATTATTAATTTTTAAGGTAAGTTCATAGAATAGTGCACAACATGCACTCATTTTCACTTCTGAATTGTTCAAAACAAAGACTAGTAACCAAGCTATCCGTGCACGCTATAAACATATAAACACAGTCAGGGCCGTCGAGTGGGCGGGGCGATCGCCCCGGGGGGCGCCGTGGCAACGGCAAAAATAAAACAACAAAATTTGAAAAAATAAGTAGGATGTACATAACGTGTTTTTCAAAGTTAGGTGTAACTGAATTTTTAATATTGCGTTGTATGTTTTTATTGAACAAATAAATATTTGACACCAATAACTTTAGGCCTATATTTGCTAAGTTATCCCATAATAAATATTTGCTTATAAAGACATATTTACGATCAACTACGTCACAGAAGAAACTGAATTCTCTGGCCTTCTTGTCCATTGAAAACGATGAAGCACAAAAAATAGACTTGATGGAAATTCTAACGACATTTGCTTGTGCAAAAACCAGGCGAATGCCATTTAATGTTTAATGTTTAGCACCTTATCTTAATTTGATAAACGCGGTTCCCTTTTCTATATTCTATTCAATGTATGTAACGAGGTTTCCCACACTATTAATTTGTAGTTCGATAATAACGCCTATAGTATTTTTTATGATTGTTAAGATTTTCTTACATTACTAAACTTGTATTAATTTGATTTTCAATACAATCTTATTAAAAAATTTAAATAATTTTATTTCTGGTATTTTTGTAAGGTAATCCGATTAGGTGTCTCTTACGGGCACAAAAACACAGACAGCGACGCAACACGACGCGCAACTTTGCTAACGAGCGACTGGACGCGATGAGGCTTGGAATTTGTCCAGTCCACGTCGCCCGAAGTCGCGTCGCTCATTGCGTGTTTAACCCCATATGCTTATACGTATTTGATAGCGTCGCGCCACGTCACTCGCTGTGTGTTTGAATCCCTACAGATAGGTGGAATGTCGGGAGGGTGCACGTGGGATTGTTTTTTTGGGGGGGCGCCTGACGAAATCTTGCCCCGGGCACCAACAAACCACGCGACGGCCCTGAACACAGTGACACGCCCCCTTAGAGTACCAAACGCTCGGACAGTTGGCTTCACGCTTGCGGTCTCAGGGCATCTCCGTGTTTTCTTTCCTCCGTGGCCAGAAGCAACTGACAATACCGGAAGAGCCGGACATGCGACAAAGAAGTTAAGGAGGAATACACTTCCATACAGTGCGATGGTGGCTGCGAGAAATGGCACCATAAAGACTGTACGGGCGTGACGTCTGGAGAATTCGATATCTTGAAACGCAGAACATGTAAACTACTCTGGCTCTGCGAACATTGCAAGCAGAAGCTGACGAAGAAGAGAACGGAGCCCACAAAGATTGAAGACCATAGGCGCCGACTTTCTGCCCCCCCCCAAGACTTAAGATTTTATCATGTAAGGCCTATGTATAGCTACTGAAAATCCAGTTCTTGCCCCCCCCCCCCCAGAAATATTTCCAAGTCGGCGCTTTTGTTGAAGACTTAAATACAAAAGTAGACTCTATCATAGACTTCCTGGCAAATCAGCTGGGAACAAAGATAGAGGAGCAAATAAAGAAGACACTAAACAGCGAGAGACCACAAGTCATAAAAAGACTGCCAAGGGAAGAAAAGAGCACCAGCAAAAATGGAAATCCAAACGAAAACCAGGCATCAAAAGAGCAGCTCATTGAAGAGGGAGTTAATGAACACATAGAGTCTCTCTCTCTAGAATATCAAGAAGAGGACGAGGACAGTAGCCAATGGACGCAAGTAACAAGCAGGAGATCAAAAGAGAAGCGGAAGGCACCAAACCCAACAGTAATAATTGGCACAAAGGAAGACGATCAGGATGATGACCTGCAAGCAGCAGAAAAAATGGCCTGGGTGTACGTAGGGAAACTGAAACCGAGTACCACAACGGACGCCATGAGAAAGTTTCTTATCAAATATGGAATCAAAGAAAATGTGGAGGGGGGTTTCATGCTTCCTGAAAAGGACAGCAGGAGAAATAAAAGGAAAGCACAAAAACAAGAATACGGTCATCGTTCAAACATCACTTATAACAATAATCTGTCTATACGTACAACCTGCTACCCCTGCAGAGGGGGTAATATAGACACTATGTGCAGCCATAGCAAAAGTGGACGAAGTCAATGGAAATATTGTTATTGCTGGAGACCTAAACTGCCGAATTGACAAAGAAAACCACATGAGTGAACTTGTAATGGAGATGCTAACAGAAGAGGGTTATTATCTAGTCAACCGGAAGGAAGAAAAAACATACTTTGCATACAATGGTGCAAGTACTATAGACCTGGTGTTATTCAAAGGCAACGGAATCACAGCTCAGAAGCAAGAAGGGCTATGGAGATCAACCATAGCACCTATAAGAAAACACATACCAATAGCCACCGAATTCATAATCAGACAACCCTGGGAAGACGAAAAACAGCCGAACCCACGGAAAAAAAACCTCAAGAAAACTAGACTTAAGCCGGGCGCAAGTTGAGACGCAGTTTGGTGAGGTGAGGTGAGGTGACTCACCGTGAATTTTGTGAAACACAGAAATAAATACAACAGCGAATGTTCGCACGCAGGGTGAGGTGACGCAGTTGCAGCGCGTCCGTGAGCTGCGAAAGTCTGTGACCATGCTAAATTTCTCACTAGTGACTACGACCTGCGGGGGCTGAGCGCAAGTTGAGACGCAGTTTGGTGAGGTGAGGTGAATTTTTGTGAAACACAGAAATAAATACAACAGCGCAGGCTCGCACGCAGGGTGAGGTGACGCAATTGCATCGCGTCTGTGAGCTGCGAAGGTTTGTGTTCGTACCACAGTTTTTCACTAGTGACTACGACCTGTGCGTGAAAAGTTGTGTTTGTCCACCATGGAGGAGAAATTAATCGAAGCAGTGCGAGCAAGAAAGATTTTATATGACACGTCCCATGCTGATTACTTGAAAGCAAAATTAAAATTGCAGATTTGGGACGAAATTTCTAAGGAAATTGGATTGAAATGTGGTAAATTTTTATAATTTTGTTTACGTCAACAAGATTAATTAATTATTTATTTATTTATTTAACCTGGCGGAGTTAAGGCCATAAGGCCTTCTCTACCACTGAGCCAGGGCAAAAACATGAAATACATAATGATAATAATAATAATAATAATAATAATAATAATAATAATAATGATTAATAATAAATTAATACAAGAATACATGAATACAAGAAACGTACATTAAATACAAAGAAAAAATTAGAACATAAGTACTTGAATAATATGAATATGTAATACAAATGACTAAAATAAAAAGATGAAAGAAATAAAATAAAAGAAATAAAAAAGATGAAGTCTAAACAAATACATTCTTAGTTATTACAAAATATAATGAAAATTAAAATATATATTACTAATTAGCATCAATTCCTAAATGTTATTGTTATTATGAGGGTACAAGGGAAATCGGTAGTAGTCCGTGTTATTTGACTTTGACTTCTAGTAAATTTGTAATGTTGGAATTAGTTTAGGGATAAAGCGGCAATATTATAGGTAAAATAAATTATATAAAGGATCGTATTCCATGCAGTTGTAGAGGTGAAATATTGATGTCCGCTCTTCTCTTCAACTCATCATATTTATTGTTTATCAGTTTGTTTTTATGGTCTTTTCAATCAAAAGCGTTTCTTGCACTAATTTCTATACAATGTGTTCAATTTGTTCTTCTATAAATGCCTCTTTTTTACCACTGCCGTTTTCCGTTTACCACTGTACCCTTTATCTGTTTTAGAAAACATTTTATATACAGTAGACTTCCTGCGAAGATATATATATATATATATTCTAAACAGATATATGTCATAACTAGTATGAACTGTAATAATGCATGACAATAATTAATTAGTTGGGAAGTTTCAGATTTGTAAGTAAAAATAAAATGAAGACATATTCTTGAAATGTATTTTCAACGTTTATAAATGTTTTATAATTATGTACAGTAAAATAAATACATTTCTCCATGTTAAGGAACAGACGATTTGAAATGATACATTATCTCAGAATGATTTTATTTACTACGAACTACCAATTAGTTCTATCACTTTATCATCATTAACTTTTTCACGATTTCCCGTTCAGAGTTTGGGTTTAAACCTTTCCTTAAAGAAACTTAGTATCTAAACCGGAATTTGAAAAGTAACTTTAATTGAAATTTCAATGCTTGAGAAAAGAAATGGTGTTACAGTGACGTTACAAAATAAGAAACATTAGACAACGTAAGTTATTACATTTATTAAAAAGTATATATGTATTATGTCTTAAAGATGAATTTTTATATCGTCATTATTATGAGACATAGGATCCGAGGCACCTTATGATTGGAACTAAGTTAGGTTGATGTGGCATGGAGTTGCGATGAGTCATCGTACTGAATACAGTCTCGTTGAAGACACAAAGAAAAACTTATTACCGCTTTAGGTAAAACCGATGCTTCTTGTATAATGGTAGCTCAATCCCTGATTTCGAAAGTTACTTGAAACTTTAAAGTTTATAAAGGACAATTTTGGGTGTGTAAACAGAAGTTATGCAGTGTTTTGATACAAAATAGTGGGCTAAAAGCGATGCGTTACATAGTAAATAAATTGAAAAACATATAACAAATATCGTACTAGCAGTCGAAATATTTATATGCACCATTAACATCCTTGCGATGTCGAATTCGTCCTTAAGGATGAATTCTCCGTGTGTCTTTCTTTTCTTTATTTAATTACTTTATGGAAGCTTTTCGTGTAATGTTGAAATTACTTGTTCTTCGAGTTTATCTGACTCTGATTCTGAACTTAGTAATGATTCTATGTACATGGCAGCCATCGCGCACATTGCTCACTGTCTCGTAAACATGCAGTAGTGATAGAACTGCTTCCCAACTTTCGCTCTCCCTGCGCGCATTTGATTGAATCCTGCTTCCCGGCGTCACTCTGCGTCACCTCACCTCACCAAACTGCGTCTCAACTTGCGCCCGGCCTCGCACTGGACAAGGAAGACATAACAAAAATAGATTATCTCATAGAGGAAGGGCACCCAGACAATGCACTCGCACTCGCTACAGAACTCACCCTAAAATCGGCTGTGCCAATCACTAAACGAAGATCCCAAAGGTGGTTCGATAAAGAATGTTACGCCAAGAGGAAGGAAACTCTTAAGCCGCGTTTACACTATGTAACTTGTTTAATAAACTTGTTACATGTAACAAGTTATATGTAACTTGTAACAAATTATACGTTAAAAATCAGGTTATATAACTTTTTTATATAACTAAAGTTTAGAGAGACAAAGAGACATTTGTACTGCACAGTAATATTCCCAGTGGGAAGGAATTTATAAAATTTCCTTGGGCAGGAAATATTCCCAAAAGTGAGCATTTATAAAAATCGTTAGTTTTGAATGTTTTACGGTCCAGGTACCTTAAAATGAAACTATTTCAGTAAAATTCCACATGTTTATCAAGGAACCGTCTAGGGAAGTATTACCTTTTCCTATGATATAATTTTTCACTTATTGTCAGAACAATGTACCCTAAGTCATCTTCTTTTAAAAAATTATAATTATTCGTGATAATCTCTTAGGTTTTATTAATAAACTTATATGTTATAAAGTGATACCTCACACGTATTTAAACATGATTAAAGATAAGTAATTTAACATAATTGTTAATAGATGGTGTAGGTATTTAAAATAAAATGCCAGAAACCAACACCTTCAATATTACACAAACACAAATTTCAATATAAATCGTTTAGAGCCTAATAATTAATCATACATCAGTCCCACGGTCTAGGCTAATCCTACTGTAGTTTAGGGAAAAATTTAGTTCTTTCATGATTTATGAGGGCTAAGAGGAACCTGCGACTAGGTAGATGTGGCCATCCAAATCTTAGGAGCTGCAGTCACTTCTGCCGTAACAAAACGTACATTCAGTAAGTTTTCATGGATGCAATCTAAAAAGAGGAACCGCCTATCATCTGAGCAAGCAGCTAAACTCACTTATCTTTCTTACAACGGGAAACTGATGAATGCTCAACCTCAGAAGGAGAAAAAGAAGAGTGAATTCACTGAAGTTCAAACCCAAAGTGCTGGTAATCCAGACGATCCAGATGAAGGGAAAAACCAAGAAGAAAACCTAGATGATGATGATGAAGGCCATGATGACAGTGATGATATTGGCATCCTTTCTGATCAAGAAGAAAAAGAAGAGGATGATGAAGAAAATCTAATGAATTTCAATGGATGTGATTAGGGCCAACTTCTAAGATGAAGTCAAGGTCACACATTTAAAGAAAGCAAGTAGGCCTATTCCTAAAAGTTGTTTGGGTTCGTACAGTTTATGATTATTACTGTAATTTTTGTCTAATTAATAGTCAATCTCTTCAATGAACTCTTTTGTTAATCTTCTGCATTGACCTTCAAGAACCAGGGCAAATTTTAATTAACCTATTTTCATTGTTAACTATGTGAAAACCCAGTATTACAATATTTTATACGTAAATAATTATTGTTTTTTGTGTTCTTTCATTAATTATATATTAATCTTTGAACTTATGACAGTTTTTAGTTTTATTTAACCTAATCATGATTAAATTTAAGTAACAAATAGGTATCTGAGTTACCTTACTCGTAAATCATAAATTCCCTTTGTGGGAACATTTCCGGGAACATTCCCTGGAAATATTTCCTCGAGATTAGGTTCCCGCCAGATGGCGCTGTGAATTGAACTCTGGCGTAGCTCAGTTGGTAAGAGCATTGGCAAGGATAGCCAAAGGTCCTGGGTTCAAGTCCCAGTGTCAGAGGAATGTTTCTCCTATAATATTATCATTTAATGTCCAACAGAGACAAGAATCTGTGGTACATGAATGGACATGGGTATATCTATCTTGAATGTTACTGTACAATAACAGTGGAAGCCCGGTAACAAAATCACTAATTAGTGTGCCTCACAGTACTGCATATGACATAACTTGTCTGTCAGTTTGTTTGTATAAAGAAACTGTTCACCTAACCACAAATAATTAGATTTATCCAAAAGTTCAATCTATGCAACCTTTATTATGCTTTTCAGATGTACGATAGTATAATAATAATAATATATCCTAATCTCACATATATTCCCCTCTACAAAACTCTCATATGTAATATTAACAATTTTCATAAATGTTCCATATCTTGATGGCGCTGATTCTCTTCCTTTATCTTAGTTTTACCTCTCCCTTTTAGGATTTAAGCGACCCAAGCCGCCCGGGCCTTACAGGGCCGCAACCTGTCGGGGGAGGGATTATCTATGGAACACATACATACTTTTTTGACCAGACAAGGGCATGAAGGGCCACCTCGGATGAGTGATCAGCCCAATGCCGGGGCCACCTCCGAGACAACACGAACACATAGGACGAGACACACCATTCACACACACACACTCACTCCGAACAAGGTGAAAATGGGATGAAGATGATAATTACCGCCAGATGATATCTGGGGACCACAAGGGTCTAAAGTTACCCGAAATTTGTCTCAAAGGTGAGGAAATCCCCAGAAAAACCCACCTAGGTAACTTGTCCAGACCAGGAATCGAACCTGGGCCTGCTGCGTGAGAGGAGCGAACGCATCCCATTTGCCACAGCGGTGGACAATGGCGCTGATATACCGTATAAATGGATATGTCCAAATATTATCACAAAATATATAGTAGTAAAAGCTATTGTCGATCAAACTGTACTCAATTTCACACTAAAACTAGCAAATGTTGACTTAACCACTTAGAAATTGTTAAAATAATTAAAATTGTATTAAATTTATATATATCATGTATAACAATTGGTTGGTTAGGTTAAAAGCTGTCCACTATCATTCCATTGTCTGTTGCATCTGTTTGTTGTTACTACTGTATATATACGCAGCAAAATGCACATGTAGCAGGTTACATGTAACAAGTTACACATTTCCCATCCCCTGTGGGAAAGGTATAACTTGTTATATAACACAAAAATCAGTCATGTAACACAATGTTATCTGTAACAAGTTACATGTATTTGTAACAATTTTGGAAAACATGTTATATAACCCAAGTTTTATAAACAAGTTACATAGTGTAAACGCAGCTAACGGAGTGTAAACGCAGAAAACTGGTTATATAACACAAAAATCAGTTATATAACACAGTGTTATATGTAATAATTTGCATGTATTTGTAACAATTTTGGAAAACATGTTATATAACTCAAGTTATATTAAACAAGTTACATAGTGTAAACGCAGCTTACGTCGCTACACAAGGCAAGAACTTGTGAAAGTCTTCCCACACTTTTTAGGGGAGATTATTATGGCTAAACGGTAATAGGTTATAAGACTGTCAAAATACTCTCTATCTACGATACGGTGTCACTTCAATAAAAATAATAATAATAATAATAATAATAATAAACAAATTAATATAAACTTTCCCGAGAACCTCAATGGGGTCAGAGATTCCAACGAGCAAATCGAGATTTTTTCTATACACAGCACGTCGCTTATTATGATCACTTCGGGACGGAGCTAATCTGATAACATTAATCTGATTGATAACAGTAGCCGAAGGAATTAATCGACGTAATATGAGGACAGTGTTCGATGTTCGGTCTTTGCTGCAGTTCACTACACCAATAGTAACGAGTGCTATGGCGAGCGTAAAAGCACACAACGGCTTGTCATCAAAGCGACGATTTTTCCATGCTAAGTCGGCAAACGATTATTTTGTCGCACATGTACAATTACATAAAATAATCAGAGTAGGTCTAAATTTCTTGCAGGACGCAATAGTGCCAGAATTATGACAGCCCCAATGGTTGTGCGACTTAGTATTTTTGACGAACTTGTGTGGCCATTTTGATTCCTTGAACAAGGAGAAAATGAAAACATTGTGTCATTAATCGCATCAGTAAATATATTTATAGGACATTCTAGCAAGTGCCCGCGGCTTCGACTACGATAATTAGACCTATTTCAAAAATTTAAAATGAAGTGCATAATAATTAAATCAATATATTTATTAACACTTACACGCAAACCATTCGTAAACTAACAGTTGATAATTATAACGAAGCAGCTAAAAATCCAGCTTTGGAGTGAATTCCAAGATAGAAAGCTATCCCTGGGAAAACGATATCAGATTCGAGTTCTCTGGCCCAGAATACCCCTGCATAGTGAGTTCCGTCCAAATCATTCAATGTTTGCCCATTTAGGCCTATATTCATTGCCCCTCTTCCGTCTGTGTTGAAAATTTCAGATCTCTGCGGGCCCTCAAATTATAAACAAATGAATCGGCCAGGGTGGGCTCACAAAATGGAAACGATCGTTCATTCTATGCGACATGTTTGGACTATGTTGAAAAAAATGGCGATGCTCTTATTTTCAAGTTAGGCAAAGAAATAACAAAGTCACCTGCAATTGATTTGACAATGGAAATGTATTACTGAAAACTGATGCTTCGATAGCGCAAAAAAATTAAAGTTTTCTTCTCGATTTTCACTCAAAACTCGCGAACGAAAACAAAAACTAAAAACCCGGCTTCGAGGTGCATTCGGCCACCCTTCAGTCCATCTATGTTTAGCATTTCAGATCTCTGCATGCAGTAGATTTTGCTGGGCATAGACAGACAGACAAACAGTTCCTCTTATTTTCTTTCTATTACAGATTTGAAAAATTGGGATAACCAACTATCTATCGGAGAGATATGTGTAATTTTTGGCATGACATACTTATGTGAGCAAACATTTTCTAAAATGAGTTTCATAAAAAGTGATGCAGGCCCTACTGTCTACATTAACCGACAAAGATTCGTTTCTTCGACTGTGTACAACATCTTTATTACCTATAATTGAACAGTTTGCGAGATTCAAACGCTTGCAAATGTCATCACAAAGAAATAACTTCATATAAAACCAATTACTAAAACAGGGTGGTATTACTTCCTCTACCCGTGCCATAGGTAGGCCTACTATAGATAGAGGAAGTATTGTTTTCGACCCCCAAATTCGAAGTTGAGTTTTTGACATAAATACATGTTTTGAGGCCCCATGAATCCAAAAATACTATTTTTGGAAACATGTCTGTGTGTCAGTGTGTATGTGTCTGTGTGTGTGTGGATGTCTGTGAACAGGCTAGCTCCAAAACGGAAAATCGTATGAAAACAAAATTTCGTATTCGGGTCAGGTACCTTCTGAAGATGTGAGCCGGAGATTGGCAACAAGTTTCTCTTATTTTTAAGGAGACTTTACATGAAGAAATTTTCGTTTTTCGCGATTTACTCGAAAACGGCTCTAACGATTTTCTTTAAAATTCGTACATGTGTTCCTTACACTGAGAGCTAAAACTTTTATTTGAAACTTTTTTTTTTCGAAAAAATTCTTTGAAGGGTAGTTACAAGCCACCCACTGTTTGTAGAAAGTTTGTCTTGCGTGGTGAACAACTGAATACGCGCTCTTCCACGGCCTCTTATTCTATATAAGAATGTGAAGTGAGAAAGATGTATTGTTGGCCATGCATAGAGTAAAGAGGGAAATATTCGATAAATTTCGGAAATTATTCTTTACGGAGGAAAGTTCAATAAACGTCTGCAGTCACTTTTTTTATATATAGCCTGCGCTTTTAGTCGCATCATTGAAAGAAGATGTATTTATAGGATAATTAGCGTAAAATTGTGTCTTGCGATTCTGTACAAGGATATGTGAATACTGCTAACTTTTATTTGGGCAGAGGAAGTTATGTGACTTTCACATCAGTTTTTTTTTTTTCATGATTTAGTAAACGCACAAGTATGCGCAAGGGCGAAGCAGTTCGACACTGAACATGAAGGGCAGGTTTCATTACTTCACGGCAGTGGACGGGGACAGAAGCGTTTCCCCTCAGTTGCGCAGGGATGCAAGATAGTACACCACTAAACAGAATTAAAAATACTTAGGCTATTCATAAAATAATACGTTAACTGTGAATCATTGAACCACTCATAGGCTAATACAGTAACACACTACAAGCAACTATTATTTCAAACCTGTAACAAAGCTTTTAATTGGTTTTACTTTTCTTTAGGGTCCATTAACCAATACTCCATTCTCAGTTACGAGTTACGATTATTTTTGTTGTCTATACTGAATTGTGGTGAACACAGAGTAGCAAAAATCTAAAGCTTGTCTGTCTGTCTGTCTTTTAATTTTATACACTAGTCATCACTACATGTCAACACTGTTATCATTATAAATCAAAAGCTGCAGCTTAAATGAGGGATGAAACATGCTTTATTGCTTAAAAGATAAAGTTGGGTACCTGCCCTCTCGAACTGGTCATCCTGTGAGCTGGGAACGGAATTGCTATCTTCAGCACAACTCAATTCAGTTGAGTTAGAAATGAAACCCATAAAAACGAAATTTTGAATGACGTACAATCCTTGGAAATAAATAAATAAATAAAAGGAAAATGTGATAACATAAACCGAATCTTTTATCACAATAAATGACATTTTTTCAATGTATGAGTATTAATCCGTACATGACTACATAAAAATGATAACATTATCCTCGATTACCTTAAGCGGCATTCGCTGTATATAACCTTGACTGTACTGATTGCATTGCTGACATAGTGGGCTATGACCTGTTTGGGTGGTATGAGGAAGCATCTTCAAGGTTAGGGATGAAGCCATGTCAAGTTTGCTTTAGATTCCAAAGACATTGTTATTTTATTCATTTCTTAATAATGACAGCAGAATGATTGCATAGTTTACTTTCCTCATGCAGAGGGATATGGATGACGGAGGAAACTACAAAGGTAGGGGTGAATTTCACTTAGTGAGTATTCACACCGAAGTAGCGTAGCATGCGAATCGCACTGCATAGATGCAGGCTGCACATCGAGCAGCATGGTTCACAGTTTTGCATTCATACCGAAGTAGCGAATGCGATCTGCAGTTCAACGTACATTATATATTTTCACTTGAACAATTGAGAAACACATTTAAAATAATATAATTTACCTAAAGAGGACATAGTTTCAGCAATTTTAATCCAGACTTTGTTCCTAATAGTTTCGATTGCCATATCGTATAGGCTAGTCTACGCATGTACAAATTGCATGTTAAATAGCTCTCTTTCCAGCACTTTTTAAGATATCTTTGCCATATTCTACCACTATACAAGCGAATAAGGGTTGAATTTTCTTAACAATCAGAAAACAGCTGAAAGGGCAACTGTACGCATGCGTCATTCCGAGTAGCGTCGCATGAAATAAGTCCAATCTATCTGAAGAAATGAATGTCGCACTCTGCGAGCTGCACTATTGCCACGCTACTTCGGTGTGAAGACTTGAACTTGTTTATTTGGGATTTAAAATGAGTAACGTGCAGCGTGCATTCAGGTAGCACGTCGCAAGTGGCATACTAAATCGGTGTGAATGCTCCCTTAGGTTTAAATTTCATAGTCATGGTAATCTGATATAATATTACTTAATATTACTCACCCGGTTTTCTCCCCGAATCGCTCTGTTGCCTTGATGTCTTCCAATCTTGATATAGCAATGTCTATTCACAAAATCACACGATAAACGCGAATTAGGCCTATATACGTTTTAAATATAAAAGCACACGACTTTGCACTCCCGCACTCGGCAATCTGCCCGGCACTATCTACTCTCTTGTTATTTTCCCTTCCCTTCTGGGAGCTGCACACAGCGCCACGTAGTGTCAGTCTAGCGAAGGCAACGGGACCTGAAACAGGAGAAACAGGACTTCACCCCCTTTCCACTTCTTGTCCCTGTAAACAACGTGACAATATGCAATAGGTTTCAATTCCGCATCAGTGGCGGTCGAATGATATCTTACACAGGCACTATCTGCGAGCGTGAGGTGCCCACTTTTGAAAGTTATAAGCCTACAGTATAAGCTTTAACGATCAGATGTTTTGATCTTAAAAATTCAATGTCATTGCCATGGATTCAAGTTTAAGTGGTAGTACGTACTAAGCTATACGGTCCTTAACATTCTCCCCTATTGTTAATGTTTTCATTTCCGCAATATATTTAGAAATGTGGTATCTAACATACAATTTTTTACAATTACAATTACAATTTATTGTTCCAAATTACACGAAAAATACATACAAAAGTTGATACACCACCCGAAGAAGCAGAGCTTCTGTTCGGGGGTGGTTCAGTTCAATATATTAGAAAAACTTATACTAAATAATTACTTAAAACAATACATAATTTGGAGAAGTATGACAAAATATTATGTATAAAAGGTTAGAACATGTTCTATTTACAATACAAAGGTACGAGGTAATACAATAATAATAACGAAGAAATTAAGTTCTATCCAAATGTTAAAATTTAATATGAAAAATGTTATAACAGTAATAGTAGAAAACAAAAGTAATAATTATTTAAATTTTCTAATTTTAGACCTAAATTGTTTGTTGTTTAAGCTATTTAGATCAGGATGGTTGGTAATAAATGAATTGAATAGTCTTGGGCCAAAACTTGAACAGTGCTTAGCTCCAGCAGTTGTAACATTTTTTTTTCAAGTAATAAATTAAATTGATTCCTTCACGTGTTATATACGTGAGATTCTGACTTGTAATTGTCACGATGTTTATGAAAATAATTCAGTATGACGTACTTGTAAATTTGGTCTATGGTGAAAACGTTAAATTCAGAAAATAATAATTTGGAAGAATAGTCAGGAGGCTTAGATAAGCAAATCTTTATGATGCGTTTTTGAAGACAAAGAAAACTAATAATTTGGGCTGTGATTTCTGTGCTATCTTTTTTTTAAAATTTGTTTGTCTTGCCTTTTTAGACTTTCGTTTCTACACTGAGTCCCACGCAAGAGTTGGCCAATCATGTGGGTTTCCGTGTCACGGCGGTCCTTGCTCTGACTCCCGAGCGATTGGTTGAAATATCTACGCAAATAAAGCCGCTAACGGTGTAATGATTCAGGTTCTCACATTTACAGTTGAAATTGCAATGATGTTGGAAATGTCCTCCTCTTGCATCCACGCAACACGGGCAGCTTTTCAGGAAATTTTCTTTCTCGCACATAACTTCAGCTTCCGAGATAGAGTTAATTTCTCTTTTGATATTGCCTTTAAGTTCTTTATTTTTCAAGTTTCCCCATAAATAATAGTCACACACAAAATATCGATATAATACACGATACTGGATTTATAAATTATTTCTGAACGTGGGGAAAATATTTTATTTAAAATATTCTATGACTTCGGTTGCAAAACATGGACGAAAAGTCCTTTTTGAAGTAAAACTTCTTTTCTCGCGGTTGGGGTAAATCTGGAAAATCAGTCACACTAAAACGAAATCAGTCTCGAAATCAGTCACAAAATCAGTCACACTCAAAACTACGTGTTTCGGAGCGGACTGCACAGAAAACAATCAACTCAATGACTAGGAGTAATCAAAGGACATTTTTCAGACCTTACTTCGTCAATGGCAATAGACAATTCCTAAGCAATCTAAAGGTATATTATCTATTTTATGGAACCCGGTGGTTGATTACCGGGCAAATCCAAAATTAAAAAATACAAATTTCCAAAATTTAAAAAACAAAATTAAATCTTAAAACATCCATAAATCCAAAATTTAATACATAATAAATTCCAAAATTCCAAAATTAAAAAATCGAAAATACCAAAATTTAAAAAATCCAAACTTAAAAAAACTAAAATACAAAATTAAAAAATCCAAAAAATAAAAAATTCAAAGAATCAAAATTTAAAAAAATCAAAGATCCAAAATTAAAAAATCCAGAATTAAAAAAATTTAAAATCCAAAATTAAAAAATACAAATTTCCAAAATTTAAAAAACAAAATTAAAATTATAACATCCAAAAATCCAAAATTTAATAAATAATAAAAAAATAAAATAAACAATTCAAAGATCGAAAATTTAAAAAATCCTAAATTAAAAATTCAAAGATCCAAAATTAAAAAAAGTCCAAAAACCCAATATTAAAAAGTCCAGTAATGCAAAATTTAAAAAATCCAATAATAAAAAATTGAAAAAAAAAAAGTTTTACTTCTGTCGCGTGGCGTTCCACGCACTTTTTTTTAATGATACAAGGAAGCATCAAGATTTTTTTAATGAGTTTATTGACAAAAATTGCCTGCTTTGATTTATCGCACATCTCACTGAATTACATCTACATTATACTTTCCGATGTTCAATGCCCCGAAGCAATTTGATTGGCTCTCGAAGATAGCCATTCAGCGGGTTAGCTGCCAGAAAACGGTAATGAATAGGACCGAATTTTTAGGTTTTTAAAAACACTGTTTTTGGTTTTCCATTAGGTGAAATAGTTTTTTTTTTTTAGGTTTTTTGTCCAAAATATCGTTTTAGGGATAGAATAATTGGATTAATGAATTTGAATGTGCTACATAGGATTGAATACATAATACTTGTAAAGTTTAACTTAACAAAATTGACTTAAATTTGTGTAAACTTGCTTTAGGACAATATTATACAAGAAAGAAAGCATAAACAATCAAAAGAAGCAGAGAAAATAAGATTGCCTCACATTTCCTGGTTACAGTATGTCACTAAATATCTTTCAAGATTCTCAACTGTGAAGTTCTCCCTGTAATCTCTTGTTAATACTGTATCTAAACACTACTCTTCTCAGGATTCGAATCCGATGCTTCTAATTTAATGAGTAAAATACTTTATGGTTGGATGTGGATAATGTGAAACTGATTATTTTCCTTTTTTTCGGTTGTTACGCATGCTTACAGCACAACAGATCAACTAGGGATGAAAACTTCACCCTTTTCTAGAAAGGTAAATAATACGTGTTTCTGGCAGGCTTGACAAAATATTACTTTGCCATCTGTAGTGAAATTTAGAAATTCTCAACTGACAAACAAAAAAGACAAAAAAGGATCCTAAATTAGATATTTTAGTTTTTGTATCCCGTTTAGGTATATTTAGGTTTTTATACCCCATTTAGGTATTTTTAGGTGCCACAGAATTAATGTGGGTGAATCCTATGGACATGATTCGAAAAAGTGTATGAGCGCTTTTTGTTTTGGAAGTAAGGAAAAAAATAGGTAAAAACCTAAGAATCCGGTCCCTAGTAATGAATTACACTTTTTAAAACAAATTCTGGGTCATTAAATACGTGTAGGGTATCAGTTCGAAAGATTATTTCGCTCCGGGTTGCCTACCGTCGAGTTATAATAAGTAATTTGGTTACAATATTAAAATGTTTTTAAAGTCGAACAGACCGTTTCGTTTTGATATTTCGATCCAAATCCTCATAAGCGATTCATTCAATGAACAGTACATAACAATGAAATATGACATAAATGCTAGCGATTGTGATCAACTTTGAAGCTAAAATTAATGTTAAATCCAGGCTGAACTTTAATGTGAGTCGCCT
The DNA here is from genome assembly GCA_964059195.1 of Ectobius pallidus. Classification (NCBI taxonomy): domain Eukaryota; kingdom Metazoa; phylum Arthropoda; class Insecta; order Blattodea; family Ectobiidae; genus Ectobius; species Ectobius pallidus. Next base: position 9,141,868 of record CAXKWD010000005.1, on the reverse strand, counting down.
ATATTTCATTTTAAACACTCCTTACTTTTTATGTATCAATAATAATGTATTCGCTGACGGATTGTTTACAGCTTGGAGGAGGTTTTACTGTGCTGTATTATTGTAACCTGTACCGCAGTGTTAAAGATACGGTATTACATTTGTTCTATGACTCACATAAAAATATCATTGATTGCCAGTGCATTTTGTGAGATCTGCATATATTTTTAAGCATTTGTTATGTGATTATGCACGACTGTATAATATGAACCTAACTGCTTAGCTGAATTCCCGTTTTCTGACTTTCGCACGGGGATAACTTACTCTAGTTTCTTTATGATATTAGTAGGTATCAAGAAAAAAAACAGAATGCCAGAACATACACTAATTATAGTATATTGCTATACAAGTGCCGTAAGCGGTGCATAGGCTACGGATCGAGGAAAGAGTTCCGAGATCCGTTATGCGCTTACGGTACGAGTATTAAATGCTATTTTTTGCACGATGATTATTTATATCAATTTATTTACATTGAGATATTAGCTGAAAATATTATGTATTATGTATATACACTATTGAAGATGGATGTTATATTTCAGAAAGTGATTCGCATGCGTTTGTTGTTATGGGAACCGAATATTATTTTGTCCTGTTAAAGTCGCCACAAACTAGGAGGCCTTGGTTCCGGTTTTCCATAAAGCTTTGTATTATGATGATTTTACTTATGGCACTGGTGCTTTTTATAAATTTTACCGCACGGAGATTTCTTTTGTTTTCATAGCAACCAGACTGCGTGCGGGAATGTCAAGTTACGATCCACGGCAACAATATTCGTAAGTACCACTAATTAGTTACGTCATGCAAAAAAATATGAATGATGCTATTTTGTTTCCCATAGTGACGGGTACTTATTGCTGTGAAATGCATTATACCTCAAGCGTAATGAAGACAACAAAATGATTCCGAGGTAAAAAGTCCTGGGTTCAAATTTAAAATCTTATGGCCAGCCAATTTGACTTGGGTTTTTCATGGTTTCTATATTAGAAAAGGCAAACACCAGACTTGTAGGATTTGTTAACTCTCCATAAAACATCGCCGCTTCATGTACCGGTTTCTTTCGTAAATCTTAAATCCTCAATAATTAGAATCTTAACACATAGCGTGAGAAAGATTGAGCATCATGTTTTGCAACGTTTATTGTAAAGTAAGGCTCATAATCTCTCATTAATAATATGGGTTTAGTTTCCCACTCTACTGGATTTCGGCACGCGATGTTCGGCGTTGGTATGCGGTCTCTGGCTTGCAGACCAACACTCCCATTGGCTCCCAACGACCTTGCATGTCATTGGTCTGCTCCATACGGTCCTGCAACCTCTACATAAAGCTAAATAATGCAAAACACTAACCACATTAGTTAAGTGCGCGAGCGGAGGCGGCAGCCGAAGCGAAGCGCCCTTGCATTTTAGAATAATGTACGATACACTGTTTGTCGGTTTCGAAAATGTGGCATATTATATCTTCCGGAGGGTTGTCTGACCATTATCACGTTGGCAGCTGATTCCAGCACCACGTGACCCATCGGCTTCTTCCCAGCATGCACCTGCGCTGTTTCTAGCAGCTGATTCTGTATTATTGTGATTCCAATCTGAGCGCCATTTTAGGTTAGTTTTTTGTGAACTTCTTACCGATTTTACCCATATTTAAAATATTCTTAGAAACAAAATGTGCCCTTATATGGATTCTAAAACTTCTGGAGAATAATATTACATGAAATTTTGCCGTTTTACGTGAGTAAAAAACAAAGTTAACGAATCCAGTAGAATGGGAAACTAACCCCAATATGTATTATTAATAATAATAAAATCAGGTAAACTGATGTAACAAAGTGCCAGAATGCTTTTGTTTAATCAGTGACAGTTGCAATTATGATATACAGAAAATAAGTTATTTTTGTAATCGATTTCCGAGTTAAGCTCCAGATCGATTCATTAAGCAAGACTTACGGATGAACAAATGTCTAGTTTGATAAGCATATGTGAACGATTATGTCGGTTGTGTTATTTGTCAAGGCTAACTGTATTAAAACTTGCAAAGACGTATATGCACACTGTAAAACAATATGTTGTCATGATAACTGATATGCATTTGATAAATCTTGTCTAATATAATACCATAAAATATTTATATATTTATAGGCACTAAATTGGTCTTTACTCCGGTACCGGTCAACCGATTTGGTCCAATATCAATAGGCTTCTTCCCATGGACGTTATAAATGCGTATACCAAATTTCATGAAAATCCGATAAAACGTATTTGAGTTATCGCGAGTACAAACACACGGACAGACAGACAGACATTTTCCCGTCCCCCACACAATTTCGTAAACTACCATTCACACACGTATGCAACAGGAAGATTATGAAACAAAAATAAAAAATGACAGTTTATCTTACTGACTTGCTTTCTATTTTTCTTTCCGTTTTTCTGTCCGGTAATTCTGCAGTTTTGATTGCTAATAATAATATTCACGTTAGTTTTAAATATATGTATATGAATGTCATGTTCAATGTTTCTTGTCTCGGCTCACGGGGGAGTAAGCAGAACCAAGTTGTAACTGCGCAGGATTAGTGGCCAGTGTTCTCAAGTCCACGACGAGCTTTGTGTCGAACATTTTGTTCACTGTTAAATGCGAACAGAAGTTAATATAATTCTTTCTTCTTATCATGTAGATACGAGGGTGGATTGAAAAGTAACGCACAATAAATATATATATACAGGGTATTTATTATAAGTTGAGACCGGGCGACCGGTGTTTTCACTCTCCGCTACGGAGTCCGCATTATCCGCCGGTGACGCGCGCGCGGCTTCCCTGCTTAAAGTGTAGGCTATATAAAGTATTACATATCTTACCTTATAACTAGGGACCGGATTCTTAGGTTTTTACCTATTTTTTTCCTTACTTCCAAAACAAAAAGCGCTCATACACTTTTTCGAATCATGTCCATAGGATTCACCCACATTAATTCTGTGGCACCTAAAAATACCTAAATGGGGTATAAAAACCTAAATATACCTAAACGGGATACAAAACCTAAAATATCTAATTTAGGATCCTTTTTTGTCTTTTTTGTTTGTCAGTTGAGAGTTTCTAAATTTCACTACAGATGGCAAAGTAATATTTTGTCTAGCCTGCCAGAAACACGTATTATTTACCTTTCTAGAAAAGGGGGAAGTTTTCATCCCTAGTTGATCTGTTGTGCTGTAAGCATGCGTAACAACCGAAAAAAGGAAAATAGTCAGTTTCACATTAACAACATCCAACCATAAAGTATTTTACTCACTAAATTAGAAGCATCGGAATGGAATCCTGAGAAGGGTAGTGTCTAGATACAGTAGCCTAATAACCAGGGCCCGGATTCTGATGACCTAAAATTGTTTGAAAAATGACCTATAAAATGACCCTAAATTTTAAAGAAAATGACTTGATAATTATAAAAAATGACCTAAAAACTGATATTTTGTTTATAAAAAATTATTATTGTACACACAAAGTTATAGACTAGTTTGTACATAATTGTAAAAATTGTAAATAACTGTAATGTTGTGAATGTTCTTTCCTCACGGAAATTTATACTGGCACTGAGGCACTGGCGAGTCAAAATTCAGCATTTCCTTTTGTGGTCTGCCGGATTATATTGTTGTTTAATTGAGGGTAAACAGTAGTATGCACTCTCAAATTCAAGGAGGTGGCAGACTCTGGTGCCAAGTCAATCTAATAGCAATAGTATTGTAATACAAAATTTTGGCGTTTCTTTGATTCTCATTTTCGACTAAGACATGACAACACTTTACACAGGTTTTTTTTCTTGCATTAAACAAACAACACTTAAAAGACAGCACCGCTAGCGACGAAAGAAAAGTTAATACACTCAATGTAAATACATGAAAATGACTAAATAAGGAAGCAAATGACACGAAAATGACAAAATAATGACCCAAAATTGAAATAAATGTCCTAAAAATATAAAATGGCATAAAATGACAAAAAATGACCTAATAAAAATGTATTTCTATAATCTCGAGGCCATGATCAGGATTTATTATAAGTTGGCAATGTCTATGCAGCATCAATAAAAAGATGACATGTCATTAGAATCCGGGCCCTGCTAATAACTATTAACTAAGAGCTAACAGGAAGAACTTCACAGTTGAGAATCTTGAAAATACTGTAACCAGGAAATGTGAAGCAATCTTATTTTCTCTGCTTCTTTTGATTGCTTATGCTTTCTTTCTGCAATTGTATAATATTGTCCTAAAGCAAGTTTACACAAATTTAAGTCAATTTTGTTAAGTTAAACTTTACAAGTATTATGTATTGAATCCTATGTAGCACATTCAAATTCATTAAACCAATTATTCTATCCGAAAACGATATTTTGGACAAAAAACCTAAAAAAAAACTATTTTACCTAATGGAAAACCTAAAACAGTGTTTTTAAAAACCTAAAAATCCGGTCCCTACTTATAACATATGTTGGAAGTGTCGTCCTTCCTGTGTTATACAGGCATTGTATCTGGAAACCACATTCTGGCTGACGCGAGTGAGTTCTTCCACTGTAATGCCCCTAATTTAATTCGTAATATTTTCTTTCAGCTCCTCCAATGTGTGAGGATTTGTTCGATAAACCTTATCTTCATCACGTACACGTCCAGCAGACTCGTACTTAAAATAATGTTTACACACAAAAATACGATGCTGCAGCGAAATGGGTCTCACCATGTTGACACTTTAACAATAAATGCACGTGCCGATGTTGCATCAAGGTCAGCCCGGCTGCGCGTGCCTTCCGTCGCCCGGTCTCAACTGATAATAAAGACCCTGTATATATATATATATATTTTTTTTTTTTTTGTAAAAAGTTTAATCGGTACAATTACAAACAAATGCGCACACAAGAAGGAACATCTTTTGTCTATTTTTCTATGTAGTCGCCAAGTTTCTAGACATAGTTTCAAAATACCCTGTTCATAGAAGTTCATTCGGTTGGAGTATAGCCATCTGCGGACTGCTGTTTTCACTTCTGCATCCGACGCAAAGCGTTTGCCAGCCTGATCGGGCCAAACAAATGAAAGTTCGACGGTGCCAGGTCTGGGCTGAATGGAGGACTCTGGAGCACCTCCAAACCAAATTTGATTTTCTCACGAACAGCTGCAGCAGCATGGGGGCGAACATTGATGTGAAGAAGTTTGACACCATCAGCATGAATGTTATAGCGTTTGTACGAAGTGTACGAAAGAACTTTACCAATGTTTCAACGTAGGCTATACTCCAATCGAACGGACTTCTATGAACAGGGTATTTTGAAACTGGCATCACGATGGGAGAAATGTGTTAAGAAACTTGGCGAATATTTACAAAAATAGAAAAAAAAGTCCTTTCATGTGTATATTTGTTTGTAATTGTACCTATTATTTTTTTTGTAAAAAAAATATTGTGCGTTATTCTTCGATTCACCCTCGTATTTCAGGATTAAAGGACTCGTTATTAGCTGATCGAAAACAACCCAAGTTCAGCTTACTACTCAACAAGATGTAAAAGTTGCTGCCTCATTCAGAAAACTGAAATACAACGTAGCATACAGAACACACAACATACACACAGATCAATGCAACTCAATAGGAATATACAAACTCAAAAGTGAGGACAATTCCAGCTTCTACACAGGCCAAACAGACAGGTCACTTCGAACCAGATTCAAGGAACACATACAAGCAATTCACCAACACAATATAAAATTATAAATAAAATTTTGCAGAACGCATAATCACAATCGCCCAGCAAAAAAGGCTCAAGAAAGCAGACCAGACGGAGAAAGATTAAGAGGAAGACCTGCTATGAGATGGAAAGACAGTACATATGACTCATCTGAGAAATAAAGGGGAAATAAACAGGATGCCATCCTACATCACAAGAATAAGAAGAAGAAGAAGAAGAAGAAGAAGAAGAAGAAGAGAAGCATAATCACAACAGCTCTTAATTATGAAGACGTAAATATTACACATTAGTCTAGGGCAAGGCTTGTAATGACCATAAAATAGTGAAAAAAATGCATTTATGACCTAAAGAAACGGGATTTTAAGAACATGACCAATAAATTTTCCATATTAGACCTACTTATATTTAGTATTTTTAAAGTAATAAATTGCTAAAAGCAATTTAACGGATGACAGTGCGTTATAACTTATATGAATTTACAATTTAAACACTTTCTTTCTTTCTTTCTTTCTTTCTTTCTTTCTTTACCGTAGTTTTACCTCTCCTTTTAGGATTTAAGTGACCCAAGCCGCCCGGGCCTTACAGGGCCGCGACCTGTCGGGAGAGGGATTACTTTGGATCACATACATACTTTTTTGACCAGACAAGGACATAGAGGGCCTCCCGGATGAGTGATCAGCCCAATGCCGGGGCCACCTCCGAGACAACACGAACACATAGGACGAGACAGACCAGTCACACACACACACACTCCAAACAAGGCAAGGATCGGATGAAGATGATGGTCACAAGGGCCTAAAGGTACCCGACATTTGTCTCACAGGTGAGGAAAAACCCCAGAAAAAAACCCCACCAGGAATCGAACCCGGGCCCGCTGCGTGAGAGGAGCGAACGCATCCCCTACGCCACAGCGGTCAATATAAAACACACTTATTTTATTACTAATGAAGTAAGTAAATTTATACTACTTGTAAACCCTTAGCGAAGAAAAAATTTTCCTGAACTGGCATGCCCATGAAATTGCCCTAGCCAATATGTACCTGAATTAAAATTAACTATGAACACTTATCAGAGATTCTCAAATAAAAACGAGTGTCTGTTATCTGAAAGTAACGATTTGTACAGGTAGGGAAAAAAAAGTGGACCGACTCTTGTAGCTTATTTCAGAGCCTTGTGATACGTAAATAAATGTAAGAGATGCAACGGAAACGTTTGTTTTCACTAGCAATTCAAATTACGTGAAATTATTTCTAAATTCAAGCAATTTATCGACACTAGAAAGAATTTCAATACATTCCTTGCTATCCTGTGAATGCCGCTAGGCATGCTCAGTGGCTCATATCGGCAACTTAGGTATTTTAGTCGGTCCGCTTCCCCCCCCCCCACCTGTACATGGAAAAGCTCCTCTCACCTCCACTGAAACATGACCTAAAATACCGAAAACGACCTAAAAGTTCCGAAAATGATCTAAAATGCAGAGAATGGCCTAAAATTGCCAAAAAATTACCTACTTCTTAAAAATGATGAAAAATGCAAAATAAAGGAAAAAATGCAAAAACAAATTGCCCTTATTTAATCATTTATTTCACTGTACACATTTATATATATACTAGCTTAAATGGCCCGGCGTCGCCCGGGTTTTTTATTTTGTAATTGGAAATTATCTTATGAAGGACTTTCTATTTTTAAATTAAAGGTCATTATATAGGTATTTAGAATTTGAAATACGAAGAACGACTTATCACACTCAAACTATTTCCTCAGAAAACGCTTGGTAAAGCTTTTTATGGCTCATAGAGGATGTAGAATTTTGCATCCCATCGCTTGTACACAGCAAGCCTGGTAGGAGTTCAAATAAGAAGAAGCATAAATTCCGGTAACATAAAATTGTAGCCTATTGTCTTTGCGGAATATTTATTTCTCACTCTCATGTTACCATAAAACCGTTTTGGGGATGAAATTAAACAGAAATGTAATATCACCTTCATACTTCTCTCTCCAAAAACCTGCGATATAATAATATACACATTAGGCCTATCATACCTCGTATTGTTTACTCTATGTCCAGGGTAGAGAAAGTTATGTGACTGCATTATTTTCGTGGATTTCATTCTTCAATATTTATTTATAACATGGATTATATTGATAGTTCTCTAATTTGTCAAGTCTCGTTTCATTTATTTCCAAAGCCCTAAGTGAAGACTGCCAACAATACTGTTGTCAAGTGAACTGTGATTTGGATTTGATAATTGTGTGTAAAGAGGTATTAAGTATCATAAAAAATTGATTTTTGGCATTTAAAAAATATTTTTTTCATAAAATCCTTTCCTAGTGTGCACTTACATTATGAAACGAAGATACTGTCAAAATTCCAAGTCTCTACCTGTTATAGTTTAGGCTCTACGTTGATTCTCTGTCATTCAGTCAGTCAGTCAGTTATTCAGTCAGTCAGTCAGTTAGTCAGGACAAAGTCTTTTATATATATATATATATATATATAGAGAGAGAGAGAGAGAGAGAGGTATTCAAGCTATCTTTTAACTTTCATGTATAAAAGAGGCAAAATCATCAAATGCCTTGCCCTACATAACAGTAACAAACTAAAAATAATAGAACAATTTGAAACCTACAAACGCACCAAATTGCATACAACTCCCAACTCAATTTCAAATCACACGGTGACACCGGTACTCAAACCCAATCCCCTATCACTCAAGGGCGGATCAACGGGGGGGAAATGGGGGAAATTTCCCCCCCCAAATTTGTAACATTAAGCGCAGATTATTCAAACGGCCAGCCTTTTAATAAATTCTGTAAAGACAACATAACCCAAATACTTAAATTGAAGCAACTACATTCATTATTTTGAAATACATTTGTAATAAAATGTCGAAATGTTCATTTTGATTTCAACTGTGTACTGGGAATAATTAATTTCTACTAGTAAAAACTTCCCTCTCTACTTTGATTCCCTCCCCCCAAAAAAGTCTCTCTGGATCCGCCCCTGCTATCACTTACCCCCACTACACCTTTCGTAATACATCGTTACACTGAAGACCAATGCCTTTGCTTATAACGCGGCGTGTCATTTACAATCCGTAGACTACTCGACCATCAGGTGAGTTCAATCAGCACGTAGCGATGTTTGTGATATTGCGACATTCAATACTTGGTCCTGGCTCACTATTTTTGGAATCATTACACAGCGTACAAGTTGGAGTCATGTTAGGCCTATGTGTTGTAGGGATCAGTGATGGGACGGAGGCGAAGCAAGAAGAAAAATCTGTCAAAGAGGAAGACACTCATGCCTCTGGCTACTGTATTTGACTGTCCATTTTGTAGCTATTCACAATCATGCGAAGTAAAAATGTAAGTACTTCAACGTAAGCTTAAAACTATTTCCAACTAAAGAATAAAGTAGATGTAAACAAACACACTGATATGTATTACTCCGCGACCACGTGTTTGTTGACACATTGCAGACGACGCAATTTCAATGCAAGAGGAATTCGTTAATATTGATCAAAGTAAGCTAGCATGTACAGAAACAAAGCTGGATTTCAAAAATATTACATATGCCTACGATTAAAATTCTAATGCATTGTAATATTTTGATGTTATAATGAAAATCTACTTCCTGCAAAATGCATTAAAAACATTCAAGATTACAGTTTTTCGCCACTATTTAACGGCTTTCCCCGCTTATGCTTAACAACACGAGGTGGTGAGGGCTGATTAGGTTCAGCCATTGAACTATAATGCTGTTTTATTATTTATAATAGCTGATTTCACCGTATGAATTAAACGTTAACTGTCTTCGAGGAATACATGACAAATGGCTGTGTTATTTTTTCATACCTTTGTTGTCTTCAGGCATGCGCGTCTCATTACATTCAATCGATAATATCAAATAATAATAATGGTATTGCTTAAGTCACATAGAAAGTGTTGCTACAAACTTGAAAAACGTGCTTAATTTAGTCGTACATGAAGTACATTACTTACTTTTTATGTTTTGAAGAAACTACATTAATACTCGGAAGAAGACGACAAGCAAGAGCCTGGAGGGGTTGTGCGTCCAACTGCCAATCAGAACCCATCATGTCACGTGGTTTTGTTTACATCTACTTTATTCTTTAGTTGGAACTAGTATAGGTCTGTCACGATTAGGGCCCGGGGGTTTAGCCAGTAATTCGTCAAGTTAGGGGTGCACAAGGCATAGCAAGCTTTCTGAGTTAGTAAACAACTTGCACTGCCTGTGGAAGCTTTTTGTTCTGTTGAAGACGTTGGCTGGGAAGAAAATACACACTGCCCCTATAAGTTATAACCAGAAGACTTTTTTTTGAAGCGAGCTGCAGTAGCCTTGATAAAGACCACGGCAAGATGGTCGAAACGTAGGCAGACATCTTAGATACCCGGAAGCCAAAAAGTCTTTATTGCCAACTCGGCGCGGAAGCCTACGATCTCATATTAAATGTGCAAACTGTTCTATGTCATTTCACTAGAGCAGCTACATTGCCCTTGAACTTGCATGTACTATGCCACCAAGTTAAATCTGCACGGCGATAGGGGAAGTGTTTTAGTGCTAGTGTCGTCCAGCTACCACTAGGCTATACGGAAGGGATGTAGGGGAAGCAGGTGGCGAAAGATCATAACATGGTTGCCAGATTATTCATTTCGACAATGACTGTCTTAGGTGTCAGGTCATTTAAAGACACAGTAATTCTCAGCCCCCCTCTTCCAGCCAAATAACCCAACACAGTGGACAGGAAGTGGCAGCGTGGCGGTGGGGGTGAAAGAAGGGACAGCTCATTTTCCCCAGTTGGGACATGGTTGCCAGATTATTCATTTCGACGGCGATTGCCGAAGGTGAGAGGTCATTTAAAAACACAGGAATTCTCAGCACCCCTCTTGTAACCAAACGACTTAACGCAGTGAATAGGAAGTGGCAACGTCAAAGGAGGGAGATCGAGATTTAAGGCACATTCCTCATATTTTCTGCATGCAGAGATAACTTGGTGGCGTATTAAGTCGCTGAAAGCGAGTTGCCCCTCCCCTCATATTTACTTGATACAGGTAGCATAATGAATAGAATGAGACAAAATTTATGACAAAATCAGGGAAAATGCTTTGAAATATTGTGTGATACATGTAGAATGCATTGCAAAACAATTTTTGCGTATGTGCGTCTTTATCGGATGTTGAGACGCCAATTTTAAAGATCACGCGCCCTATTTTTGTAGTGCTGCTTATGAAATTTTCCGTGCCCTGCAATTCACAAACCATCCCTTAGTTTATATTATCTCTGTCACATAATTTGTACACAGATCTACACTTTTGACCTTGTTTCACCTACATAACTTACCCCATACAGCCAGGAGAAAATTAATATTAATATAAAACTATTAATACAATATTAATACAAATTAATACTCAGTAATATTCTATACAATGTAATATTAATATTAATTTATAAATATCCCTTAGCTGTTTTCTACCCTAATTATACGTTGTTATTTCTATACAAATGTACATTCTTTAACAAATTCTCATCAAATTATACTAACATACCCTCTACCCTATATTCTAGGCAACAAAATATTAGATCAAATCATCCCTTAGCTGTTTCATACCTATATTATATAATAATTGTTCATTGCTTGTGAACATCTTCGATTTTTGTAAAGATGTGGAACGAAATGTTACGGTCAAGCTTCTTGCAATCTGAGAAATTACTGTTACACACGGCCATGTTTATTTATGGAGATGAGATCTTCCAAGACGTGTAAAGCAGCCCGAAAATTGTCAAAAGTATCTAACAATTCAATTTAGATAAGGTGAGTCATTTTGAAATAGATTAATGTATTATTTTGTTTAAGAGTGTTTGCAATTTTTCCTATAGGCTACCGCCCGTAGTAATCTTGCTCCCGCGAATCTCAAGCAGAGTAACTGCTACCTAGCGGCGGAACCAGTGAACCACCTCAGTCATCATACTTTCTCCTCTATTCATTATGCAGGTAGCATAGGGCTATAACCCAGTCACCACTAACCTGATGTAATGTTTTTGTGGTTAAACCCCCGGGCCCTAGCATGATAAATTACTGGGGAACAAGATTGTGCTCGGTAATCTAAAGTAATCTCCCATCTCCCATCTCCCATCTCCTGAGGAAGATCTGGTATCCCCTGGCATTGTCACATCCGGTGTCCGTTTTATTGATTTCTTAAGGAGCTATATTACAATCGTGCCCGCCTCTACATCCGAAGGTCGAGGGATCAAACCCGGTCGCGGTCGATGGATTTTTGAGGACGTAAAAATCTTGGCTCGGAGTCCTCCGGGAGGAACTTTAAGCTGACGGGTCCTTGCCGTAGATTCACGGCACGTAAAAGAACTCCAAACCTAAATTAGAGCCTCTGGACAAAATTTCTAGGCCCTTTCAAGTCCTAGTAATACCTTGGTATCCGGAGGGGGTTGAGAGGCGATGGGCATACCACCTGTCCCTCTGCCCTCTCTCGGAAAATAAGCGTAAGAAAATTCACATAGGTTACAGGAACCTCCACATGGAGGCCTTTCGCCCCAACGTAGGGGATACAGATACATTAAATTCACACAAGGTCAGATCCCACGAGAGATTAGGAGTTTATCTCCTATATTTATCTGATGAAACTCGTAATCTCGAAAGGATTTATTACGACTATTCTATGAAAAAATGTAACGGACTTTGTAAATAATTATTATTTTCTTACTTTGTTGTCAGTATTCTGTCAGCGTAAGATGACGGAATACTAGATGAATGAACAGTTCACAAATCGATTCGATCAATCAATCCGCGTTCCCAGTGCTACCAATAGTGCGCGTCACAAGATGGATGGAGTCGTGATACATCAAAACTCTATAAAAGCATACTAACTGGCTAGCACCGAATCGTAATTGTGATTTTAATCAATGGACTTTCATATTATTACAATTTCCGAACAAGTTATGTTCTATAAACTAACGTGGTTTCATAGTGCTCTATGACAACATGTGACTTATTAATTTTTCACGTTGATACCTTACGTGTCCAGTAAGCTGACGTTTTATCAGATAAAATTGCATCCTCGTATTAATAGCAAGCATTTTATAAGATAAACTATCGTGATTGGTGAGGAATTGCTAAACGTTACTGGTCAATGTCAAACATGCGACTTATATGTGGAATAGTCTTCAAACACTTGAATTGTACATATTATGTTATTCATAGAGCCCGGGGGTTTAGCCAATAATTTGCCAAGTTAGTGGTGCACTGCCTGTGGCAGTTCTGGGTTCTGTGTACGACGTAGGGTGTTGTGTGTACTTGACGACGAACAAATGCGTCAATAAAACAAGCAAAAGACCTTTTCGGGAAAAGCTACTAATGCCCGGTTTCTATAAACTCGCGAAATACCTATGGGTAAATTATCCAATGGACAACTTAGTTCCAGAATCACCCACCAGAGCACTTATGGTATAATGAGGAAATAAAAAATAATATATACTACCATGCCGGGGAACGAACAGTGGACCTCTTGAACCGTAATCCAGCACGTTGACAATGAATTGAATTGAATTGAATTGAATTGAATTGAGCTACGGTGAACACTGAGAACACGTCTTGAATAACGGAGATGTAATTGTTTCAGCCTATGATTCCACTACTGCAAGTCAAGACATGGTTTTGCAATATATATCATACTAATTAGTTCGGAAGAACATTATCTTCATATAAATACTACTACTGTCGAGATCTAATGCGTAAGAGGAAGGAAAAATGAGAAGTACGACTCTAGTTTGCAATGTTTGCACACTCAGTGCTACCAAATACCGGCAAATAGTCATTAGCGACAATGTACGGTACATGAAAATTTCAATAAGAAATATGTATACAAATTCTGATAAGCCCATCCTATTACGGAGAAACAAAGTCTACATTACAGATCATCTCAGCACTTCTAAAACTTTATTTTACAGGTACTGCAATCCGTGCACGTCCGCCATATTTATCCTACGAGAGGTTAAATTTTATCCAGCCATCCATGAAAGGATAAATTAACCCAAAGATTTACGCTTGGAAAGATCTAGCCCTAGTTTATAGAAACATTTTTTCTCTCATTTTCATATTTGCCCAGTGGACTTTTATCTAGAAACTCGCCAAAACTGTGTGTGATCGTTATCTTTAAATTATTTCTGTTCGTAAGAGTTTTCCTTGTGTAAATTCTGTTCATGGGATAATTTACCCATAGGTAATTCGCGAGTTTATAGAAACCGGCCATAAGTAATATAATGTTCATTGCAAATAATTTCGGGGAACTGTTAAGATGTACCGGTATTACTCTTGTAGAGAGACAAAATATGTAAATGGCACAAGCGGTTAGACTTGTGGAGGAATTATCCATACAGCTATTTCAAATTACGGGTGGGACATTCTAGCATATTATGACAACTATTTTGGTTCATTACATGTTATAAATAATGAATTAGAACTGGTTCTGTAAAATCTACCATGCCTTCTTCATACTACATGGAAAACATTATTTCAAATTTGTTTTTCAAAATCTATTATGGGGGGACATAATTTGGACAATGATTTTAATGATGCGAAACAAAAGTTCATTTGCTGTTCTGATATTAATGTTAGAGTCTTGATGTTATTATTAATGAAAGTATGAGGGATTAAATAAAAATTATAAACTGTTTCAAGATTGTCAGAACATTTATTTAACTCTTACAATAATATTTAACAAAACTGTCACCATTACGGGTGGGACAATACGGGTGGTACAAAAAGCCATTTTTTGCTACTTTACATAGTAATTAACCACACACAGTTTTCGAAGTCAATCTTATACCAAATTGTACCTTAAGATGTATATTTTCTCAAATCAAACAGGACATAGCTGATTACTCATAACTAATGAGTTTTAAAATCATGCTATAAATTAAAAAAAAAAAAATTCACTACAACACAATAAATAAGTAATCGACAATTTTACACATGGAACAACTTCAAATACACATAACTTCTGAATATTCAGTGAACTCTAGGTTTTTAGACTTTTATTTGACTTCCCAATTACACTAGTTTTATAGCATCTCTCTTTGAGGGAAAAAATCCCATATCTTATGAAATGGCTGCATAGCTAAGAGTCAACTGGAAGATTCTACAGGAGACCATGAAGTGAACCCACACAAGTAACACTTATGCCTCATCCCCCCCCCCCCGTCACGTCATGAGAAGTTTTTCCCAATATAGATCTTGTTTGGGAGAAACAAATGTTTTTCTTTTAAAAGCTTCAAAATGTGTATCGTCGTTCACTGCAACAAAGGCTTATGCGCGGAGATAGTACCGGTATATAATATGCCTTTTCGTTTTCACTGTGAATATTGATAACAAATATTAAAGCATATGTTGTGTACATTTATGTTCGTTTTACTAGAAAATATATTTAGTTTCTGTGGTGTGTAAACTATTCTATGACGCCGTGAGTAGCTACGCTGCCCTTGAATTTGCATGTAGGTACGTATAAAGCGCACCACTGAAAGCGAGTCACCCCTTCCCTCATGTTTACAAGATACAAGGTAACGTATGCTATAACTAGGGCCCGGGGGTTTAGCCACAAAAACATTAGATCAGGTTAGTGGTGACTGGGTTATAGCTCTTTTGTAAACACGAGGAAGAGGTGACTCGCTTTCAGTGGCGCACTTTAATACGAACACTCAAGTTCAAGGGCAGTGCAGCTAGTCTAGTGAAATGATAGACACAGCACATTTAATCGTAAATCACAGAAACAAAATATATTTTCTAGTAAAACGAACATAAATATACACAACCAATGCTTTAATATTTGTTAACAATATTCACTGTGAAAGTTAAAAGGCAATTTAAAGGCAATTTATATGTCTGTGCATACGCTTTGTTGCAATGAATGGCAATATACATTTTGAAGTTTTCAAAAGAAAAATATCTTCTATTTTCCTCCAAAGAAGATCTTTAATGGTAAAAACTTCTCTCTACGTTTCATGACGTGACGGGGGGATGAGATATTAGTGTTTCCCTTGTGTGGGTACACATTAAGGTCTTCTGTAGAACCTTCCAGTGCACCTCGAAAGGTAAAAACAGTAGAAAAGTCCTGCATTTTTCTGGAGAATTTTTATTTTTATTTCTGCTGCACCTGTAGAAGTATTCCATCTTCAGGTTGACTCTTGCCTATGAATAATTTCTCCACGAGTCTGATCGCTTGTGCCATTTACATATTTTGTCTCTCTAGAAGAGTGATACATCTAGACAGTTGCCGAAGTTATTTGCAATGAACTTGATATTATTTAGTAGCTTTTCTAAACAAAAGGCTAAACATTTTCTGGAGCAGCACCCACCACTCATTTTAGCTATGATCCGCCACTGGTTGTCAAGAACGCACAACACACAACGTCGTCAACAGAACACTAAACTGCCGCATGCAGTGCAAGTTGTTTACTAACTCAGAAAGCTTTCTATGCCTTGTGCACCACTAACTTGACGAATTATTGGCTAAACCCCCGGGCCCTAGCTATAACCCAGTCACCACTAACCTGATGTAATGTTTTTGTGGCTAAAAATAAAGTATATAAAGTATTTGTTTTTTTAGTTGTGAAATATTATTTAAGTAATGGTATGTAACTCAGAGAATATCGTTGTTGGGTCTTCACTATTGAAAGCTGTGCGGCTAACTTAGGTGTTTTTACATGGTCTGTACAGTGTGAACTAGGAAAAGAACATCACGTGCTATGAAGGTCAGGCAGGTCTAGATCACGTCATCGTAGACTACCGTTTGTTTGGCTCAGGTCTTACCGATCGAGTTATACTCTTCAAATAATCTATGCTTATTAAACTACTGTGCCAAGAAGTGTTTCTATTCAAGTGTAGTGACGTGGATTTTAGGTGCCATACAGCAGCACTGCTCTACAGAACAGAGAAGACAAAACAAAGGCAGGCGGGACCAGAATGAAATGTTTCACGACTGCATTTTATAAAGTCACTAGCTTAAAAGGCCGAAGGTGTTGAGATTTTCAAACTGTAGGTCCTAATATAGGCTAGGTATGTAGAATTTGAAATGAGGAAGAGCGACTTATCACACTCAAAATATTCCCTCAGAAAACGTTAGATATATCTTTTTATGTCCCATAGAGGACTTACAATTTTGCACCCCATTGCTCCTACACGCCATGCCTGGAAGGGGGTTGAAATGAGAAGAAACAGAAATTCCAGTGACATTGTATTGTCTTTGCGGAATATTTTATTTCTCACTCTCATGTTACCATACAGCCATTTCGGGACTGAAATAAAAGATAAATTTAATATCACTTTCATATTTTCCTCCCCAAAGACCTGGGACATAATTTACTGCGCTCATATAGCTGTTAGGTCATCTCTCGCGCGTTAGATTTGATCTAACGTGCTTTTTTATAGCTATTAAATACAATTCAAACGCAAGGATTAAACTTACAGTAAGATTCTATGTGACCATTTTAACATTTGAGAAAACAAATACAGTTATAGGCTATTTTCTTTTCAAAACATAATAATAATAATAATAATAATAATAATAATAAATGGCCTTTCAAAGATGGAATTATTTTACATGATTCTGGCATTGTAAACATTTTATTTCTGTTAGTATATTATTATTACTATAATTATTTTATTAGTATTATTATTGTGTTCTTATTATTGTGGTAATAATAATTACAGTTATTATTTCGTTTTTGTTATTGATACCATTTATTATTGTTATTACTATTATAGTGTTATTATAACAATTAAAGGTAAAACAGTATCCGAGAATTAAAATAATATTAGGCCTACTTATAAGTGTTTTAGCGTAAACTTACCTGTTATATACAGGATTAAAACGCCGCTTTGTTAATAATACCGCTGCTGACACATTTGTGATATCATGTTACAGCTGACTTGCAGAAATAATGGAGCACAGATAACGAGGAAGGCATTGCTAGAAAAACAACTTTCTCTTTCAAGATAGAATCGAGTTATTAAAATATATTCACAATTCTATAGTGATAGGGAAAAGCGAATAAGTAAAAGAATTAACAAATAAATAAATAAAGTTACAGGAGACACAAAAACAATTTATTTCCACGGCATTTTTACAATATTTAGTTCAGTCCACCCAGATATTTACACAGTATAACATAGTATAAGACGCTGTGGCGGACTGAACGAAATATTGTAACATTGCTGTGGAAATAAATTGTTTTTGTCTCTCCTGAAACTTTGATTTTTTTTTTTTTAACTTTTTCGCTTTTTTCCTATCACTATAGAATATTGTTAGTTCCGATCTAATAGCGCGAGCGGTCATGGGTTAAATATGGCTCTGCTTTACATTCAGAGGTACCGGTGCCGGTAATTGAAGTTACGGAATTCTATTTGTTTTTTATAAGCATCCGCAACTTTGCGTGTTTAACTGGAAGGTCGTTGGGATGTTCAATTGACCACATCCTTCTGCTGCCCTGGGGTCGACTCAGCCTCACATTGACTATTCAACTCATATCGTACGCCGCGTGTTTGATATTGACCAACAACGTTTAGCAATTCCTCGGATATAGACCAATCACGGCCGTTTATCTTGCAATATTCTTGTAGGAATCGCGAGGATGGTGTTTTATCGTGATAAAACCGTCATTCATGGATAGCTCGAATATACATAAATGTGTATCTTGAAGTAATTGATTAAATAAGGTCAATTTGTTTTTGTATTTTTTTGCATTTTTCGTCATTTTCAAGAGATAGGTCTTTTTTGGCAATTTTAGGCCATTTTCTGGACTTTTAAGTCATTTTCTGCATTTTAGGTCATTTTCGGAATTTTTAGGTCATTTTCGGCATTTTTCGGCATTTGTAGGTCATGTTTCAGTGGAGGTAGAGAGGAGCTATTCCATGTACAAATCTTTACTTTCAGACAAAAGACAATCATAGTTAATTTTAATTCAGGTTTATTGTAAACACTATAGCAGTTTGTCTTGTGGCAATAAAGAATTTTTCCTTTCTTTTTAAAGGGCACATATTTGCTAGGGGCAATATGATGGGCATGCCAGTTAAGAATTTTTTTTTCTTTAAGGGTGTCCAAGTAGTGTAAATTTGCTTGCTTCTTTCGTAATAAAACAAAAGTGTTTTATAACTATTGAAAATTCACATTTAACTCACTGTCATTTATTAAATTGCTTTTAGCCATTACCTAGGTAATTACTTAAAAACTAAATACAGTAGAGTCCCGCTATTCCGAACTAATTGGAACCGAACACCATTTGGTTTAGCGGGAATTCGGAATAGGCGGATTTCAGGAATAATGTCAACGTATTGACTTGGCAAGGCGTAAATTAAGTGCAGGGAATTGTATAAATGGGGCCGACATGTTCTGTAAATAACCAGCTTTCATTCCAATTTGGCTTCAGTCGTTTTCATCAAGCTTAGGCTCTATGTATGTCTCTATTTAACTTATTTGCATAACAATAAATGTACTTTTATCATGAACGTCTTTTTAATTTCATCTGTTTATAAGTTTAAAAAAACTGTATTTTTTCTGAAGTCTGTTCGGAATAGCGGGACTCTACTGAATAAGTAATAATGGAAAATTGATAGGTCATTATTTAAAATTTTTATCTTTTTTCACTATTTTTAGGTCTTAAATGCATTTTTTATTATGTATATTTTCACTAGTTTATGGTCATATTTCGCTATTAACTCACGCTTCCGCATCTAATCCTGTCGTAGCAATAGCAACAATTCCTATCTATTCAATTCTATAGCAGACGAGGCAGCCAAATCTGCCGTCCTAAATCTTTCATGTAACACAGATATTTTTACAATCCATTCAGACTTTTCTGTACACATCCGAAACAAAATCAATTCAGCATGGAAAACACAATGGTCTCAACGTCAAGGAACCAAGCTTCACTCAGTAAGAAGATCCTCCACTGCTGCTTGTTGCTTTAAAGGCCTAAACCGTAGACACCAAGTCCTAATAACCCGTCTGAGAATTGGCCACACTAAAATGACCCACTCATACCTAATTACCAGGGCTAGGATTTATATGTAATTACATATTTCTTAATTTCACATATAGACACATTTTTTTCACTTATCTCCATCTATTATGTTGTCCTCTATTCAAATTAAACAAATTTATTTTACATATTTTTCCATATTTCTGACATTAGTACATATTTATATGTAAAATAAATATTTGTCCATATTTAGTGATTTTAATGCAATATTCGTGCATATTTCATTCTTAAGAGTAAAGCTATATAAAATTGTTGTTTTCAGTGACAGAAAATATGGCAGCACAGTAAAAGTTTACAGTTATGTACAGAAATGAATGTGTGAAAAATGATTTGTGTTACATTGAATCAAATTTTTGTAATATAACAAAAATAATTCAGAAACTACAAAATAATAATCTCACATTACCTGGAAATATTGACATTGTGAAAAACATGATTCATGAACTCAAATGTATATGTGAACATTTAGCCGACCTTATCAGATGTAAAGTGGACAATGTGTCTTCAAGAAATCCAGGCTTTGAAGAAATGTGTAAAATCAGTGCAATCTTAAGTGGCTCGTCAAATGTAAAAGTAGAATCAGTGAATTTTAAACACGCGCCAATCACTTATGTGCAGTAGAACGAAGCTTCAGCCAGTACAAATCACTTTTGAAAATTTAAAACAATATTTGTGGCATAGTGTTATGGTAGCAGAAATAATCAATGAATGAATACAAATAAAGTAAGTGATCTGAAGAAAAATTGAATAATTTAATTTATGAATCCAGTATTTGTAATGCATTTTTATAGGTTGTAACAGTAACAAAATGTAGTGTCTAGTGGTTAAATTTGTTTTGATGTCCATATTTTACAAAATATATTTGCAAATATATGTACGTATTTTGACATTTTTAGTACATATATATGTACATATTTTGACATTTTTAAGTACATATATATGTACATATTTTGACATTTTTTAGTACATATAAATCCTAGCCCTGCTAATTACAAGAGATAATGAACCACAATGTACAACTTGTAATTCTCCACTGACAGTGTCACATATACTCACAGAATGCCTCCGTTTTGACCAGATCAGGAAAAAATTACAATTTACCAGACAATTTACAAGTTCTCAATAATGTAAAAATGTTCAAAAACATTATATTATATTTAAAAGATATCCATGTTTATAGCAAAATTTAAATGTTATATCTTCTTTTGTAAAACTATGCAACCATACACTAATATTGTTCTAATATGTATTACTGGTTATTATAGTTAATGTAATATGTAATGTTATTATCTGTACATTCGCGATTAGACTCCTATGAGTCAAAGCGACAGTAAATAAATCATTAAAAAAAATCCTATCTTTTGTTTTCATTATTTTGTATGAATGAATTGTATTTTTGTCATAGACATTGTAATTGGGTTTTCTACTTGTAATGTCCATAATTATTATTAAATATATTTTTTAAATGGCTAAATAAGACGCTAAAAACTAATAATGCCTAAAACTGCTTTTCAAGTAAAATATGATAAAATAACTTGCATTTTGTAATTTTATACCGCATTGTCACTGTAAAGGAAATCTTCAGTAAACCGAAACCACCGGATTTTTAGAAGCAAATTAAAGGTTTTCTTGGGAATCTTACCCTTGCAGTATATTCACAATGTTTGCTCCTGCAAGAAGTGAAGTATTCTAAAAGTTGGTTGATTAATTGAAAAACATTGTTACTGTATTGAGTTTGTGGTGGAGTTGGAAATGACAGGAGTGGTTCTAAAACTAAGCAAAAAGAATTCCTAAGTTTTGTGGTTAAGAGCCATGGATACTTAAGTGAAATAGAATGAAAGAGTGCAAAATAACGCTTTAGCGAACGAATGTAGTATAGCGGCCTAGGCGTAAGGCGAGACTGAAATACTAGATGAGTCCGATCACGTTTTTGCGTACATGGTGCATACAACATTTCTTTAGTAAAAACTCTCTAAATTATATTAAATGAAACAAAAAACCGTATAATTAATTGTAAATAAAGATAGCCATTTGTTAAGTCATATTCTCACAACCATCTGAATTCCGGAACAACAATGAACCGTACGTACCAATATGAAATGCAGTATAGATGCATAATATATGAATAGCTTTTTGTAAACGGTAATGCATATGAACTAGTATTAATGAAAAGCTTGTGGAAATATGAATGATAATCCCGAGGAAATTTTAATCCAAACCAGAAACATTGAATTGGAGATGGTGCCGGCAACATCACGGCAGCAGGAGACTATGAGAGGGAATGTATTGCAATTAAATGCTGGTGGATCCATGGTAAGCAACGTTTCTCTTGTAAACCAAGATGTGAAAACTTGTTGGCTTATATTTGTTGTTATATGATGAAGTAGGCTACCCTGTTTTGCGAAAAACCCTGGTAAAATTTCTAATAATCATAAAGAAACGTGTTGGCCTAAATGTGTTGTTTTACGACCAAATATATGATTAAATCCATGTTAAAGATGATGGGACTATAGTCAATGCCATCTGGATTTTGTTCATAGATTGCCGTGATGGCTTTAAAGTACTAGGCCGATAAAACTGCAGTTTGAATGCAGTTTTATGCAATTTTAGCAGTCTTAGTTGCTAAAATGCAATTTTTCGGCGTGTTACCAGTCCGATAAGCAGGTGTTTTTAGAGAGCGTGCACTAAAAAAACTATTTTAATATGTTTAAAAACTAAAACAAGGTTTATAAAAACCTAAAAATACTTGCTCTAATGATAATAATAAATGTTGAATCATTCCAGGGACAAAGTAAGAAGAGTAGCCAGGATCTGGTGCAGCGTCTGCAGTGCAGACTTCCAGACAGTCATCAACTGCCTGTCGGAACCTATTGACGTCTACAATGAGTGGATTGATGCTTGCGAATGTGTAAACTAATATAAACATACTGTATAATCTTATTCAATGTAGCAATCATTTACAACACATAGGCGGAGCTACAGGTAGCGTCTCTAATAATAACAATAATCATAACCACAATAATCATAATAAGAATAACAATCATAATCATAATAATCATAATCGTAATAAACATAATACGTCTTACTCAATGGCAATAGACAATTTCCAAGCAAGCTAAAGGAATATTTATCTATTTGATAGAACAGCGCTTACCTGAGCCCGCCATTCAACCCTATTCTGTGCTAACTCCATCCAACCATCCCTCGCAAATCCTACTTCCCCTAAATCTATCCCACCTACGTCTAGGTCCTCCAAGTGGTCTTTTCCCTTCAGGTCTCTGAATCAATTTTTTTTTTTTTTAATAGAGAGATTGTCCACCAAGGGTTCTAAGGTGGACAATCTCTCTATTTTAAAACTATTTTAACCTTGTCTGAACATGAAATTCATTAATAATCTCTGAATCAATATTTTTTGACATGTCCTTCCTCCCCCATGCGCGCAACATGTCCAGCCCATTTCATCCTCCGTGATTTAATTACCCTTACTACATCCGATGACGAGTACAGGTCATGAAACTCTCCATTATGCAGTTTTCTCCAGTGTTAGGCCCAAATACTTTCCTAAGCACCCTGTTTTCGAATAGCCTTCTCTCAGATTATGTTCTTCCCGAACAGTAAGCGACCATCTCTCACATCCATATAATACAACCCACTGGATAATTCTCTTACAAATTTTTAGTTTTAGATTTCTGGACAGTTTCTGAACTGCATAAAAACAAGCATTTCCTGATTCCAGTCGTCACTTAACATATTTCGTACCTGTAATTATTGCTCCCAGATATTTGAATTTCTCCACTTGTTTGAACGATTTACCAGCTATTCTAATATTTTGTAGCGCATTATTTTGAAGTTTGCCGGCGCGGTGGCTCATGCTGTAGCGCGTGAGCCTGGCACGCCAGCGGTCCTGAGTTCAAATCTCGGGCCCGGCGGGTGTGTCATTCGTGGTGGACGAAGCCGTGCCTTAGGGGTTTTTCTCGGGGTTCTCCCCCTTTCATCCCACCTTTGCCCCTTTTCATCCTCATCCCGGTTCCACTTCTGGTATCGGGTCTGCTTCGGCTCTCAGAGCCCTTTGGGGTCTCTCCCGTTCTCCCCGCTGCTTGTGGCGAAGAGGTTGTAGGTGGTGTGGGTCGCGAACCTGTCGGGGCTCCCGCTTGGAGGTATCGCAGGGGATGGCGCACACGTTGCATGATACTAGGCTTGTTGGATGTAGGGGAGTTCCGTGAGGGCCCACGGGGGGTTCTGGGGATCCGGGGCGGCCTGTGGACACGCAACTCATCCCATCCCGGAGGTAGGTGCAATAAGTCGGTAGCGGCTGCGGTGCTTAGGGGCGTTCCCACCCCGCCTTAAAGGGCACAAAATAGAATAGAATTTTGAAGTTTCCTGACCATATATTTAGTTTTCTCTGTATTCATTTCCGAAATTTATTTCTTTACTCTATGCAAGGCCAACAATACATCTTTCTCACTTCACATTATTATTTATCATAATGAGCTATGCTCATGCGGGGCAAAAATACTCTTTTCAAATTGTACAAATTGTGTGTATATTATTTGTACTTGTAATAATTTTGTATCAATTTGTATTTTTTAATTTGTAATAATAAACTTAATTGTAAGGAAGTGTTTGTCTTTCTGTCTGCCCAGCGAAATCTACTGAACGCAGAGATCTGCAATTTTAAACATAGGTGGACTGATGGGTGGAAAAATGCACTCGAAACTGGATTTTTAATTTTCGCTTTCGTTCACGAGTTATCATATATTTTATTGGTACAAATTGAAAGATAGACGTATGAAGTAAATAGTCCTATAAATTTGTATATTTGCACAATAAATATGTAGGCCTCTAGTGTTCAGATAACATTTTATTATTTATATTAAAGTAGGGCAAGGTTACCATCGAGCTCAGTCTAACAATTTATGTACAGGGTGTTTCACATTCCGATTTTCCATTAGTATCACACAGAAAACGTTTTATTACAGAACTCAAACTTAAAAGCTTTCTTTCCTGTATGAGTAAGCAGATGTTTATTAAGAGTACGGCTATCGTAAAATATTTTATTACAGATGTCACATTTAAATTGTTTCTCTCCTGTACAACTACGCAGAATTAGAGAATTTTCAGAATTAGTTCCCATATTCTCACTTTTAGTTTGAAACGTCTGTACCAACTCTAAGGTCACAGGCTTGCTCTCATATCTACCAGTAGGCGTAACTAGTACATGGTGTTTCCATGGTAACGAGTAAAGGAACAAGCAGCAATTTGAAATAAGGAACTGCTGTCCGGAAATGTTTCAGTCAAAAGTTATTAGCCAATATATACGGTAGTTTATTTTCTCAGTTTTCAATACTATTTATTTATTACTTTAAATGTTATTTATTTATTATTATAATTCACACCTTTAATTTTGTATTCTCTTTCTAATGCTACGTTCACACTGAGGAATTTGTTGCAGACATAAATCCTCCATACAAATCCCAGATACAATTCTGAGATTCTTGTATCTGGATACTTAACCCATGTATAGGTAGGGAAAAAAAAGCGAACAGACTAAAATATCTAAATTGCCGATATGAGCCACTGTGAATGCCGCTAGGATAGCAGGGACTGTATTGAAATTTGTTCTTGTCGATAGATTGCTTGAATTGAGAAATAATTTCACGTAATTTGCAGTGCTTGTGAAAACAAACGTTTCCGTTACATCTCTTACATTTATTTATGTATCACAAGGCCCTGAAATTAGCTAAGAGTCGGTCCACTTCTTTTTTCCCCTAACTGTACATGCTCCTTGCACAAATATACCATGCGAGTGTTTACACTGAGGAAATTGTTGTCGGGCACAAATATGTCGTCGACGACATATTCGTCTTAACAAAAAACGATATTGCCGAAAAAATGGCTGAAGACTTTAATGGGGCCCACCAAAGGTTGAAATTAACTTGTGAAAAAGCTGTGAACAATAGGTTGAATTTTTTAGATTTGAACATTAGAATTATCGACCAGCATATAAAAGTGGGTGTTTTCAGAAAGCCTAATAAAGGGGAAACTTACATACACAACAGATCATCACACCACCGTTCAACTAAAGTAAATATTTGGCACAACTTTGTATCGCGAGCTTACAACCTATGTAACAACAACCAAGACTTGAATACGGAGAAAGAAGAAATTACCAAACTGGCTGTAAAAAATGGATACAAAAGATGCGACATACAAAAACTATGGGAGAACGAAAAAAGGAAAAGATCAAGTAAGACAGTGCACAACACAAAAGACGAAAGTATTCCTACCACCACTAGCAAAAAATATGTTTCTATCAAATATGTCCCAGGTACAGGAGAAAAAATGGTCTTACGCAAACATGATTTGACACCAGCATATAAACCTCAGAACACAATAGAAAAATCCTTCGCTCAGTACAAGCATTTTGGAAAAAAATAAAGAAAAATTGGAAAATCCAGGTGTTTACTCCATCACGTGCAGAGATTGTGGGAAAGTTTACATTGGGGATACTGGCAGAACCTTTAACGTAAGATTACAAGAACATGAAAGGGATGTAAAAAACAAAAAATGCAATACTGGATTGAGCCAACATCTAATTAGCGAAGGACATAACATTGGACAATTCAAGATTCTAAAGGTAGAGGCTGACAAAATCCGCAGGAAAATATGCGAGGCTTCACATATTATCGAGAGCGGGGGAGCGTGTCTGAATAATTATGAGGGTGATTTGAGAGATCAATGGTTAAACATCATAAAGAATTTACAAAAGAAGAGACCCATACCTAAGCTATCCAATATTTCCTCAGGAAGAGAAATCAACTTCAATATACCTAAGGAATGGATACTGGAACACCGAAGGGACAACAGATATAGGGATCGTGTTTTTGAGGAACAGGTGAACAACGAACAACAACAACAACAACGGTTTGATAACATGCCCATAATAGAGGTGTACAAATCTCGATTTTAGCTTGCCCATACCCGCTTGAACGCCAGGCAAGCAAGTTGCCAGCGTCATAGCTAGGAAGCAGGCAGGTTTCTTTAAGCTTGATGGGTCAGGTCAAACCCAGCCTCGGCAAGTCAGAATAAGCTTGCGACATTCCTATCAGCTAAACAACTGTAGTTGCTAGTGTAGGTAATACTATCTTGCTTTTCTACATGCTGGTAGAAGAAATTCACCATGCAGATAAATAAAAGGTGGATAAAGTATTAAAATCCTTAGCGTCTTAACACAATTATTATTTTTATTATTAGGTAGATTTCGAAGAAAAATCTAATCTACCTAATCTACCTAATGACTTTCAAAAAATTCGTTCATATCTTTACGTTTCATGCCTCCCTAAGTACGAAACCACCGCCTGTTAAAAAAATTGAGATATTTATATTTATATACAGTATATGTATATGTATATATATATTTATATATATATTTATATATATATACATATATATATCTTTACACGCTAGCGGCCGTAATTTTCAAGATATTTGAATCAAATTTTATTATGTTATTTCTAGGCCCAATAGTTCAGACAAGTTCGTTAATGAGCAAAATTGGCGCAAGAAGGTGGTCGGGGGAGGGGGTTGAAATTTTAAAACATTTATATCTCTGCCCCTATGAAGTACAGAGGGAAACCTTTGATTGAATAAATTAGAGTACTCCTTATGGAGTTCACAGTGACAACGATTCGGGGGTTTTGGGAGTACGAGTGGGGGTAGGGGTATGGGAATGGAAATTCGAAATTTTCGAAACTACGTCTTGTGGGGTATCGTTGAAAAGCTCTTGATGAGTACTCTACAAATCAATAACTAGTTTCTTGATAGTTCTCATATAAGGCGAGATTTGAATGTTTGAAAAAGTTCTCTTTCCTCTTTTTTGCAGTTATTATTGCGGGTTTGTCATGCCAAGGCTAAAGAAGACAGTAAATTAAAACAAAAGCACTTCGAAATCTACCTCAGCTTGTAGGCTTGCCTAAAGGGATTTTTGTTATTGTTATTAATGATTTTATGATGTTTTCTCGAAAATGTTTGAAAATTTTTCCCATGCCGGACTAGTACTACCTTTTTTCATTGATAATTCAAACTGTCCACATTTTAGTTTCTCCTCGGCTTCCTTCAGGGTAAAATTCTCTAAACACATCTGAAGTTCCTCAACTACGTAACTGCACGACTTACCAGTGCACTGCTATACCCAGTTTCATATTCTTTCCGCCAGGCCTTGCAGTTTCCTTAGGTCCTGTGCAACCCATCAGGTTATGAAGAGCTTGTGACTCATAGCGACAGCATTTCTTATCATCGTTGTAATCTGGCTTGCTTTCAAGTCAAGCAAGTTAAAAGCTGTGACTGGTTGCAGAATTTCAAAGGGGCAGGCAAGCTAAAATCAGAATATGTACACCTTTGGCCCATAAGAAGCAGAAGCGATCACGGCAACCAGTCTATTTGAAAAAGGGCTGGAGGTGACAGGCTGAAACGTCAGTGAAGGGTTTTTTTAATCATTTTTATTAATGTTTTTACCACTAAGTGAATAGTGTTTTGATATAAATTTTATATAGAGTTTTAATTGATATTTCAGTTTTAAAGCTCTGTTTGGTCGTATAATTTTTTGTAAATTCAAATTTGTTTAACTTTCTTGTTTTTTAAGCCCGGAGCTTCAGAGTCAAGTTGCCCGCCATGTCATGCAGCAACACCGTATAAGGTGAATCCAATGTAGTCGGTAGTTCAAAGGAACGGATTTGTTCAATATCGCAAAATAACAGTATAATTGATATAAAAATTTAAGTTATTCAGCTTAAACTGTTTATAACAGGTGCTAGAAGTGGTGATCCTTCATTTACCACATATGTGAAACCTTCGTGGAATATCTGCTTTTAAGATCTACAAGGACACATGATCTGCCATGAATCCTGCCTAGTCCTAATTCAGTTCTGACGCCGTTCTAGTATTTCTTCTATTTCATCAATTTTCTCAGGAAGCACATGAGGATGTTTTCTTCGTTATTTGGTATTGGAAACCAAACTTTTTTATGGAAGAAGCCCTAAATGTCAATTTTTTACCAATGTATTAGGATGTGAGGGATGACACTTCTAGATCCTCTTCTGTTCTGTTTAGAGCACTCCATTGCAAAATATCCAAGATTTCGTGAAATAAAATAGCTTGAACTTAGCAATATGTCTCATAGGATTGATTGTAACCACAAACAGCTGATAGTCGCCAGTCAGTTGTCACATGAAATGAAACAAGAACTTGTGGCGGA
Organism: Ectobius pallidus; assembly: GCA_964059195.1. Classification (NCBI taxonomy): domain Eukaryota; kingdom Metazoa; phylum Arthropoda; class Insecta; order Blattodea; family Ectobiidae; genus Ectobius; species Ectobius pallidus. The sequence goes on along the minus strand of CAXKWD010000005.1, from coordinate 9,112,787 downwards.
ACCTTGTTTCTAGGAATGGGTCGATACCAGATTTCCTCGATACCGATATATGATTTTTCCTCGATACTCGATACCGTTAACATTTCCAGTTTCAATAAATAGGTACATTAAAAATTAAAAGTTGAGAGAACTGTGTAATACCAACTAAATTAATTGTGTATATTTAATGAGACAAAATTTAATATCATCAGTAGCCTATAATTATTTTTAAACTCTACATTAAAACTAAAATTAGTTTTTGATACAGTCCACTTACAAGTTTTGTTCAAAAATTACAATGGAGTTTGGACTGTCAGCTTGCTTGTTGGTTGTTATTGAAACGTTTGACAGGAAACGAAACAATTAAGAATCTCTTCTGTTTGGATTTTAAAAGTTGGAAAGTCTTTATTTATGACTAGACAAAAGTCACAGAGTGGTTTTCTCCATTTCAAGGAGAAATAGAAGTATTTATTATATTTATTAGACTACTAAAAGCAGAAAGAGATACTGCATTTCCTTAAATTGCAGAATTACCAAAGTATTGAAAAAGTGCCAAGCGAGTTTTCTGAAATATTGCTCGATGCCGATACTATGCAAGTATCGAGAGTATTGAGGACCCATCCCTACTTGTTTCTGATACATTTTATTCAACAGTTTGTGCTGGGGACTAGGAATATTTTCAATAGGAGCCTTATTGTCAGCGACTCCCGATAGATGGCAGCAGGGCTATACAAGGTTCAAGTAGTTGTCTGCAGTGTATTGAATATAACGAAGCCGACTATTTGAACATCAATCAGAATGCCAGAAAAAATTTTGTGGTGATCCTCTGTTTAAAACAGAGGTGTATAAATGTGCTTTACATAAACTATGGATATAAAATATAAAGGAATTAAATGGATGGTAATAGTTAATAGTCTATGAATTACTTCATATCTCCTGTGTCAACACTTTCAGATCCTCAGAAATTAATCATTACAATAATAATTTTTACACGGAATAAAACTTGCCGAGAAGTAGCATTCTCATAATCTACAACAGAAGGTCAAGTTTCCAATACTTTCATGACATGTATAAGATTCGCTTATGTACAGTTGCTAGAATCAGATAGTTCACCCAGCAAGAAACTCACCCATTTGTTCTCTTTCAAATTATGATCCAAAACTTCTTAAGAAAGTATGGACAGTATTTGAAAAACATAACTTACTTAATTTATTAACTTCACTTTAAAAAATTCACTACTCTGATAGGCTATTATCTGTTCCATATTTATTACAATTTTTATAATAATATTATGAGTATTTTGTTTAACAAAATTTGTAAGGGTTTTTCATTGCAAACAATAAAACAAATTGTAAAATTGAAACACTTGCAAAACTAAATCATTCTTACAGGCATTGGAAGTTCTTTTACATCAATAATTTTTAAAAATAGTTATTATAAAGAAGAGATTTATTGAAGCATATTTTTCATTTGTTGACTGGAAATTGGCACTGGCTATTTTTAATGGAAAAAATGAACTACAATAATATTAAATGCAACTCACGTTTATAACACACACATTAAAACACGATATTAGAACTGGAATTATCGATGCATATAGATATTTTAATCTGAACCTAAGAGGATAAAGTACGAGCAGCTGGAACCCAGTACGAAGAAAAACAATTCCCCTCCCAGTCATAATTCTGAAATATATGTAATATAATTCTAAAACAGAAAGTATGAACCGAGATTCATGACAGTTTTTAAAAAAAATTAATTGAAATAATATTTTCGCATTTAACTTTATAGTTCTAATCACAAGAAATTCATTCAAACTTTATTAACTTATTTTCACATTCTAGATTCTTTTATTTCTAAAATATTAATGACAACAAACACAAAATATTTACACATTTATACCCAAGTTGTTTTCTTTCTGTAACTACTGTTATATTAAACAAATATTATCCTCAGTTTACCACACAGTACATTCATAAAAGAATCCAGAAATATATACAGAATATTTGGAAAGCAAACAAATATGAACCTAAATTACTTTTCAAAAATTGTTTAAGGTATAAACCAAGTATTTATATCTTCATGGCTACGGTTAAAAGTCAAAAGAAGAATGCCACTTGTTCTTTATGCATTATAAATTTCTTTGCCATATCGCAATATGCAGGCATAATTAAAATACACTGACAGGCAAATAAAAAAACCGATCACTTAAAGAAATTTAAAAAATTAAGTTTAAATAAAAATTATGTAGTTGTGCTTAAAATAAAATTACTGCAATTGTACACATTTTTTAAATTAAATTTTAATGATGCATTTCACACTTAATTAACGTGTTGCCTCATGCACCGTTGGTGTACAGTGAGCCTAAGGTTGCAGCGGCATAATGAAGGCTGCGTCCGTCGTCAATTAGAACAATAGCTTTGGCAATGTCTCCAGGACTGAAAGGCATAATTTCAACTGAACTTACTGACTGAATCACTTTGATGTGAAGGGAGACAGTTTCCTTTCAGTTTGGAAGGAAATGACGCAATACAACAATAAAACACCTTCCAATATGTATGACAAGCTAGTGCACATAATTAGATCGGAAATGCCCTACTGCGATGTTTCTTTTTGTTTGTTTGGAGATAAAGTGAAGATACGAAGACAGCCGATATGCTGTATCTATAGCTAATGGTCCAATAAAAATAATAATTCATCCTCACCATCAATAATGTATCAACATCCAATCAAAATTATGTTTAATCTTAAAACTACAACAAATTTTACAGTGATCGGTTTTTTTTTGCCTGTCAGTGTATTTTGAAGTCTCTGTCACTAATCTACACACGTCTCTGCCACTGCAAAGTAATTATTGTTTCTGTTTCCAGTAACAAATCCCATGGGTTATTTCAACATAACTTATTAACTAGTATAAGGGAATAACTGGTCAAAAATTAGGAAAATAAAAAATGTTGAGCAACATAGTTTGGTTAATTTCTAATGGATTCACCCACCACAGAATAAATTCAGAGATAAAGAAATCTGTTTATAGAAAGTGGCATTGGTTCTGGAACATCTCCATGTCAAGATGTATTGCTGTATATCCCAACAGAATGAAAAGGTATTAAACTCTCTCATCACTACTACCATAGATCTTCCTGTACAACTTCAGATTTTGCTGGTACACTGTATGCAGAACTTCCTCTCAGGTTTGCAATCTGAAGTTTCACATTTTCCAAGGCAAAGAACCAATACACACATTAGGCTGCATTAGGAAAGGTTATTCCTCTCATGAATGAGCTGATGTCTTTTGAGATTCCCTCTTTCGTAAAATTTCTTGGCACATATATTGCACGTGAATGGCTTATATCCAGTGTGAGTTATCAGATGTATTTTGAGATTCCCTCTTTGTGAAAATTTTTTGGTACATATGTCACACGTAAATGGCTTATGTCCAGTGTGGGTAAGTATGTGTGTTTTGAGACTCCCTTTTTCGGAAAATTTCTTGCTACAGATATCACATGTGAATGGCCTATGTTTAGTGTGAGTGAGCATATGTCTTGTAAGATGTCCTCTGTAGAAAAATTTCTTGGGACATATATCACACGTAAATGACTTACGTCCAGTGTGAGTGAGCATGTGCATGTTGAGATGACTTTTTTGGAAATATTTCTTGCTACACATATCACACCTAAATGGCTTATGTCCAGTGTGAGTGAGCATGTGTTTTTTGAGACACCCTTTTGCGGAATACTTCTTGGTACATATATCACACGTGAATGGCTTATGTCCAGTGTGAGTGAGCATGTGTCTTGTAAGATGTCGTTTGTAGGAAAATTTCTTGGTACATATATCACACGTGAAATGTTTGTCTGGAGTAGGAGTTAGTGATTTACTGTTTCCAGCAGAGGGTGTGCTTGTACATACAGCAGGCGAGTGTGATTGCATTAAATGATTCTCTTCTTCATTATTTAACTGTGAAAATCCTGAACTCTGCTCCAAATTGTGAAAACTGCTGCATGCTGTAGCATCAGTGCGGTCTGTATACTCAGTTTTTATTTGCATCAGTATTGTTTCGAAAGTAAATGGAATAGGTTCACTCTTTGGTTGTGTTTCTGGAAACTCTTCCTTCATTTCAATATTAGTATACTCCATTCTGTATCATACACAACTTACATTCCCCACATGGTATTCACTTACTGAACTGAAATTGTATTAATTATAGTTTCTACTTTCTTGGTAGCAATGCTCAATGGAAGATGTACGTTGAGTATTTTCTGGGAGGCAGTGACTAGTAGAAATACCAGCTTCTGCACAGTCCCATTGCATGACTGAATAAAGAAATGCGCACAATGTGCATTGGTTTCTTTTTCGATTTAGTTTTCGTCAATGATTCGTGCCTTTGCTTGCAATACATTACATGGTATTTGTCACACGCTTCACCACATCGCTTGCACTCGCAGTCTTTTCCTGGTAAGTGGTATCCTACTTTATGGCCTATCAGATGATGAAAGCCGTGCACCGCGAACCTGGTCATCACATGTCGGAGGTAGTAGTTCGGTTTTCTCCAGTCTTGTAGTATCATGGCATCAGTGGCAAAGAATTCATCCCAGATTTCTTCTCTTTTGGCTGCGAGTTCTTTCAGAATAGCCGTATAGTTGAGTGTGACACTCCTGTCTTGACCGGTAGTAGAAATTTCAGTCTTATCTCTTTTATGTAAAATTGTTCTCTTGTGAGGGCGTATACCAGACGGGAGGGCGTGAACTTGGACACACATAAGTCTTTCTTTAGGCAGGAGGCTTCGATTTTTTCATGATTGGACAGTTGTTCTTTTGTGAGGTGTGGCCAGATGTTTTCTATGCCATATGTGGCGACAGGCGATACTTTTACATTGAATAATTTCATTGCTGTTTCTACTGCTAGCTTCCTCAGGTGTTTGATGCTGTTGATGGTTCTCGCAGCCGCGTTGGTTCTGTCTTGCATGTGTAAAGATAATTTGTCCCCTTTTGTTTGCAAGGTTGCTCCTAAGTATTTCACGTGCGTCATTGCAGTCAGAGGTTTTGATCTGTGGAGGAAAACTGTTTTACTTCCCGCCTCGTCTGAAGGTTATGGACACTGTCTTTCCTTCGTTGATGCGTATTTCATTGCTTTCTGCCCAGTCTGCTAGTTTGTCAAGGGAGGCTTGCAAATCTTCAGCTGAGCACGAGGCCATCACAATGCCATCCGCGTAAATGTACATCTTGACCTTTTTTAGTGTAGTGCCTCTGTGACATCCGCTGTGGCCACTATATATGGGAGGGGGCTTAAGGGGTCACCCTGTAAGACTCCTACTGTCTGTCTTATTGGACTTGATTGAGAGATCCCGTCATCTATCTCTATGTAGTTCTCGCACAGTATGTTCTTTATAACACCGCATTGGTAATTTTGGTGCCTTATCATGTTTTGTAATTTTATTACTGATTGTATCGAAAGCTTTCGAGAAGTCCACAGAAGCTTCCCTTTTGGTTTTGCCAATGCTTCTTCAATGTCTTTTTTAAGACAATGGACGGCTTGGGTGGTGTTTCTCCCTCTCCGAAAGCCAAATTGTTCTTCAGGTAGATGAGCGTCTAGTAGTGTGTCAGTCTTTTTGTTACTAGCCGTGTTACAGTGGCGGCTCGTGGCCGGAAAATTAGGTGAAGAGGGAAAAAAATGCCACATGTTTATGTTAATAACCGAACTCACCTATGTCTTCTATAACAAATCAATCCTTCGATAGTCCTTTAAGGCCGCAAACTTGTCGGTGATATCATCATAGAATGGCTGCTTTTCTTATAGCTGCAGTAGAGGTTCTTTCTGAATTGAAATATTCTCTAAACAAGATACTTGTCTGGCAACATTTTTGATCCTTCATTTAGTAGGCCTACGTCGTGATCTGACATCTGGCACAATGATGATTAGGTTTTAAACAATCCGGGTAAGAATATAGTTATTATTTATAAAATCTGATACATTTTATTCATGGAATACTCTTAATAATTACAATCGGGATTATGAGTTTCATGAGATAAATTCGATCCTGCTTTTCCGCCGCGAATCTATCGATGTTTATCGAAATTATTATTCTCCTAATCAGAATATTCAGAATATTCCATTCATGCGATGCGGACTTGAAATTGACTAATAATCTTTAGCAATGCCTCGGATATCGACCAATGACTGTTGTTTATCTTATAAGTTAATATGCTTGCAAGGGTCGGAAAGATGCAATTTTATCTGATAAGCTTCAGCTCGTTACTGGATACTTCAAGGCATTAATATGCAGTGATTAATATGTCACATGCCGTATGATTGCCTATGAAAAAGTATGCATTGTAGGAATGAAACGTCGTGATTCAACGTTGTCGTCCTATGGCGTCCTATCGGTGACGATCTCCGAAGATGGTTCAGTGTTGTGACACGTGATAGTGGGCTTTCATCACAGTACACAGTAGTCTTGGTATATGGTGACACACATTAAATAAATTAACTTCCAGTCTCATCCCTATGCCTCACTTTTGTGCTAATAGAATCGAACGCCTATAATTTTTTTTCCGTTAATGATATTTAATTTTATGAGGAAGAATCCAAGCTCCTCTACCGTTCATATTTCAGTGAAGTATATGGTTGTTTATAAACACCGTTCAAATAATTAATTGAACATTTTTAAAAATAAAAATTCTAGCTCTTTAGCGTCTATGCAAATCGTGTGGAAAATTGAGAGTTTTTTTTTTATAAAATCGTGAAGAATGAAAGTCTGTTCTAGCCTCGCCCAAAGATGTAAGACTTAAAAGCCTGAGTTTGTACAAACGATCTCTGGCTTATAACTACCCTTCAAAGTATAAGGAAACCGTATAAAAGTAAGAAAAAGTCGTCAATCTTCCCAGAAGATATCTAATCCAAATACGTTTTATTTATACACGATGTTTAGTTCTCAAGCCACACAGACACGTTCCTGAAAATATTGTTGGACAGAGGGGAATTCAAAACAGGTATTTATGTTAAAAACATTGGTTTCGAACATTTATTACCTTTGGTAGGGGTAGAGGAAGTGAAACTGGTGCTTTGTTATTAATGGAGCTGTTAGCAGAGGAGTAGGTATGAAACCCGCCAAACACTGTCATTTACAATCGTAGCAGCTTGCTGTGGTAACCGCGCGCCATCATGAAGCCGAAGGACGAGCACCCTCTGTATTCAAGTGCAAAGGTCTCAACAAGGAGCTGGACACCTTCGTGGGTAGTCTGATCTCCTCATCATGGATGTGGGTTAAGCGAGAAAAATGCTGCTTGCAACATGAGCCCACATCATTTTAGGTGGACCAGACTGCTTCGTGCTTGCAATACTCGGGAGCTCACTGGCGCCTCCTAGGTGCCTACCTTTGACACCACTCGTGGCGGGCAATACAAAATTACATAAATGCATTTATAGTAAAAACCAACATTCGTGATATGGAAAATAAACTTTAAAAATACGTATTGTAAAGGAAAAATACTGGTGAAGTGCTACTTCACTTACTTCCCCTGAATAGCCGCCACTGCCGTGTTAGTATCTTGAGGAGAGAGCATTCGAGAGCAATTCCCCTGTAGTTGTTGGGGTCTTCTGCATCACCTTTCCCTTTAGACAACAATTTTATTGTGGACTTCTTCCAGTTGTTTGGGATTGTTCCCTGGCAAGGACACTTGTTGAGCAGATCTGTTATTATTTGCCCGAGATCTTGGCTCAGGTCCTTGATATGTTCATTGTAGATTTCGTCAGGGCCATATGCCTTCTTGTTTTTGCAACTTTATATTGCGGATATCACCTCTTCCCCTATGAACATGTGTTCTTCGAGTGCAGACTGTGAGACGCCAGAGTCCTTTTTCGGGCACGTATCTCTTGATTGCAGTATCGAGGTTAGATGTTTTCCCCATACGTTCATCGGGATGTGTACTGGGTACTGAATAGCGTGGGGTTTATTATGTCCCATATTGAATCTCTTCTGTGACGGGAAATTTTACCCTTGCACCAGTCGTTCCTCTTTTGTTTCCCCGGCTCGGAGGAGCACGGTCGCTAATGACTGAGCATACCTCACTGTGTGCTGGCTACCCTATTCTGAAGGAGCTCCAAATCATATATACGCTCAAACTATAGTTAAGCACATATTAACTTACTGCAAAAAGTATGGTATGTAAATGTATTTGTTGTATCCAAATTATGGTACACAGCACAAGTGATACTGATAGCGGAACAATACACTCAACAAATTGAACGAGATTTAGGATATTATATTTGAAGAGGGTACTTATATAAAGTAGCACGTGATCAAATAAGGCTACCCATAGAGGAAGGAGGACTGGGACTTATAGAAGTAAGTTCAAAATGTAAAGCCTTGTTAATTAAAATTATCTTAGAAGTAAAAGCAACTATTGGAGGTGAACAAGACATACAATATTGGACAAAAAATTATAAAACTCCAGAGACTTTTAAAAATATGCTCAATCTAATAACAACTATACGGAAGAATACAAAAACACAGAAGAACGGAAAATAACCAAAGATAAGTACATATTAAAAGCAAAACAGAAAACTCCACAGATACAAGTCAAATACCCAAACCAAAATTGGAAAGCATTTAAACAACCCTATATCTATTCAGTCGGCTGCGGTGGTCTTGATGTAGCGTGCACGCCTCTAGATCCGAAGGTCGCGGGATCAAACCCCGGCCGCAGTCGATGGGTTTTTCAGGACGTAAAAATCCTGGGCACGGAGTCCTCCGGGAGGGATTTTAAGCTGGGGAGCCCGTGTCGTAGATTTACGGCACGTTAAAGAACGCCAAGCCTAAATTAGAGCCTCTGGCCAAAATTTATCGGCCCTTTCATGTCCAAGTAATACCTTAGTTTCCGTAGGGGGGTTAAGGGGCGATGGGTTTACCACCTGTCTCTTTGCCCTCTCTAGGAAAATAAGCGTAACAAAATTCACATCGGTAAACAGAAACTTCCACTTGGAGTGCCCTTCGCCCCAGCATGGGGGCATAGGATTCGAGAGATATCTATTCAGAATGGAAGTGAACGCATACAAAATAGTAAATGAAATCCCAACCGAGGAAAAATGTATCGACACAACATTACAGAGACAACATTATTGGTAGATATCCAAAGACATAGTGTATTAATAAATTTCATTTTTCAGCTAGTGCTATTGTAATTCTTATAAAAAAAATTTATACTTCCACCATGTGCACTAGTATGGAGAAAAGAAATAGATCGATGTTGAGAAGGAATCAATAAAATAAGCTATGTATATTATCAATTGACCTATATTGAGTTATATTCCAGAAGAATAGTATAATACAGTTCTAGGGTTTGTACAGTGTTACACATAATCTAGATTAAAATCTAAAAGTCAATCTATGTATAAACTTAAAACTAAGAATATGTTGTAGTAATATAGTTCTTTGAGAAAGTAAGAACTTCCTTTTGTTTATGACATGGAATAATTTTATATACGATTTGTTCAAGAACTAAACAAGCATAATCAAATATATGCAATAATTTACAATTATAGAAGATACGTTACAATTTAAAAAAAAACACATGCATACATCTTGCAGATTAATCTTGCAGAAAAACTTCTATAATAAAGTTATATTCAAGTTAGTTGTGGGCATCCATGTTAGGTTAGAGTTTTTATACAAAATTTTTCTTTCAATGTGGGTAATATGTTGTAGAAATACTATTCTTTGAGAAAGTAAGATCTTCCTTTTGGTTATGACATTGAATTATTTTATATATGATTTGTTCGATAACTAAAAGAGTATGTTCATATATAAGCAATAAGTTAAAATTAAGACAATTATAGAAGATATGTCAAAAATTCTTAAAAACATATATACACATCTTGCAGAATAATCTTCTATAATATAGTTACAATCAAGTTAGTTGTGAGCATCGAAGTTAGGTTAGAGTCTTCATACAAATTTTTAATATCGTAGTTATATTCACATGAAGATATTAAAAATTGGTGTAGTGTGGCGTTGATTCTATTGATTCCTTATCAGTGCAATCTATTATTCTGTTCTATAACAAAATGTAAAGGCAGTGAGCCAATATGGAAATAGTCAATTGCACAATTTAAAAAAAAAAAAAAAAAAAAAAACTTTCCCAGTATCACATGGAAGTAACACACAGAGTTTCCTCCTTAAGATGGAACGCATAGAAAATTCTAAGAACTTCCTGAAAATATGGTTTGCGATGGGATTTCAACATTATGTGACATCCGCAACATGAATAGAATGCTTTAGAAAACACTACAGGAAAATAAAGTAAGTCTAAAGAAAGACTCTTCTAGCCATGGAATATTTCAAACAAACAGAGCTTTTACTTCTGTAAAAAACAATATGTGTAAAGTGTAAAGGCGAGCGTTGAGGTAACTGGGGCTCATCTCCTGAACATGCCAGGCAACTGAAACATTATTTTCTACGAATGACTGATAGACTGATTCACATTTCTGAATTTCAGATGTATATCCAAACTAAATGTACAAATCCTGCAAACTCAAACAAAATTAGGTATTTTATTTCGCAGTATAAGGTACAGGAGGACAATATGATTTTTACTATTTATACATATAGGCTTTTCTGCTGTTATGCTTTTTTATATTAAGTGCCAGAATGGTACTTTATGAGATTGTGTGGGGGACGGAAAAATGTCTGTCCGTCTATCTGTCCGTGTGCCTGTACGCGTCATAACTCAAATACGCTTTATCGGATTTTCATGAAACTTGCTGTACGCATTTATAACGTTCATGGGAAGAACCCTATTGATATTGAACCAAATCGGTTCACCGGTACCGGAGTAATGCTCAATTTAGTACCTATTTTAATAGATTATATTAGAAAGGCACCATAACTCAAACACGCTTTATTGGATTTTTCATGAAACTTGGTGTACGCATTTAAGACATCCGTGAAAAATAAACTATTGAATTTGGACTTAATCGGTTGACCGGTACCGGAGTAAATCCTAATTTAGTGTCTATTTTAAAGGCGCGATATCTCAAATACGCTTTATCGGATTTTTATGAAACTTAGTATACGCATTTATAATGTGCATGGAAATACGGCTATTGATATTCGACCAACTCGCGGTACCGGAATAATGCCAAATTTAGTGCATTTTATGGTAATATATCAGAAAGTGCGATAACTCAAATATGCTTTATCGGATTTTCATGAAACTTTGTATACCGGTACTTATTTATAATGTCCATGGGAAGACGTCTATTGATATTGGATAAAATCGGTTGACCGGTATCGGAGTAATGCCCAATTTAGTGCCTATTCTATTGTAATATATTATTAAGAATTTAACAAATGCAAATCTGTTATCCTGACAACATATTGTTTTACACTCTTCACATACGGCTTTGGAATAGTTAGCCATGACCACCGCCGTCTCGAGACACATGACACATCCCTTCACATTTAAGCTGAGACGTACGGTGGTAATAACGAAGTAAATTGGAAGATTTTATTATCAAACTAGTCAGATGTTTATTTCGTTCATCAAGTTGAATACTGTTATATACAGAAGATATAAACTCTGTCATAATTAGGCATACATACATTAGGTGGAGTTCTTTGCCAGTGTATTCTGTGAAATGTTGACATAATTATTTTAAGAATGTCTTATATCAGTGTATACGTGTTTGTATTAAGGTTAAGTATCAAACTTTAGACCTTTGTTCTTCCGTAAGTCCTGCTTAATGAATCGATCTGCAGCTTAACTCGGGAATCGATAACAAAAATAACTTATTCTCTGCATATCATAATTCCAATTAACTTTTTATTGATTTGATAAAAGCATACTGGCACGTTGTTACATCGGTTTACCTGATTTTATTGTTAATGTTTTTGCGCATCTGTCATTGTAAGTTTGTGTTTGTATTAACACACTGATATAACTGATACAACAAAGTGCCAGAATGCTTTTGTTGAATCAATTATAATTGCAATTATGATATGAAGAAAATAAGTTTTTTTTTAATCAGTTTAAAATCGACCACCGTCAAAAGAACTACAGATTTGTGATATCTTGACAATGGCGCACTCACATAACAATTTTAAAAAATAATAAAAAAATCCATGTCATATCGGCCGGCTACGCGATTTGATCAGGGGACCTCCAGAATACGAGTCCAATATGTTAACATTCGGCCAACTCAGGCAGTTTGACAGTCTAGTTTGATAAGCATTTGTGAAGGATTAGTGTTATTTGTCAAATCTAAATATATTGCAACTTGAAATTCTTAAAATATGTCAACATTTCACATCAGTGGCAAATAATTCTGCTAATTATTTCAAAGTAATATTTCGAAGAAAAATCTACCGAAAAAAATCCCTTTGGGCAGGCCTACAGGCTGAGGTAGATTTCGAAGTGCTTTTGGTTTAATTTATTGTCGCTGCGCAGCACTATTATTCTTTAGCCTTGGCATGACAAACCCGCAATAATAACTGCAAAAAAGAGGAAAGAGCACTTTTTCAAACATTCAAATCTCGTCTTATATGAGAGCTATCGAGAAATATTTATTGATTTCTAGAGTACTCATCAAGAGCTTTTCAACGATACCCCACAAGACGTGGTTTCAAAAATTTCGAATTTCCATTCCCCAACCAACCACCCCCACTCGTACCCTCAAAACCCCCGAATCGTTGGTGTCACTGGGAACTCCAGAGGGAGTACTCTAATTTATTCAAACAAAGGTCCCCTCTATACTTCATAGGGGCCGAGATTTAAAGTTTTCAAAATTTCAACCCCCTTCCCCGACCCCAATTTTGCTCATTAACGAACTTGCCCGAACTATTGGGCCTAGAAATAACATAATAAAATTTGGTACAAATATCTTCAAAATTACGGCCGCTAGCGTCTTAAGATATATATATATCACAATTTTTTTTTTATTATTTTGAACGGGCGGTGGTTTTGTACTTAGGGAAGCATGAAACGTAAAGATTTAAAAGAATTTTTCGAAAATCATGACATGGTATCGATTGCAATAGGTAGATTTTTGTTGGAAATTCACCTAAAAGTGTGCGTGGAACGCCACGCAACAGAAGTGAAACTTGTTTTCATTTTTGGATTTTCTTCAATTTTGGATTGTTGGACTCTTTAATATTGGGTTTTTGGACTTTTTAAATTTTGGATTTTTTTAATTTTTGATAATTTAATCTTTGATTTTGGAATTTTGGATTTTTTAATTTTGGATTTTTAAAATTTTGGATCTTTGAATCTTTTATTTTTTGGATTTTTTAATTTTCGATTTTTTAGTTTTGAATTTTTTTATTTTAGATTTTTTAATCATTTTTTTAATTTAAGATTTTTTTAATTTTGGATTTTTTAATTTTTAAATTTTGGATTTATTATTTTTTTTAATTTTTGGATTTTTAAATTGTGGATAAGTTTAATCATTGAGTTGATTGTTTTCTGTGCAGTCCGTTCCGTCGTCACACCTCACTAATTTCGTGACGATATAATATGCAACATAGATATATTTTGATTTAAATTGTTGCATTTGAAATCCGTCAACAGTATTTTTTAATTTCATCTACATATATACTCTTTTTTTGCAGAATATTATTAATAAGTTGTAATGGCACATTCCGCACTTTTATTCCATGGGCTGGATAAAATCATCGTGTTTCGCATTTAGTCCGCTGGTTGTAGAGAGGCTAGAAATACACCATTCACGCCATCTACAAAGCATTTCTGGAGTTTATTTTCCTCAATCCACTGTGACGTAATAAGCCTGCATGTTGGCGGGGTTGCCATAAGTTGCAGTGTGGATAAAATCTAGATGGTGATTTTAAATGAAACTTATTTCTGAATGTAGGTTATATAATAATTTTTTTATGATTAAAAATCAAAATCAAATCAGGTAATCTGATATAACAAAGTGCCAGAATACTTTTTTTAATAAGCGATAATTGCAATTATAATGGGCCCAAGGAGAAAATAAGTTATTTTTGTAATAGATCTCCAAGTTAAACTAAAAAAAATGATCTGGCAATAATATTAATGATGCAATAGGCCTACGATTCGCTGGCATGTTTGTTTCATGTTTAAAGCAGCCTTATAAGTTATGAATGAATAAAAAGTCAATCTGAAATCTGTGAGTAATTACATTAGGTATATTGCTGCACAGGAACGAATAAGAAAAATATCCATATTAAAATATAATGTAGATATGGGTATCTATAGAATGCACAATATAATATCAATATTCAACGGCTAGTTGTGTTTTAAATCTTTTATTTACACTATTATTTACACTGAAATCATTATGAAGAAATGAATCAATCAAGACGGGCTAACATTATCAATAAACAATTGGCAATTTGTTACGTTATGTTTAATACTATATCTTTTATTTACACTATTATTTACACTGAAATCATTATGAAGAAATCAATCAATCAAGACGGGCTAACATTATCAATAAACAATTGGCAATTTGTTACGTTATGTTTAATACTATATTGTGGGCCATGCAGTAAATAATATTGTATCGTTTTATATCCATTACAAAATTAATATTCGTATACTCGTTATTTCGGTACCGGTCAACCGATTTAGTCCAAATTCAATAGGCTTGTACCCATGGACGTCATAAATGTATATGCCAAGTTTCACAAAAATCTGATAACGCGTATTTGAGTTATCGCGCTTTTCTAATATATTACCATAAAAATAGGCATTAAATTGGGCATTACTCCGATACCGGTCAACCGATTAGGTCCAATATCAATAGGCTTTTTCCCATGGACGTTATAAATTCCTATACCAAATTTCATGAAATTCCGATAAAGCATAGGCCTATTTGAGTTATCGCGCGTACAGACACACGGACGGTCGGACAGATATTTTCCCGTACCCACTCACAATCTCATAAAGTACCATACTGGCACTTAATAACGAACGAATGTCCATTTTGATAACTGCTAACGTGTATTTAAAATGCCATTTGAAACTCAACCATGAACACGTGTAAAGTAGCAGGGCTGGTGACTCTGTTGGGTACGACCTCCTCCAATCGATGATCAAATATTCATTCTATTTTTTTTTTTAAATAATAGATACAGAAATACAAACTTATAGGCCTACATACAATAAATGTTTACCAGAATGAGCATTATGCTACGTTCACTTTGAGGATTTTGTTGCAGGGATATGTGTCCAGGCACAAGTATGTCAACCTATTTGCCACTTGTCGCAAACCTATTTTATTTTTTATTAAGTGCCAGTATGGTACTTTATGAGATTGTGTGGGGGACGGGAAAATGTCTGTCCGTCTATCCGTCCGTGTGTCTCTACGCGCGATAACTCAAATACGCTTTATCGGATTTTAATTAAACTTGTTATACGAATTTATAATGTCCATGGGAAGACGTCTGTTGATATTGGACCAAATCGGTTGGCCGGTACCGGAATAATTCCCAATTTAGTCCTTTTTATGGTATTTATCGGATTTTCATGGAACTTGGAATACTGGAATACACATTTATAACGTCCATGGCAAGAGGCCTATTTATTCTGGACATGACCGGAACCAAGAGTAACAACTGATTAAAGTTAACATGTTTTTAAAAATCAATTGTATACGAGTACTACAATGGCGGATTTTTAATAATTGAGGAGGGCTTTGTCTGCCATGCAGTCAGATGGTTGTTTACTTCGTTGATCTAGTTGAAATTGAGTACTACATGAATACTGTTAGGCTATATATATTGCAATCGATACCATGTCATGACTTTCGAAAAATTATTTCATATCTTTACGTGTCATGCCTCCCTAAGTACGAAACCACCGCCTGTTTAAAAAAATTATGATATATATATATATATATCTTTACATGCTATCGGCCGTAATTTTGAAGATATTTGAACCAAATTTTATTATGTTATTTCTAGGCACAATAGTTCGGAGACAAGTTCGTTAATGAGCAAAATAGGCCCAAGGTGGTGGTCGGGGAAGGGGGTTGAAATTTTAAAATATTTATATCTCGGCCCCTATGAAGTATAGAGGGAAACTTTGTTTGAATAAATTAGAGTACTCCTTATGGAGTTCACAGTGACACCAACGATTCGGGGGTTTGGGGGGTACGAGTGGAGGTGGGGGATGGAAATTCGAAATTTTTGAAACTACGTCTTGTGGGGTATCGTTGAAAAGCTCTTGATGAGTACTCTACAAATCAATAACTAGTTTCTTGATAGTTCTCATATAAGGCGAGATTCGAATGTTTGAAAAAGTTCTCTTTCCTCTTTTTTGCCGTTATTATTGCGGGTTTGTCATGTCAAGGCTAAAGAAGAAGAGTGCTACGCAGCGACAGTAAATTAAACCAAAAGCGCTTCGAAATCTACCTCAACCTGTAGGCTTGCCTAAAGGGATTTTTTTTTTTATATAGGGCTTTCTCCAACAACACATGACGTCGTTTGAGTTAGGATACAGCAGTGTAAGTCCACAGGTCTTTCCATTCCACACCTTAAGTACTTCTATTGTCATACTCATAGTCATTCCTTCTATTCTGGCTAGATGAACACCGCAAGTAATAGTTAACTTGATACTTTGCTGTAATCCTAAACGCTTCAGCTCTAAATAACTTTAGACAAAATGTTCTCGAACCGGGGTTCCTGCCATTCTGTACAACACCACATAGTTTACAGCTATAAAAGTGGGTTACATTAATTAGTAAACAATTCTTTATTAATATGAACAAACAACTTGTAACATAGTGGCTTTTATAATTTCTTTTGCACAGGGACGTAGCCAGGTTTTGGATTTGTATGTATGTGTTTGTTTTTTATTTTATTTAAGCTTTCAAATTTCATTGTTGGTTGTTCTGTGTTGTTGGTGCCATTTTAAGAAGACCTCGTCCCAAACCATCGTCTATCTACAAAAGAATGAAATAGCATTGTTCCCTAATCCGAAAATCTGCACCAACACCGATACCGACAGAAAATAGGTGATCTTGTAATCGCGTTGATTTTTCCAGTGTTGCCGCTGTCATTCACTACTTCTCAAGTGAAGCAATAGCGCTCTGGTACGTATTTGGCAACACTGTACTGGACTGAGGACAAGTGTAAATACGCCTAATTACCTTTCTATTCACTCATTGACAGGTCGAAGAGGATTAGGGTGGCAGCCGGTAGGAGAAGTTCTTGGCAAAAAGTCTTCATAAAGTGGCACCCACAATACGCTGTATAATTTTTCAACTTAACAATCCTATTTTAAAACTTAAATATTTAGCATGTTCAATTGTATTTTTGTAAGTTTATTCATTTCAGGGAGCTCTCCTGGCTAAGTCCCTGCATTTGCAATACATTCCTGTTTGTTCATGAGTGTAGTGACCCGATCACCTGGATTCAAAGTGTTATAATAATGCAATATATTATAATATCACAAATACGGTTTGACGTCATAGGAGCAAAGGCAATGATATCGATTGCAGAGATTCTGGGTTAGCATGGAATAGAGAAACACTGAATAAGTTGCTCATGCATTTTTCAAAAGTACACAGGAGTGATGACCTCAGGTTCAGACTTCCTGATTTCCACATCCCAAATCTAGTAGATACCACACTTATACATACAACAGCCAATATCCTACCAAAATGTAATCAGTTATGTTTACTAATAATCATAAATACCCCATGGAGTCTTTTTGATGCCTGCTGGAATGTTGGATTGGAAATTAATACAGAAAAAACTAAATGTATGGTGATGAAAAATCAAAATAATGCACTACAAAATACTAGAATAGTCGGTAAATCGTTCGAACTAGTGGAAAAATTCAAATATCTGGAAGCAATAATTACAGATACAAAATATAATGTTAAGGTAGAAGTTAAGTGTCGACTGGAATCAGGAAATACTTGTTTTTATGCAGTTCAGAAACTGTCCAGAAATCTAAAACTAAAAATGTATAAGAGAATTATCCAGTCGGTTGTATTATAAGGATGTGAGAGATGGTCGCTTACTGTTCGGGAAGAACATAATCTGAGAGAAGGCTATTCGAAAACAGGGTGCTTAGGAAAATATTTGGGCCTAACAGAGATGAAAATGGGAACTGGAGAAAACTGCATAACGACGAACTTCATAACCTGTACTCGTCACAGGATATACCGGTAGTAAGGGTAATTAAATCGCGGAGGATGAAATGGACTGGGCATGGGGGAGGAAAGACATAATATCTAAAAAATGTTAATTGCGATTCCCAGAGGAAAAGGAACACATGGGAGACCTAGACTTAGGTGGGAGGAAAATATTATGATAGATATAAGGGCAGTATAAATTGCGAGGGATGGTTGGACACAGTTAGCACAGAATAGGGCTGAATGGCGGGCTCAGATAAGCGCAGCAATGAACCCCAGGGTTCCATAAAATAGATAATATTCCTTTAGCTTGCTTAGGAATTGTCTATGGACATTGAGTAAGTAGGTAAGTAATAATCATAAATGAAAGAGAAGAAATAGTCTTCAGCGTAATTACAACTAAATTCAAAATAATATTAACAACACAATTCCCAAGAAGTTCTCGTCGGAGATTTATCAAATATAGCATTTATTGGAATACTATAGATAAAGATCTCCCACGATATCTGTGCCGATGAGACCGTTACTCTCTAGAGAGAGACATGCTATTGTGCGAGAGAGAGAGAGGTAGCTTGGCCTTTATAAATAGAAAGGGAGGTTCTGTTGTGCGAGAGAGATAGGTAGCAGGCCAATCGATGCTACAGTCCCCACGAAGACGTAATGCAATGACTTAGGCAATCGGCACAGATTTCGTGCGGGATCTTTATAAGTCATACATGGGCAGTTACTGGTTCGCGAACCACAAGCGGTTCTTGACCTTCCAACATAAGACACAAGATGGCATTGCGGAATTCAGTGCATGTGGTGGAAATATTCCCATGTGTGAGTCATAATCTCTTTACAAGCAGTGACGGAACGCGACACAGTTGCGAATGGAAAGGCATTATAGCACATTCTAAGCCTTTGTATATTGAAATAATTGCACACGTAAAAGAATAATTAAAAATACAATATTGTTTACTGTAGTGTAAATTATAAAGTGAAATTAGTGTTTCCCAAAGAATGAGCAACCGCCACTGCACTTATTGTCTGTTTGTGTCTCCATCTACCTGCTCTTTTCGAACTATATGTAGTTTACTAACTTTGCGGGTTGCGTGTTAATGGATAGGAGTTTGCCCATGGCTGCATTACACAATCACGCAAATATTCATCCCCGGTACATTATCTTGGATATATCTTGAGTTATGGTTAATTATTACAAGAAACAGCGACAAACACGTCTACCGCACTTACCTGCATGTGGTCATTAATCAGAGAGTGTAATGGGCAGGTTAATTTGCTCGAAGACAGTGTAAATAACACAGAAAACATTATTAAATGTAATTTTTCACCCTTACACACACAACAAAAGTCCCTGGCAGCATAGTGCCGCGATACCATTTTACGTGTCAGGTTCTGTAACTACTGAAGAACATTTTGTTTCCTATTGTTGGTGTGATAGGGCATTTCACGATTTGAACTGATTTTTCAGTGTTTGATATAACAGCAATAAGACATTATGAGCAAATATCCAATCCGGCATTAGCTTTTATGACTGAGGAAACATGAAAAACCCCAAGTCAAATTGGCTGGCGACGGGCTTTAAACCCAGACCTCTCGAATGCGACCCCTTGCCACTATCGCCTGAGCTATCATACTTGATAACTCTTATTATTCTTAGTTCTACCTTTACTGAAAGCATAATGAATAGAATGAGAAAGTGTGTTGACTTCGCTGCTAATACAATGGTGGGTATAGGGAGAGCGGCGGTCCACCGAAACACTGGCAGCACCTTCGTTTGCGTTTCAACTTCTCAATGCTGCATCATGATAGTTTGGCATCTTATGATTAAACTCGCAATCTTTAATTAACCTTTGGTCCTATTTCTGTGAAATTTGTGCAGAAATAATCTGCACAACACAGTCCTTCTGATGGTTAAAACAGAGATTTAAAAAATGCGGACATAAATGTTTTTATTTCATTATATAAACATCACCAATTACATAAAATTCATGGAGGGTGAAACGAAATTTGACTATGCGACAATTTTTTTCATTTTTGTGTCCCGTAAAAACTTCAAGCGAGAAAGTTTTAGTGAAATATTTCAACTTTATTTTAAATTCAGTACCACCTTTATATCTTGAATGGTTTACGAGTAATTGAGTGGTAATTATTCCTGGCGCACAGCTGTCTGAATGATGTGGGACGATCGTGAAATGTTGAGGGTGAAGCAAATTTGACTATGCGACATTTATTACTTTATTTTTGTGTCCGGAAAGAGATCAAGCGTGTAAGGTTTAGTGAAATATTTGGATCTTATTATAAATCGAGTACCACCTATATATTTATAATGGTTAACGAGTAATCAGCTAAAGCTATCAGAATGGTATTGAGGTATTGGCAGGCATCTTTTCCATAAAATACCAGCAATAACGTAAAATTTTTACATAATTTATTCGTGGACTCAATAATAATACTATATTAACTGACTACTTGTACCCATACTGCAAGATTGACCCGTTGGGGAAAAGGAGCGAATGAAGCTTTTTTCTAACTTAGTAAATCTGCACTACTTTTATTTATGCATTTATTGGATTATTCGTCATATTTTCTGTTCACTTATGTTAGTAATTTTTATGTATAATTATTATAGCAAATGTCTTATTAGTTTAATATCTTGATCCTTTTTTTAATAATATAATTTAACAACATAAGACGTACATCAGTTACAGCGAACGGCGAATGGTCGAGGGTTTGAGCAAATAGCGGGCTGTAGTTAAGGCAAGAGGATTTAATTTTTTTATGAAAAAATCAGGGAAAATGCTTTGAAATATTGCGTGATATATGTAGAATGCATTGCAAAACAATTTTTGCGTATGTGCGTCTTTATCGGATGTTGAGACGCCGATTTTAAAGATCACGCGCCCTATTTTTGTAGTCCTGCTTATGAAATTTTCCATGCCCTGCAATTCACAAACCATCCCTTAGTTTATATTATCTCTGTTCACATAATTTGTACACAGATCTACACTTTTGACCGTGTTTCACCTACATAACTTACCCCATACAGCCAGGAGAAAATTAATATTAATATAAATAATATTACTATTAATACAATATTAATACAAATTAATACCCTACTCAGTAATATTCTATACAATGTAATATTAATATTAATTTATAAAATATCCCTTAGCTGTTTTCTACCCTAATTATACGTTGTTATTTCTATACAAATGTACATTCTTTAAAAATTCTCATCATATTATACTAACATACCCTCTACCCTATTTTCTAGGCAACAAAATATTAGATCAAATCATCCCTTAGCTGTTTCATACCTATATTATATAATTGTTCATTGCTTGTGAACATCTTCGATTTTTGGAAAGATGTGGAACGAAATGTTATGGTCAAGCTTCTTGCAATCTGAGAAATTACTGTTACACACGGCCATGTTTATTTATGGAGATGAGATCTTCCAAGACGTGTAAAGCAGCCCGAAAATTGTCAAAAGTATCTAACAATTCAATTTAGATAAGGTGAGTCATTTTGAAATAGATTAATGTATTATTTTGTTTAAGAATGTTTGCAATTTTTCCTATACCGCCTGTAGTAATCTTGTTCCCGCGAATCTCAAGCAGAGTAACTGCTACCTAGCGGCGGAACCAGTGAACTACCTCAGTCATCACACTTTCTCCTCTATTCATTATGCTGAAAGTAACACGTCACTTGAGCTATAATTTATTCACACAAAGAAGCCATACGGGAGGGCCAGCTTAAAGATTTTTTTTAAACTAATATTATATAATATATATGACCAATTCTCAGAATAATGTGCAAAAGAGTATGGAGAACTAAAGAAACTCACGAGGGTAATTTCAGTTGATTTAGAAAGTGCTAGTACAATTCTGGGAATAATTGGTTTAATAGAATGTTAGTATAATTTTGAGAATAATGTGCAATAAAAGAAGAGAACTGGGAATAACAGAAACTAACGACGGATATTTCAGTTATCTAATTGAGTGCTGGTCCAGTTCTGAAAATAATATCCAATAGAGAATGAAGATTAACGGAAGTTTTGTGCGAGGTCCATCACTTTTACAAACATCGACCATGGGTTCCTTACACCAAAAGAAGGAAAAAGTTCATATGAATATAGGTCCCATAATCCTTTGTTTTCTCGTTAGGAACTGTTCAACACATTGGTACACTCATAACACGTCAACACACAAAACTCTTAACAAATGCTCGAAATATCCTCCCCTTGCTTCTAGACATGCATGCACTCGTCGAATCATGGACCGTCGCACCCTTTCAAATACTCCGGGATGGTGTCGAATGGTTTTTCAGGCTTCCATGACACGTCGATGAAAAGTTTCTTCATCCGGGGTGTCTGCTCCATAAACTAATAGTTTAAGGTGCCCCCAGAGATAAAAATACAAAGGATTGAGTAATAGTATTTGTTATGAGTTTTGTGTGTTGACGTGTTATGAGTGTACCAATGTGTTGAACAGTTCCTAATGAGAAAACAAAGGAATTTGGGACATAAGTCCATATGAACTTTTCCCCTTCTTTTGGTTGTACGGAACCCATGGCCGAAGTTTGAAAAGCATTTTTGAAACACCCTGTATACATGTATAAAATCCATCTATATCATATCTTCACGTTCAACCTGTTTCCTACAAGAATAAATTATTACTTATACAATTCTTGTACGTAATGATTTATTAATGTGAAATGAGAGATGCTACATATGACTATTGTTACATTGCTGGAGACACATTTTGTTACGCTACAGTGAGATCATCATTATAGTAGAGCATAAGGCAAGGAATAAAATCGTCGGGAGGAAGTCCCACTTCCTCGAATTCTTCGCGGTCATCCTTGATGCCATTCTCCTCAAGCGTCTTATTCATGTCTAGTACACGCGTCTCAAATTTGAACGTGTAGCTATCAACATGTTTATTGAAGGGCTTTAATCTCTCTGCCACCCTGAAAAGCGTGTCCTCTTTACACACCTGCCAGACAAAGTCAAACATGCGAATGTCATTTCTATTTAATACATTCATTCATTTCATTCTCAGCTAAAGAAAACCCTGTTAAACACTACCGTAGTTACGACAATTACCCTACTAGTGATAAATCACGCCCGACTTCGTCCTTCATGACGACCAATAGATTCGATGTTCTATCATATGACGAGGAATTTCCGTCACTAAATTGTAATGGCAAACAGGAAAAAACCATGAAAACACGAAGCAGCCTAGTCAAAAATCTCACAACTCATAAACCTAGACTAAAATCCCGTTTCAAACAAAACTTAGAATCACACAAAAAAAAAGTTATGATTTACTCTGATAGCCAAGGTAGGGGATTAGCGGAAGAGCTAGCCACTGTAATGCCTAGTAATTTCCTAGTACAAGGCCTGGTTAAACCTGGTGGTAAAATTAAAAATATAACAGAAGGGATCTCACATTCCACTTTGACAATGAAAGATCATGTCATCATCTTAGGAGGGACAAATGACATCTCATGTAATTCAGCAAATGATGTAACCCAAGTGCTGAGTGAAGTTCTACACAGTCTGCAGGCTCAAATCACAATAGTGGGCATACCTTTCAGGCATGATCTCCAGGAATCATCGTTAGAAAATATATTGACACGTCACCTGAATAGCGAACTATCGGCCCTCTGTGCATCTAGCAAGAATGCCAATTTTCTATCAACTGAGGCCCTAGTTAGAAAGTGTTTCACTAGACATGGCCTCCATCTAAACAAATTTGGTAAATGTGAACTAAGCAAGCTACTCTATGAATCCTTACACAGTTCACTAACCTCTAGTAAAGTGAAAACCACTATCTCATCACCAGCTCCTGCAAGTGTAGAGGTGGTTCACAATATCTTGGATCACGTCAATGTCCCTACTGTTCCATCCCATGCTCCGGCGGAGGATGAGATGTCTCTCGAAATCAGCGACTGTGATGTTAACCCAGTTTCTCCTACACTGGCTCCAGCTGTTGCAGTTATGCCTCACCTAATGGCTGAATGTGATGATGACCCAACCCTAGCCAACAAGGGAGTGTCGTGTGCAAATGATAATGTGAATGACTCTTCCCCCCCATCACATGCTTCAGCAACGGAAGAGATGACTCTAGAAATGGTTGGTTACAAGATTGTCCCCGCCAACCCATCATCGACATCAATGGGTCCTTCCATTTCAAAGGTAGTAATTACTCCTCCTACAGAGATAAATAACAACATCGAAGAGGAAATCACTTCTCAAGAAGAGGTCATAGAATCAGTTGATATGGGTGACAATTCCTTGCAAAGGCAAATTAGAAAATCTAATCGTGCAAGCAAATTACCATCTAAGCTCTCGAATGATTTTTTAATGATAAGTCGAGGTGCAAATATAGTGAACTAACAATTCTGTACTGGAATGTCCAAAGTCTACCCAATAAATGTACTGAACTGGAGTTGATGTCTTCTACACTTAACATTAATGTAATCTGTATTTCTGAGCACTGGCTTAATCAACATGAAATAACTAATCTGTATCTGCCTGGTTATGTGTGTGCTGACTTCTTCTGCAGAGAGAATTTTCGTCATGGAGGTGTAGCAATATTTGTCAGACAGGGCTTAACCTTTAAGCCTAATAGCAACCTGAATAAACTCTCTGTTGAAAGGGTTTGTGAACTTTCATCAGTGACTATTGTTGAAATCAGTGTTATTATCGTGGTTCTATATAGAACACCTAATCCTAATAATTTCTATCAATTCATTGACACGTTACAAGTTCTTCTTGCTGCTGTTTTTAGTTTGGGAAAATATTCTGTCATACTTTGTGGGGATTTTAATGTTAACTTCATTGACGGAGGTGATAGTAATTTTAGGATAATATTAGATAATCTCTTTCAGTCCTTTGGCCTACAGTTAAGTGTGCTAGAAGCTACCAGACCTAGGTCTGGGACATGTATTGATAACGTTGTGACATCATTACATTCTGACAGAATTGAAGCTAAAGTTTTACCAATGGTGGGGTCGGATCATGATGCCATCAGTGTTAAAGCTAGAGTTGTTAATACTAATTGTTCTAACAACTCTCAGAGTGCCAAAATCATCTTTAGACCTCTCAATGACCAAACGTGTGCTTATTTTTGTTTCTTACTATCTAAAATTAATTGGTTATCACTTTATAAGATACAAGATATTAACAACATGTTTGAATTCTTCATGAGTATATTTCTGAACACTGTAAACATGGCCTTACCCCTTAAAACTCTATCTAGGAAATCTAATACTAAAAATAAATGGTTTACAGAAGATCTCCGTAACCTGAAAAAGAATTGCTTGAAACTGTATGTCACTTATAAAAACAGTGGTTCAGAAAGCTCAAAAAGGGCTTACTTGTTTCACAAAAAATTATACATTAAGGAAGTCAAACTAGCCAAGATAAACTATAATTCCAATCTTATTAATTCCTCTTCTAATAAATCCAAAGCTATATGGTCGGTAATTAAGGACACCTCTGGTATTAACAGTAAGCCTGTCTCTGTGAATCTTGAAATTTCTGCTGATGAGTTTAATAATTACTTTTTGAATATTGTTGATGAAATCTTAAGAGATATTAAAGTATGTGAACATAACTCATCCTATTACATGGAGTTGGTTGAAAAAAATAATACTAATAATAGGCCCACTCATAATATGAGGGAGAACAATGGTGATCTCTGTAGGTCATTCAATTTTAGTGAAGTTACAGTAGATACTGTATATAGTAAGATTTTATCACTTAAGAACAGTAAAGCTCTAGACATATATGGTATCAACTCCATTTTAGTGAAGATGTCAGCACCATATGTGGCTGAACCTATATCATTTTTAATCAACAAATGTATCAACCTAGGCTATTTTCCTGAACTGTTGAAGGTTGGTAAAATCACACCTGTCTTCAAAAAAGGTGACAAATCTGATGTTAAAAATTATAGACCTGTTTCTGTCTTACCAATTGTCTCTAAAGTATTTGAGTGTATTCTTAATGATCAAATTATCAAATATTTTGAAAATGAAAATCTTTTCTCAAATTGTCAGTTTGGATTCCGCAAGGGTCGATGTACTAGTGATGCTGTTATTAACCTGGTGTATGACTGCCTATCAGGACTTAACAAGAAAGAATCTACATGGTGTAAAATGTATGATTTCTCAAGAGCCTTTGACACTATCTCACATGTGACTCTAGCTGATAAATTGAGATTTTATGGTTTTAGTGATGAAGCTCTTAACTTAATTCAGTCATATCTATCTGGAAGACTGCAATGTGTTCACTTCAATGGTATGCAATCACAGTTTAAGTCTATCAAACATGGTGTACCACAGGGTTCTATATTGGGCCCTATTTTATTTATTATTTATATAAATGATTTGCCTAGTGTCTTGTCTGTCTATAATAACACATCTAAAGATTTCCTAAATTCGTATCTCTATGCAGATGATCTGGCTCTGACTGCTGTAACTGACTGTGACCTCAACACCTTAAATCTCTTAAAAGTTAGTGATGATATTGTTCTAGATTGGACTGCAGCTAATTCTCTATATGTTAATGACTCTAAAGTTACTGACTTGAAATTCACTTTTGATAGGAAACATCAGTACTTCTATAAGGATGCTAAATTTCTTGGCATCGTCCTCCAAGGAGGTTTAAATTGGTCATCTCATGTTGTATTAATCTCTAATAAGATTGCCAGAGGCATATTTGTGCTTCGCAGACTGCAAAAATATGTGACTAGAGAGGTATTAATTTCTGCATACTATGCTTATGTTCATAGCCATTTAACTTATGGTACTCTACTTTGGGGTAATTGCAGTTCTGCACTTAACATCTTCAAATTACAGAAGAAGGCTTTAAGGATAATCTATGGTGCTGATTGGAAAGCCCACTGTAAACCTCTTTTCATCTCATCTGGTATTCTCAGCCTACCATCTATATATATTTTACAGTGTTTGTTATATGTTAAGAGTAATTCTGATAACTTTAAAACTTATTCTGATGTACATACCTTTGGCACCAGAAATTGCAATAACATTTTACAGGATCAATGCTTGTTTGCAACAACCAAACATAATTTTAGGTACATGTCAGTGAAAATGTTTAATTCTCTTCCGGTTGCTACTAGAAATTTAACTTTTAAACACTTTAAAGGCTTAGTACTGATGAAACTAAAACAAATCTGCTTCTACAAAAATGATGAATTTTTTGAGGTAGCCAAAAACTTTAAATAATCTTTCAGTACCTACTATTTTGACCTACACATTGCACTTTTTATTTATTTATTTATTGTTTTGTAGTGTTGTATTGATCCTGTATTTCTTTGTATTTCTTTGTATCTCTTTATATTTCAATGTATGTATTTCTAATATTATTCTTGTACCCTTGTACTATAATAGTTTGTTATATTGTTGTTATATTGTATCCTATACCGCAGAACTGCGGTCAAAATGGATTAAATAAATATGAAATATGAAATATGAAATATGAAATATGAAATTACAATATAAAGGGGCGTATTCCTAATTGGCGTGAGTCCTTTCTTTGCGTTTTACAAGAAAGTATGAATTAAATGGGAGAGACTTTTTGCTAAATTAATTTGCACGTGTGTTTCCATCGTTATGAATTGGGATTTGGCACCCCTAAGAGCTGTAAATCCAGTATAATGTTCTCCATGTTCTTTTGTGCAACATAAGTACTACAATTCACAGATTATTTGACTCACTATTTTTGTCAAGTTTAAATGATATGAAGGAGGCGTTAAACAAGTGGGCTCTCCTTGAAGTATTAAGAAAAATTATATTCGGTATGTGAAAAATAATCAAGAAAAGAATAATTATGTTGATGGAAATGAGCAACATTGATGTCAAACGATTTATTTTAATGGTTCATTTAGAGCATATAGCTTTTTTCAGTGACACTCACTACTGTAGTATGGCAATGTTAATTACCTTGTTGAAGCGCTCCAATTAATATTGCCATACCACAGTAGTGAATGTTAGTGAATAAAGCTATATGTTCTAAGTCATTCATGGCCGGTTTCTATAAACTCGCGAATTACCTATGGGTAAATTATCCAATGGACAGAATTTTCACAAAAATAACACCACACAACACAAATAATTTAAAGATAGCAATCACATACACTTGTAGCGAGTTTCTAGATCAATGTCCTCTGGATAAATATGAAAATGACAGAAAAAATGTGAAAATGACAGAAAAAATGTTCCTACAAACTTGGGCTAGATCTTTCCAAGGGTAAATCTTCGGGTTAATTTATCCTTTCATGGATGGCTGGATAAAATTTAACCTTTCATAGGATCAATAGTAATATTTAAACAATGAGAATCAAAGCCTTCTGAATTAAATTAACTGTACAACTCCAAGGCCTTGCTCATTATATCATTGTAGGTTAAATGGAACTAATTTGTCCATGGGTAATTTACCCATAGGTAATTCACTAGTTTGTAGAAACCGGGCATAAGTCATTAAGCTAATGCTATAATCATTAAGTTATTAAGCTAATGCTATAATCATTAAGTTATTGCATCACTACAAAATGGACAAAACACAATGATTTATTTTTTATAAGAATGAGATATTTCTGTAGTTCACTGCATCCAATTATCTATTTGGACGAGACATGGAACAATGTTAACCGCACAAAAGGAAAAATGTGGACGTGTGAAGATTCTGATGGAGAGTTTGAGTCACCGCTGTGCATTCCCTTACGTAAAGGCCAAAGATTTATAGTCCTGCATGCTGGAACGGAGTACTGATTTCTCCCAAACGGGTTCTTGTTATTCAAATGAAGGAAAACAAAAATTAGCACGAAAAAATGTAAGGAAACTTTATAAAAACTGGTTTGTGAACAGGCTTCTTCTGAAAACACTTCAAAATTCAGTGATTGTAATGAACAATGTGCCATACTATTCAGTCGAACTAAACAAAGCTCCAGTTTCCTCCACTTCGAAATCAGTTTTGAAGGAATGGCTACGTCAACGCAGCTGTATTTGTTCTACCAAGCCCGCTCTGTACGAAATGATAAAGGCGTTAAAAAGAAATTCAGAACCTACGAAATTGATATAACTGCAGCACAACATGGGTACACAACGTTACGTCTGCCACCACATCACTGCGATCTAAACACATCAAGTTGATATGGAGCAAATAATAAATGACGTAGCAAAACACAACACAGAATTCAATATGGAAAGTATGTTTAAAGCTGCGGTAGAAAAGGTGACTGCTGAACATTGGAGAAGTTGTGAAGATGTTCGGAATGTACAAGAATTTTATTGGAAAATAGACGGCCTCATGACCGCCGGCGTGGTCTTGCGGTTAGCGTCGCTGACTACAGATCCGTCGGCCCGGGTCCGATCCCCGGTACCTCCTCGGATTTTTCAGAGGTAGGGAGGTCTGGTAGGTGTGCACTCAGTTTCGTGATTCAAATTGAGGAGCTACTTGATAGAGAAGTAGCGGCTCCAGTCATGGAAACTACCATTAAAGGCCGTGGGTATTGGCATGCTGACCACATGCCTCCCAAACCTGCCGTCTGCCTATGGCAGATGACGCAGCGGTCGGGTGGTAGGCCTTGTCCCTTCTGGGATGTTAGCACCACAGAGTTAGTTAGGACCTCATGGACGAGATGTTGGACGGTTTTGTTAAACTCAGATGACTGTGAGAGTGAGTACTCAGAGAATGGAGATTCTCCCCTCAGCAGCTCTCAAGATGAGCGCTGTCAAGCCCACCATAATCTACCACTTTTGAGTAGGGATGGCATCTCCCCCTTACAGCTTCGCCTAGCTCTTTTCAGCATATTTTTTCTCTCTAATTTTTTGGAGAGACAAGTTATTCCAAATACCCTATAGTGAGCTGTGATCTCGAGGCAGCGATCCGAAGGTCGTGGGATCAAATCCGGCCGCGGTCGATGGATTTTAAGCTGGGGGTCCCTATCGTAGATTTACGGCACGTAAAAGAACTCCAAGCCTAAAGTAGAGCCTCTGGACAAAATTTCTCGGCCCTTTCACGTCCAAGTAATACCTTAGTTTCTAAAGGGGGGTTGAGAGGCCATGGGCTTACCATCTGCCACACTGCCTTCTCTCGGAAAATAAGCTTAACAAAATTCACATAGGCCCTTCACCCCAACATAGGGGAAATAGGAAACCAGATACAGATTGTGAGCGATTATGAAAAAAATGTCGTCTTAAACGGTAAACATTAGATAGAGAGCACTTATAGCAAAGACTATTCTAGAACCTGTATAGGCATTTCTACACAACACTTGACACCAATTCATGAACTGCCAACTTCTGCCTACAAGAACAGCAAACCTGAGAGAGGCTAAGGTAATTTAATCTAAAGAACCACCGGTACAACTAACAATGGATTTCAACAATGGTTATAAACAATCGATTTCAACAATCGTTTTCAATAATGGCTTACAACTATCGCTTTTAAGAGACATTTGAACAATATTTTATCAAACTTTTCAACAAACTATTTATAAACCGTTTCAGACATCGTTTTCAACAATAACAAGCACCATTTGCCTAGCAATATCAGATTTAACAAAAAACATGTTGACCAATAACGACATGTAACAAATATAAGCTTTTGCCTGGCAATGCCATCAGCAAACTGGAAGTTGATGCCTAGCAAATTCATATTAAACAAAAAGCATTTGCCTAGCAACGACACATAAAATAAGAAAATGTTGCCTAGCAAAATCATGTTAAACAAAAGAACTGTTGCTTACCAACGATATATTACATAATACTGTTTCTGTAAAGCCATATTGAACAAAAAAACTGTTGCCTAGCAAAGTAATATTGAAGTAGAAGCCTTTAACTAGCAAAGCCACATTAAACAAAAATATGTGTACCAGAGTTATATTGAAGAAAAATCTGCTCCCTAATAGATCCATATTACACAATAAGCTGTTTCGTAACAATGTCATATCAAATAAGATATGTTGCCTTTCTGAGTCATATAAAGATCTTTTGCATAACAAAGTCATAATAAACAAAAAGCTTTTGCCTAGCAAAGCCATGCATTTTAGGGCACAGTATGTGAGATCTCACCTCCGTGTCATGTCCCAATGCCTGACTTGTCATTTTCATTCTTTCATAATTCAACAGGCTTTAATTTTTATTCCAATTTAGTGTTATAACAAGAACAAACAGCTCAAAAAATGAGTCATTAATAACTGAAAAGACAATATATCATTTTGTAAAGACAAATTTTTGCACTAAACATGCCTGTCCCAAAGTGAAACCTCACCTCCGTGAAACAATATAAAAGTTCAATTATTTCCACAGAGATGGCACTGTAGTCTTTCTGTTTTCCGCGGACTCCAACTTTTGGCAGTTTTCTTATCATTTATATAAAGAAAAGCTGTTAGTGTGCTTTTAAGTGTTGTTTTGTTTGTGTAAAAGGGCTAAATGCAGAGTTGGTAATTGGACTTCCTCACCTCCGTTACCTACACCCAACGGTAAAGTTATATGTTTTTATATTTACTTTTGCTATAAATTATAATAATAAGAAATGCAAAGTTAAACTCTAGAACTGAGATTTTCTAACCTCAAATGTTCCCAAGTTGTTTGACAAATTAGAGAAAAATCTCACCACCGTTACCCTCACCTCCGTTACTGTTACTCTCGAGTCCTATCAATGGAGGTGTAATTAATGTTGTAATTGATGACATATTTAACTGTCTGCATTTATTATTTTTGTTTAAAGAAGATACTGGTATAGCCTAATAGTTTATGACAATATATCATGTTTTGATTTGAAGGTGTTAATCTATTTTAACAAAGATAAAAATAAGTAAAAAGTTATAGTAATAAATATTGTTCTTTTTCATGATAACATTTAATACAGTAAATTTATTCTAATTCTCACATAACTTCTATATAATTACTATTTCTTACTATTTTCTCACCTCCATGAATGTGTCATTTTCTAACCTTGTTAATTTAATGCAAAATACCACTCGGTAAGTAGGGCAAGTACCTCAGTAGTACTCTGCAGACAGAAATATTACATAAAAAAATTACACGGACCAAAATAAAAAAAAATAATTTAAAAAAAAATTCTAACATTGAAATCTGCCCTTTTCTGGAGAATGGCCCTAACACATTTGTGAAAATAATTCTTGAAGAATGAAATCCAAGAAAATAAAGCACAATGTGAAGCAGTCACATAACTTTCTCTACTCTCGACATGGAAAATATCATTTTCTCACTTCACATTTTGATGTAGAATAAGCGGTCGTATTGCAGGGGCAGCTTAAGTGTGTGCCAATGAGTATGCTATATCAGAAGTCGGTAAAAAATTCTATCCACTGATACGTCACTCGTAACTGTAGGCTTTATATAGGGATGTTTATCATAGGCCCTAAACATCTACAAGAAGACAAAATAGGATGGAATATTTTCAGTCCTATGCCCGCAGTATATTATGTCCCAGGTTTTGGGGGAGGAAAGTATGAAAGGGATATTGATTTTTTTTTTAATTTCAACTTCGAAACGGTTGTATGGTAACATGAGAGTGAGAAATAAAAATGTCCATAAAGACAATACAATCTTATGTAATCGGAATTTATGTTTCTTCTTATTTCAACCCCTTCCATGGTGTGTAATGCAACATTCGACATCCTCTGTGAGCCATAAAAAGCTATATCTAGCGTTTTCTGAGGGAATAGTTTGAGTGTGATAAGTCGTTCTTCCTCATTTCAAGTTCTATGTAGGTCTACATATTATACAAGACCGTAGAGTTTGAAAATCGAAAGTCCTTTATAAGTTAATTTCAAATTACAAAATAAAAACCCGAGCGACGCCAGGCCTTTCAAGCTAGTTAAAAATAAAATTCGGATGCCTAGGAATGTTATACGATTGAACAAGATGTTGCCTTACAAAATCATATTAAACAAGAAGCTGTTGCCAAGTAACATTATGTTGTACAGTAAATGGTTGCCTAGGGAAGTCATTAAAAAAAAGCTCTTGCCTAGCAAAGTCGTATTTTAAAAAGAGTCTAGCAATGACAATTATTAGATGTAAAAGCTAATGCCTAACAGCGTTATACTCTAAGCTGTTGCCTAGCAAAGTCATGTTAAGCAACGACCTATTGCCTAGCAAACTCATAATAAATTTAAAGCCGTTGCCTACTAAAGTTATATTAAACAAAAAGCTATTGCACAGCAAACTCCAATTAAACAAAAAGCATATTACACAAAATGCTGTTTCCCAGCAACGTTATATTATAAACTAACCTGTTGCCTAGCAAAATCATGTCAATGCTGTTGAGTAGCAAATTCATATTAAATCAAATCTGTTGCCTATCAAACCCATATTAAACTTCGAGCTGTTGCCTAGCACAGTCATATTAAACTAGAAAATACCGCTTATCAGCGATATATTACGCAATATACTGTTTCATATTAAAATCGTATTCAACAATAAACTTTTCCTCACAAACATAAAAGGCGGTAGCCTAGCAAAGTTATGTTATAAAAACTATTGCCTAGCCTAATTAAACGAGGTGCTACCCAAAATTTCCCGAAATTCATTAGTAGCACGTGACCGAACGGTAGTACGAGAAAATGACACCAGGTGAGACTTAATACACCTTTTGTGATTTGGTATGGCAAATTGGTTCTTTGTCAGTGAATATATTTAGTAATTGTGAGCGTTTTTATGTTGTTGCGTGTTGCTATTTTCACAATGACGGACGGGTGTAAAGATTTGTTTCAATACTCCGAAAAACTACTGCAGAAACGCATGAGATGTTAAAGTAAGCTTTGAGGACAATGCTCTAGGCCAGAATCAAATCTACAAGGGGTTCAACTTGTTTAAAAATTGCCGAACATCGGTTAATGAAGATTGTTCTGGGCGGCGTTTAAGTGATATAGCACCCAAAAACATCACTATCTTGCAGGATCGCAGGCAGATAAAAATATCCAAGACGTATGCGAACTTGTTGGGCTATCGTTAAGGTGGCCAGATCTACTTACGCAAAAGGAGAGCAATATGGTGGAAAAATGAGGACATTGGAGAAAAATGAGAACAAGTCGGCAGCGGTAAAAAGATGGATGTAATATAGATATGGAGTTTTGAATGAAATCAAACATTTTTAACAAGTTCTCAAATTGCAGATATTAAAAACCATCGTGCAAAGTTTACATATATTTTCCTGAGGATTATTTTTCTTGCTGGAGTTTAGGTTCTCTCAAGATTTACTTATAAAAATCCTAAGAGGAATAGGGCGTATCCCTTAAAGTTATATTACACAAATGACAGATCTTTAACAAATTCATTTGTCAACCTGTTTCGTTCATCTGGCCACTAAGATGAAATTTTAGAAAAAATGTAAACATGGCCGTTGAAGCCTGGGATATAAATGAAATTCAGCAATTTTTTAACAATTTTGAATTGCATGTTATAATATGGTATATACCGAAAAGAGTACAGATTGGGCTAGTGTTAAGGCACCCATTACAAACGACGAAGTCATTCAGCTAGCACAAAAAAGGAAGACTTTTGGAAGACTAAAAACTATACTCGCAGCTTCGAACAACATTTTGAATAGGTGGAAAAATTTCTTTAATCAATTATCAAATGTACATGGAAATGTCCAAAGTGTAGAAAGTGAAATATTCACAGCAGAGCCGATGGTTGCTGAACCTACTCTAACAGAAGTAGAAAGAGCTATAGGTAAACTAAAAACACACAAATTTCCAAGCGTTGACCAAATTCCAGCAGAATTAATTAAGGCAGGTGGGGATAGATTAAACTCAGAGATCCATAAACTCATTCTTACGATTTGGAGAAAGGAGGAATTGCCAAAGGACTTGAAAGAATCTATATTTATACTGACCCATAAAAGGGGCATAGGGATTAATGTAATAGTTATCGAAGAATTTCTCTCTTATCAACATCACTCTAATCACTCTAATTCTATCAAATATACTGCTGTAAAGATTAACCCCATATGCGGACGAAATCATTGGAGATCACCAGTGTAGATTTACGCGAAATAAATCGTTGATCATATATTTTGTATTCGCCAAATCTTGGAGAAAAAGTGGGAATATAATAAGTCTGTTCATCAGGTATACATCGATTTTTAAAAAGTATATGATTCAGTTAGGCGAGACAAATTGCACAATGTCCTCATTGATTTGGGATACTAAAGAAGTTAGTTAGGCTGACTGAAGTGTGTCTAAATGAAACCTATAGTAGCGTAAGGATAGGGAAATTTATATGAGATAGGTTTGCCATTAGAAGTGGATTGAAGCAAGGAGATGCACTATCATCTAAGTTACTTTTTAATTTTGCTTTGGAATATGCCATTAGGAAAGTTCAAGAAAGCAAGGTAGGCCTAGAATTAAATGGCATTCTCCTGATGTTAGCTTAGGCCTATGCAGATGTTTGCTTGTTAGGCGATGACATAAACACAATCGAGAGAAATGCAAAAAGCCTTTTCGACGCCTGTAGGAATGTTCGATTAATACTAAGTATATGGTCATAGAACGTGAAAATAATGCTCTACAAAATATTAGAATAGCCGGTAAATCGTGCGAACAAGTGGACAAATTAAAATATCTGGGAGCAATAATTACAGACAGATTATATTAGGGCCGAAGTTAAGGGTATACTCAAATCAGGAAATGCTTGTTTTTATGCAGTTCAGAAACTCATCTTCTCGTCTTCTGTCGAGAAATATAAAAATAAAGATTTTAAGACTATTATCCAGCCGGTTGTATTATAAAGATGTGAGACATGGCCGCTTAATGGTCGGGAAGAACATAATCTGAGAGTATTCGAAAAAAGGGTGCTAGGAAAGTATTTGGGCCTAAGAGAGATGAAAATGGGGACTGGAGTAATAGTATATTGCGATACAAGGGCCGTAAGGCATGATTACGGATCGAGGAAATGTTTTCAATTTTCCGAGATCCGTAATGCGCTTACGGCACGTGTATTGCATGCTATTTTTTGCACGATGATTATTTATATCAATTTAATTATATTAATTGTGATATTACCTGAAAATATTATGTATATACATTCTTGAAGATAGATGTTTATTTCAGAAAGTGATTCGCATGTGTTTGTTGTTATGGGAACCGAATATTTGTCCTGGGGGCCTTGTCCATAAAGGTTTGTATTATGAAGTGTATCGTAATGAATTATGACCTGGCACAAGCACCGTAAGTAATTTAACCGCAACGCCCATAGCAACAAGATTGTGTGGGAATGTCAACTTACGATCCACGGCAACAACATTCGTAAGTACCACTAATTAGTTAAGGAGTGCAAAAACTACATAACGACGAGCTTCATAACCTGTACTTGTCACCGGATATAGTAAGGTAATTAAATCACGGAGGATGAAATGGGCTGGACATGTTGCGCGCATGGGGGAGGAAAGACATATCTCTAAGTATTGGGAGACCCGAAGGGAAAAGACCACGTGGGAGACCTAGACGTAGGTGCCAGCGGTTTTTTCCGATGAAACCCACGAGAGAAAAACCACGTCAAATTTCGTTTCGCGACTAGAGTTGCTAGCAGAAGCAGAATCGCCCATGTGTGTACAATCCTTCAGAATCAGCTTCGTGATGACCTAGACTTCCTTTCCAAGGTTGTCACAGGTTTTCGCGAGTTTGAAACAAAAATTTATGCAGACGCATCCTTAACATGTAATTGTGAAATCGCAATGTAAGCCAAACGCAGCAATGGATTTGCAAAAACTAAATGCGTAGTCTCAGAACGAAACATCTTGGTACAATGACTCACAAGAGATGTACGAAGTAT
Organism: Ectobius pallidus; assembly: GCA_964059195.1. NCBI lineage: Eukaryota > Metazoa > Arthropoda > Insecta > Blattodea > Ectobiidae > Ectobius > Ectobius pallidus. The sequence goes on along the minus strand of CAXKWD010000005.1, from coordinate 9,075,848 downwards.
CTCATACCTGCATTTTCTCGTACTGCGGCATGGTTGTGCACTACTTACGAATCAAGGGAATTTTGGGTTGGATCATTTATCAAACAGAACCTGTTGCCTAGCGAAGTTTATTATACAAAAAAGCTGTTTTCTTTTATACAATAAGCTGTGGCCTAGTAAGGTCATATTAAATAACACCAATGTCTAACAAACAAATATTACACAAAAAGCTGTAGCCTACCAACGTTACACTATATAATAAGCTGTTCCCTAATGAATTCGTAACTTATAGACAAAACCTAAAGAAATATATTTTAAAGCCGATTAGTATCATCAATATGTAATATGTTAGAAAATTTTTTTAAAATATTCTGTTTTTGTTCTGGGCATTAATGGGTTAATTTGTCTTATTTCCCCAATTCTTTGCTTCTGAACCTGAAGCCAACCTGTATTCATAGGTTAATGTTTAAGTGTCAGATTTATGACACCATACCAATAAGAGTCAGGCTGTCAGGCTGGTCTAGACATTCACTTTGAGTGTGTCTTCCAGCCCCTTTCACCGCCCACCTGGGCCGAGTGTTGTTCATAGGCTTTAAAGAATGTGGTCAAACTTGAACTAAAACCAATAATAGAGTGGCTTACCCAGGGCTTGTGTGGAACACAAATAATACAGAGATTCAATGTCAACTTTAAATATAGAATAAACTAGAAAAAACCAGAAGCAGGGGAAAGTTTCCATGCACTCGACTGTACACTATACTAAGAGATTCTTTAAATTACATTCCCATCTGTACATGAGTAATAATTAGTTTCAATAATCTTCAAAATATTTATTGTAACTTGTTTTAACATGAAAAATCTATTTTCATGTTATTTTTAAAAATGTATACGATTTTAGAACCCCCAAATTCACTGATGTTTAAATAATTAATGTAAACTTACCGATATGGTGTATTCCTGACTGGTGATCATGTTGAGAACTCTAATTGGTCTTGCTTCACTCGTCATCTCTCCCACCTGATATTTGTCACCTGCCCACCATGGTGGTTCCAAAAGGGGATGCCACGAGGAAGCCGGGACTTGTGCCCCAACATCCGGTATTCGACCATGAGGACAGTAAGGAACTCTTGCTCCAGTTATCGGATGAATGAAATGTTGAATCTACAGATAAAAACAGGGGCCCAATTAAAGGTTAGTGTCCACATGAGAGTTCAGATTGCAAGAAACTTTCGAGTGTTGCATTTCGGTACATGGGCACGTATCTGAGAGATAGTGGGGAGTGGCATATATTATATTAATATATTAATTATAATATAACATTTGATTTTTAAAATTGATTATACTAACTAAAACTAAACTCTGTGGCACTACATCCCTAAAGCGACGAGGCCTACCACCTGCCCGATGGCAGGTTTGGGGGCCTGTGGTCAGCATGCTGACAGCCACGGTCATTAATGGTGGCTTACATGACCGGAACCACTACTTCTCTATCAAGTAGCTCCTCAAGTTGCACAAGGCTGAGTGCACCCCTTTCCAGACCTCCCTACCTCAGAAAAATCCAAGGAGGTACCGAGGATCGAACCTGGGCTGACGAATCTGAAGTCAGCAAAGCTAACCACAAGACCACGCTGGCAGTCAAATTGATTATACATAGGCATTAGATATTCAGTTATTCAATTTGCCTTAAATATGTCTTTATACTTTCTAAAAACTAAATCTAAAATGCATAATACTCAATGGTAACATGGACTATATCGTTTAATGTTCATATGTTCATCATGAAAATGTAGTAGGCCCTAAGCTTAGGAGAGAATAATTGAACAATAATAAAATTTTTACATTACATCCATTTATGAAACATAATAAAATACTGATAATCTCCAAGGTTCAGTAGTTTACTAGGGGCGATCAATGATATCTCTACAGAATATTCTGAGGTAAAAAAGGTTGTAACAGGGCCCACTAACCCTCATGTCTGTAGATTAGAGGCTTTTAGGGATCTCCTGCTAGTGTTGCTGACTACAGATCCATCGTCCCTGGTTCGATCCCTGGTACCTCCTTGGATTTTTCTGAGGTAGAGAGATCTGGTAGGGGTGCACTCAGCCTCATGATTCAAATTGATGAACTACTTGATAGAGAAGAAGCGGCTCCGGTCATGGAAACCACCATTAACGTCCATGGGTGTCGGCATGCTGACTACATGCCCCCCAATCCTGCCGACTGCCTATGGTAGATGATGCAGCGGTCGGGTGGCAGGCCTTATCCCTTCTGGGATGTTAGCGCCACGGAATTAGAGTTAGTTAGTAGGGATCTCCTGCAGGACAAAATTCCAGAACATCAATGACGGTCATAGGCCTAAGTTGCAGTACAACCCCATCATTGAGTAATCATATAAACAACCACAATATTGGTGCAGACTATACGATTCACATGTTATGCTGGATATTTCCAAATCGGAGTTCAGAAACACAGCGCCCATAATCAGTCTTGGTTTTTGTCTTTGTACTCTTCTGACGGGACTAAGATGACATGCATGAGTCTATTGCATACAAAAGTAGAGACCATGTAACAGCAATACATTAAATGCTTTTGCTCTAGTTAAGGATCAGTCAACAAGGGGTATTGTTGGCTCTTGGTCTTCATTGATGAAAAGGTTGAATAGTAGACCTATCCATCCATATAGATGCACAGAGTTTAGATTAAAAGTTTAATAGATTCACTCTACTTGATTTGACATGCTATAAATAAAAAATCACATGATATAATATTGAGTTGGGTCTAGCACATATACTTCACTTACCTGAACTAGAACTAGAACTAGTTTCAAAGACCATCTTCATTCATAATCATCAGATTAACACCAAATGGTGAAGTGAAGTATATGTGCTACACCCAACTCAATATTATATCCCGTATAATATAGCTTCACTGTGTAAACTTTCAATGAATTTTTGAAAAATCACATAACTGATGCCAGGAAAGCACAGGGTCATCATTAGTTTTTTTTTTTTTTTTTTAAGCGGGAATCTCATATCACATTTCCATTACTACTATGTATTTTCTAGATCAATAAAGTGCATTATCTGAATATTGTGTATATATTTGGCAAGAATGTATTTTGTGTGAATATAATCTCATCATATCTTTATAGTCTTCAAATTGCTACTAATTATGTATTCTTTAGATGAATTGTAATGATATACAGTGAACGTCACTAAATGTCATCGCGGATAATGTTATCAGTCGGGCAATGTTATTATTTTTATGAAGTCCTGTACGGATTAATATTCATGCATTGAAAAAATGCTGTTTATTGATAAAAGATTTGGTTTATCTTATGACACTTTCTTTTTTGCATCAATCAAAATTTCCTTTTTAAGGGTTTCATTTCTAACTCAACTGCATTGTGTTGTACTGGAAATACTGTTCCCAGCTCACAGGATGACCAGTTCAAGGGTGTGGCATTACTAACTTTCTCTTTTAAGCAATAAAACATGTTTCACCCCACAGTTAAGCTGCAGCTTTTGATTTATGAAGATAACAGTGACAACATGCAGTGATGGCTAGTGTAAAATGAAAAGACAGGCTTAGATGTTTGGCTGCGTGGTGTTCACCACAGATCAGTATAGACTTCCAAAAACACTCATAACTCATAACTGAGCATGGAGTATTGGTTAATGGAATGCTAAAGGAAAGTAAAAACAATTAAAAACTTTGTTACTGGTTGAAAAAATAGTTGCTTGCAATCTGTTACTGTATTAACCTATGAGGGGTTCAATGATTCACAGTTGTGTATTATATTATGAATAAATATTTGAAATTCTTTTTTTTAGTGAATTCTCTTATATATCAATAAATAGACTTCATTTAATTCCTTTGGTTACTGTTATCATTTGGTTAATATTATCAGATTAGCTGCGTCCCAAAGTGATCACAATAAGCGACGTGCACTGTATCTGAATACTGTCTTGAATATACTTTGTATGAGTGTATTTGTATGAATTTATAGATTTTACAATATATATCACTAACTTAGATGTATCAGAACCTCCGTGGAGTCTATTGAGAGCAATAAAATTATTATTATTACTATTATTATTATTATTATTATTATTATTATTATTATTATTATTGTTGTTGTTGTTGTTGTTGTTATTATTATTATTATTATTATTAAATTTGTGGCCCTATGGAATTCGCTAATACAACAGGATGTTCTGGCGATATTCTGACAATATTAAATTGTTAAATTCTTCTGAACGCATAATAATTGAATGATTGAATTCATGCAAAAGCATTCAGCAAGCCTACGTTACATTCTTCAAAAGATTTTACAAACAGACTCTGCAACAATACCACTATTATTATAAACTTATACACATCTTCGTTCTGTGATATTTTTACCAAATTTTACACACAATAGAACCATAGAAATGAAGACCTGAACAAACCACCCTTCACATTTTTTCAATCTCTATTGTGAGGTTAATAGCAAGGAACCATAATGGCGGATGATTGTAGCCACTCTTTATAAAACCTTAGGAACAGGGTGACCATATGTCTTGTTTGACAGGACAGTCTCACTATTTATACCCCAAAATAAACACAATTGTCCTCCCATTTTATAAATTCCATGGACAAGCTGGAGAATAGAAAATATGATTTCGTAGTTAGATATATTCAATGCCTTAAATATGTCAATTGGAATTTTAATAATGTAGCGTAATGTTTGGCAATCACACTTATTTACAGGAAAATAATGTTTACATTTGCACAAGGAATTCGAAACAAAGTGAGTCCCCAAGTGTCCTTCCCCTGCAACTTACTAATTTACTTACAATGGAATATGGTTTATGTAGACACAGAATTCAAGAAATAATGTATAAACCATGTTGCCAAAAGTGAAAGATTAGGTAGGCTAAGGGCTTGTATTACCACCTGCCGACAATTCCTCCCGATACGTGACTTCCAGATAGCTTAACTGGAAGATGCCTCGTAATACCACCGCTGAACTGCTACCGGCAAGAACGCAGTAAAAATTTGTAAAATGGTCCTTAGCTGACTGAGCAAAGAGGTGTGTTTGTTGTAGTTCGGTAGGCCTCCGCTAGGTGCGGCAGCTCGGATTTGTATTTGTACAATTAAATTTCATAATAACACATCGTTTTAAGTGCATTAATCGATTTGTGCAACTCTATTTCATTCATATGTGAGCCTAAAATGACATTTTTGTGTAAATTAAATCTTCCAACATCAATTCTGAAAATCAGATGGCGAGGAAGCTTCCGCATCCTGCCATCTTGTTTCAACCAAGATCCCTAACTAGCAGTTAGTACTTTGTCAGCCACTCCATCCTGCTGCTAGCTTATCTGGAAGTTGTCTTCCCAGACAGACTTTGTCAGGAGACCATAATACGCAATTCTTGGCCAACTTCCAGATAGGTAGATAAATACAATATCTGGAGGTCGTCATACGGGCCCTAAGCTCCCTAAATCTTATGGAAGTCTCAGAGCAAGATTCCTGAAACGCATGATGAACTTTGATTGCTGCTTTCAATAACTATACTTTTTGCAACAGTGCCAGACTAATGGCCTGTATCACCACCTGCCGACAATTCCTCCCGATACGTGACTTCCTGATAGCTTAACTGGAAGATGCCTTGTAATAGGCCTACCACCGCTGAACTGCTACCGGTAAGAACGCAGTAAAAATTTGTAAAATGGTCCTTACCTCATTGAGCAGAGAGGTGTGTTTGTTGTAGTTTGGTAGTCCTCACTAGATGCGGCAGCTCGGATTTGTATTTGTACAATTAAATTACATAATAACACATAGTTTTAAGTACATTACTCGATTTGTGCAATTCTATTTCATTCATATGTGAGCCTAAAATGACATTTTTGTGAAAATTAAATCTTCCAGCATCAATTCTGATATTCAGGTGGCCAGGAAGGTTTGGAGTGCCGCCATCTTGTTTCAACCAAGATTCCCTAACTAGCAGTTGGTACTTTTGTCAGCCACTCCATCCTCCTGCTAGCTTATCTGGAAGTTGTCTTGCCAGACAGATTTTGTCAGGAGACCATAATACGCAATTCTTGGCCAACTTCCAGATAGGTTCTCTATCTGGTAGATAAATATGATATCAGGTGGTCATCATAAAGGCCCTAAAATTGATATATTCTTCTGAACTATTAACGATACATGCATAAAAATAGAATACACATTCTCTACAGTATTAGAAAACTTATCTTGCACAGCATTTGGTTTTTGATTTCATTATAAAATAAAATGCATGTCTGTTTTTAAATAGGCAAGTGAAAAAAAAAGTTTTCTTAAATTTCAATTGCTAGTTTTACAAATGTAAGGACTAACATGAAAATGACATTTTACGAAATTTGTAGAGCATGCCTTTACAAGTAACTTAAAAAATTGTTTGAATTTATCTTTAAAAATGGTTAACACAAATGAATTTTGGTAAAAACCTGTTTTTATGCCCTTGTTTTGAAAATTTGCCCTCATATTATTATCATTATTATTATTACTATTATTATTATTATTATTATTATTATTATTATTATCATTATTATTATTATTATTGTTATTATTATTATTATTATTAGTAGTAGTAGTAGTAGTAGTAGTAAATTGCTCTTGCGGTGCTTTATAAACATCCCCTCTAGAATACAGCAGCAGCTCCTTTATGCCGAACCTCTTAATAGAGAATAAAACAAAATTTCATTTGAAATACTCACATGACTTTCTCTACCCTCCATATTCTGACAGAAGTGTGGAAGTGTGCATTCAGTTACCTAAACCCCATTCAAAGCCATATTATTCATGAGGCAATACTAAATGCCTGAGTGGCAATGAGACAGCTTATAAACACTGTTTGGAGAATTTATTGTAAAAATATTTCAAATAAAAGTTTAATTAACTATAGTGTACATAAAGTTTGTGTACAAAATTTGAACAAAATCGTCTGAGCCCTTTTTAGTAACATTACAAAACAGTAGGCCTACTTTTTTATTCTATTTTTTATTTATTCTAACAGAACTAAGGTCATTTGGCCTTCTATTTTGCTCTACATTTAGGTCCCATATGTTATAACATGTTACCTGATGAAATAAAGATCTAAAATAAAAAGACACTTTCAAACACACTCTACAAATGGTTAATAAGAAATCCCTTCTATACTCTTGATGAATTTTTTAACTTAAAAGTCTTTGTAAATAGGCCTTCAATGCCTGTGTTTGTGCCTAAAGGCAGTATAAATATGTTTAAACATGTGACTTGTCTCAATACTTACATCTTTCGTCCATGGGTCAAACCACTCTGAGATGTCTTTCCCAGCATATGCAAGAAGAGGTTTGATCACATCTTGACCTTCGTATTGTTTGACAAGGTCAGTGATGTCACATACTTTCCCCAAAAATGAGACCCAAATATCGTCAGGTTGGTTGTGGATGGCTAACTCCCCAGGAAGTAGGGCCATCTTGTTCGCCTGTGGATCACATGATGATGCAATTAGCATGTCATATCAAATTAATGGATTATGGTCTACATGACACTTAAATGGCTTTAACTTGATTTAGAAATAAGGAAACTTGAACCAGTGATCAACTCCATTTAATGATAATTCTTTCACACTGCCATGTGTAGGCTAAGATGGAAAGGTGAAGTCAGAATGAAAAATTCAATGCCATAGCCGGGATTTGAACCAGGATCTTTGGCTCTCCGTGTCGATGCTCTAACCAACTGAGCTACCATGGCAACGTGCCAGTACACTATTAAATTCTCCAACTGACTCACAATCCCAGTAGTCCCGGCTATGGCATTGAATTTTTCATTCTGACTTCACCTTTCCAACTCCATTTAACTTAACAAAAATTGTACAATCTGTGATTATTTTACAAAAAAAATTATATGTTCTTATGTACAGTCGGTCAAATAAAAAACATCGGGCGGTATTTGATTAAGTATCACGAACGAGCATATGCGCATGTACAGGAAGACTTAAGGTTAGGTTCACACACGCCTCTTGTCTATCCATGTATTTTCTTGATTATTTAGTCAGTTTTGTTCCAAAACAAACATGTATAGAAGGCTGTGGCTATATGCCTCAAATCCGCCATATTCTTGGTTGCAAATTTTTATAATATTAATAATTGATAGATTCGCGAGGAATATGTTTATTCAAGGAGCATTTTTTAAAGATTTTATTTTATAATACCGGTACTTCTAGTGCAAAATCAATTACTTACGTTCAACTTCTGCCACCAATCTAATAGCATCGAAATACGCCGGCCAGATCCACGATTCCTGTGAAAACTTCCGGTCGCATTATAGTGAAGTACCCACCTCTTTAAGAAATATGGAACCTTCTCGCTGCTTCAGAGGCCGAAAAATGCAGGTCAATTACAGCCCTAACTACACTTTCTCTCAAGCTAGCATTTATATGTGGTGCGATGACAAAGCAAAATGAATTATGACAATACATTAAGTTGAATATCGTGTGTTCCGCTTTCCGCGTTTTTCATTTTTCCCTCATTCATTTTTTCCCTCCTCTCGCATGGCCTCATATGTTCCGAAAATGACTTGTATTTTATGTTTTTTATAAGAAACTTGTGAACTAATGCGTTAAAACTTTAATTTTAACTGAATACGAGTCCCGACGTTTTTTATTTGACCGACTGTACTATAGGCTATGTTAAAACCCCATGTTTGAAGTTCAATGTTTGCAGTTTGTATTAAAGTGTTCCAAATGAACAAGTTTTGTGTTCAAAAAAGGCATATAGAATAAAAAATTTATCCATATTTTATATCAGAATGAGTGAGCAATTGGTCGCAACAGAAGTCTACCAAATTTTGCTGAATGATTAAGACCATCGAATTCTAAGTCAGAAGTCAGCAACGTCTAAGTGACCTGCTTAGTAAAATAGCTACTGAAGAATGAATTAAAATTGGATTGTTATCTACACAAGTTTTTTAACATGTCAATGAGATTTTTGTTGAAATTTAAAAAGTATTAAACTGTATTATGGTTTTTTTTTCACAATAAGAACATGCCATAAGGTCCAATCACATGTTTATAAAATACATAGATCACCTAAATGTGATGTTTGGCAATCCATTTCATCACTCAGATTCTTGATGTCTGGCTCGAAATTTGATTACACTAAGCTAGATAGGCTACTAGATGCATTTTTGTTTGTTTATTTTTGCAAAACTTCATGGTTGAAAATGATGATTCGCAGAGATAATAGAGCAATACAGCACCTTCATTTTCTGAGCTAAATTGTTCAATACTGGGTATTTGGGCACAACAGACCAAACTCTGTCTTAATTTTCTTAACGTAATTTCTCTGCAAGCTACCTGAAATAGCCTGGCGATTGCCCAACCAATCACAATTGATGTGTTGCCGACACTCAGTCGAAGTTCAGAAACAAAACAAATGAAAAGAACATAATATTTAATAATAATCTGCAGTTCGAGCTACTCCTGGTAGATCCCAGGACGGAAATCTCTGCCGTAGAGAGGTAGAAAACCTTGATCATGTCCTACAATCATGCCCTTATGGAGAACTACTCAGGAACCCCTGACATCATAAAATTAGAGCCTTCATTGCAGAAGAACTTCATAAGAAGGTAATGGAAGTGTTTGAAGAAGTGCATGGAATATCAACAAATGGGAGCACACACAAAATAGACACGATCGCGTTTCATTCAAACAGTAAAATAGGCTTCATAATTGATCCGACCATTCGTTTTGAACATCATACCGGCTAACCTGAAGAGGTTAATACCGAGAAACAACTGATATATGAACCTACCATCCCATTTTACAAGCAAAAGTATCATCTCGACTCTATAGAGGTAATTGGCCTCATGGTGGGTGCTTGTGGAACTATACCCTCATTTGTTATGAAATTTTGGAATGAATTCGACCTGCCAAAATCAGAGATTGAATCGCTAGTTGTTACTACAATAAGCAGGTCCTTAAACATCTTGAGGTATCTTCTATATAACCTACAGTAATTCAAACCTTGTAAAGAGAAGATTTTTATTTTTTATTTTTATTTTTAAACTACATTATGTCAAATGTTAACTTCTCATATATTGATTTGTTTACTTTGTCCACAGCGGCAACCTGCCAATGCAGGAAGTTGTTATGTACTTTATGTGTCAATAATATGTGCCATAGCCTGTATGTACAGGGTTCCTACAAATGTTCTTTTGGGTTTCAAACACTCGTCACTTACGTTTAGTGAAACTCAGAAACTCGTATGGATATAAACAGAAACTCAACAAGTTTTTTTTCATTTAGGCCTACTCACAGATGTTCAGTGTGAGCCCTGTTGGTAACATGGCACATATCAAGCCTATAGTCATTTCCATCCAAGAACATTGTAATTGTTAGAACTTGGAGTCACAAAATTCACAATAAGTAAAGTAACAGAGTAAATACATATTCTTATACTGGCTAAATTTCCTGGTTCATGTCGTAAATTTATGTCACGATTTTTTCGGGGCAATTATGACTAAAGACAATTGGAGTTTGAGAGTAGAAGTGCTTTCAGAAGGCTAGGTAGTCTATATAAAGTGAACATACTGTTATAAACTTACAGTTAACCTCATACATCTCACCTAAATGTCACACTGAAAACTTGGCAGTCCTTGTGGAAAACTCAAAATAGCTATCCAAATTGCGCAGTCATTCAGCTTGAGCGGAATAAACAAACACTTAAATTTTCCCGCTTACTTATCTAACTCAAGTTAAGCACTGCAATTTTAAGGAGAATTAACTATTAACCGTAATATTCTTACACATTTTCACCGCAGTTACAATGCGATAATATTTAGAAAAGTTTTAGAAGTTTTGTTTCCCCAAATAAATTTAAAATTCCATCCTGCGGTGCTACATATGATTAGTTCTTGTTTCCAATCGGTAGGCAACTTCCTGTTTCGAAGCGCATTTCGCACGTTTCCAACTTCCAAGGATAGTAACCCCAAGGATTTGTGGAATTTGTGTATTGATAATAGATTTCTGACTCCTTGTTGGTGTCAAAGTGATTATTGTTCAATTTGCAAATAGTAATATGGCAGATGGAGCAACAAAGAAAGTAAGTACTCTCAGTGTGTACAATTATGCGTTTTACTTTTTGTACGTTGACAGTGAATTATAACGTTTTATCTTCGTAAACTTTAAAAAAAGATCTATTTGAAATAACATTCGTTCGTATTGTTCTCCAATTCCCTTTTTGTTCAAGAAGCGTACAGGTTTTCTTTATATGAACTGAAGTATTTGCTCTCCCATTGTTTAAGCTGTAGGACATAACCCCTATCACTAACAGTAGGCTATCCATAGTGTGTCATATTTAGTAAAGACTAGCTTTCTGCTAGCACAATTTGTCATAAAACTCATCTGGACGCCCGGCAATCTGAAATATGTGATGATTCTGATAGACTAATCAGATTCGAAAATTGTGGAAATAAGCTAGTTTCTTTTGAGGTGTATGTTCTCAATGTCCATGGTGAAAGGTTAAGTGTTTCCGCACTCAGAAGTTCTTATGTATCTTCAAAATCAAGTTACCCTCAGGAGGTATTGGTATTTTGAATCCAGTGAAATATTAAGTGTACCCGTAGCATTTTCTTCCTTGGTGGGTGTAGGCTACATCATCTTGTTTAAATAGGGTCTATGTCAGTGAATGCTGCAAATGTGACATTGGAATAAAAATGTAAAATAGAATAGAATAGGGTGAAACATAGGGCGAAGTGGACACCTTCAATCTCACTCCACTCTCTGCTGCGCGTTGCCATGGTAATGGCCCACTTCCCCTACCTTCCTCTCGCTGCTCATGGCCAACCTTACATACTTAAGCTCTATCCACAATGCGCAGTCTGCAGTTGTTAGTCGGTAGACAGTAGTTTGTAGTCGAAGTATAACGTGTGGTGATCAATGGACGCCATTCACAATGTGCAGTTGCAGACGACAGCAGACAATCGTCAGTTGGTAGACAGTAGTCGGCAGACGAGAAATTCATCTCTGACTATGAACTGAACGACTGCAAGTAACATATTACGCGAATGAAAATTATTTACTAGTGCAAATACACAGATTAGCATACTACGTGAAGGCAGGATGTGTTTATAACATATATTATCCCATTATAAAGCGATTCCTCCACCTTTTTTATTCTGTAAAATGTTTCCCTAACCTCAATGTCGACAGCATATTGCAGACGACTCGAGTGCTGCTCCCAAGCGGCCGATTGCAACAGCAAACCGCCGACTACTGACTAACAACTGCCGACTGCGCATTGTGGATAGAGCTTTAGGCAAGCAAAAATTAATGGGTACACTGGGAAGTTTATAGAAAGGATTTGGAGAAAAAAACCCCACAGATAAATATGTAAGTGTTACCTACAAACCAGGTGTCAGCCAGAATTTTGGCAAAGTGCTGTGTAAATTTGGTTTAAAACCTGCCTTTAAAGTGGGGAGAACTTTGGAGAGGATTAAGCCAGCATATGGTCTCCTTAAAGCACAGCATTAAAGGCATGGAAGTGGTGAAAGTTGAGAGGGACTTGATTAAGAGAAAGATATGTGAAGCTGTACATATTGCCAGTAATCAGGACAAATGTGTTAATAATTACGAGGGTGACCTGGGCAATGAATGGATTAATGTCATCCGTAGAATGGTTCAAGACGGTGTTACTCCTAAAATTAGTTGGCAGATTAGAAAATGTCCTGAATCTGATTTTGCAATCCCTACGGAATGGATTAACAGATTTCAACATAACACCATGTTTCTTCACGGTATAAAACCTCCAGCATCTGAGCGTCTACTTTGTGAATCTACCCTCCCACCCCTCACCGATGATGATGGTGATGTAGATGGGGTTACACCATTCAACCCAGCTGATCTACCAACCAATACCTGATGAAAACTGGGAGGAACCAGTTGAAACGTTGTGCTATAATTAATTTATTATTGAGTTATCCACTGTTTGAAAATTTTAGTTTGTCTTTTATATTTTTTAATAATCTGACACAGTTGGAAAGTTTGTGGACTGAATTGTTAAATATGTACGTGCTAATTTTTTTTAAACAAGGACTCTGCTCTCAAGTGTCAGAATTGGAGGAAAGAACGGCCATTGTTGTGACTTGTGGACGACTCTTATCTAGACCCCTTTTTATATTGTAATTTATTACTAATTACACTACTCATCCCCTACTACGCTAGGAAATGCGTTTCTAGTATAATGTATTCTGTTTGGTTGCCTATGTTGTTTAGTTCATTGCTGCCAGATCACAACATTGACCGATAAAAACTAAACTAAACTCTGTGGCGCGATAAATTTTCCCTGAACACACTGAGCTCTATGGGCGACAGTCTAATAACCCCCTTCTCCGGACGGGTGACGGTTTTATTTTCCATAGGGACTTGTAGGGAAAAGATTACAATCAGAACTAGCGCAAAAACCCATTCTACTCACTGGTGAAAGATTAATAACCCCGTTCACCTCACAGGTGGCAGTTAAATAACCACATCTCTATGTAAAACAGAACTGTCACCCATGAGTAGAACGGGGTTATTAAACTGGCACCCCTGTGTGAAACTGGGTTACGTGCTAATTTTTTTTTCAAACAAGGACTCTGCTCTCAAGTGTCAGAATTGGAGGTAAGAACGGCCATTGTTGTGACTTGTGGACGACTCTTATTTAGACCCCTTTTTATATTGTAATTTATTACTAATTACACAACTTATCCCCTACTATGCTAGGGAATGCATTTCTAGTATAATATATTCTGTTTGGTTGCCTATGTTGTTTAGTTCATTGCCGCCAGATCACAACATTGACCGATAAAAACTAAACTAAACTCCGTGGCGCGATAAATTTTCCCTTCAGCGCTCAGCAGTTGCTTGTGGTTAAAGTGCTAGTGGTCCCGTGTTTCCGTGTTCATAAACTGGTTGATGCGTAAAATTTACAGTTGGGAATATGGGGAAAACAGAATAATCTGCTACACCCTAGCTCCCCACTCCTACTCACCAATGGTACCTGCCTAGCGCATGATTTGAACTACTGGGAACGCCATGCAACACCATCTAATAGGCAGAAGGTGAACTGGAGCGAAATAAATTAAATCATTTATTTCTCCTTTCTTCTCTTCTTGTCTTCCTTTTCCTCCTCCTTCATCCCTTTCTCTCACCTCTTTGTGACCTTTCCTACCTATTCCTAACAGTAAATTGTACGCAATGACCGGTAGGCCTATACGAACCCAGGACCACTAGCACCATACCTAGTACCGTAGCCATAACCAGTTACTGAGCAATGGAGGGAAAATTCATGCATTTAAGTTTAGAGAGCTTTAATATATCAGAAATAGCCATTTTGTGGCAGGTTTTGAGTGATGCCAAAGAGGCTCATTTGATTGTAATTTTGATTTGGTACAAGGGTCTTGATTCATATTGGTAGGCCTACAATTAATAGTGCACAGTGCAGTATAACATGCGGCAACAGTGAGCTGCATTACCGGCATTGAGCAGCTTGTGAGGGAAAAGGCAGAAGGCCATGTGAAGTGATGACACAGCTAGGGGTAGTGGGCCATATTCATGGCAACGTGCAGCAGAGAGTAAAGTGAGAGCCAGGGTGTAGCGGTTTCTTCCATTTTGCTGGAATGGGTCCCAAATGGGTAGGGTGAATAGGAGTTGAGAGAAAGAGAGGAAGGAGGTGGAAAAGGAAAACAAGGAGAGAAGTAAGGAGAATAACTTATTCGCTAAACTTGAGTAGCCTATAAGGTGGCCACCGTCACAGCCGAGCCGTACCGAGTGGGACCAAGTCTACAATATCGCCAATATTACGAACATAATTACATGCTGATTGAATTCGGCAGATAAACGACTGTTGTAGCAATGTTTTATAAAAGATGTGGAAGGTAAAAAAGCTTCTGCATTAAGAATTCTAGGTCTGTGACAGGTTATGTTAGGTTAGGAACAGTCATGTTAGTTTAGCAGCAGTATTCTGCATAGCGCAGGGTTCGTGCCATGTAACGATGTTTTACGAAAGGCGTGGAAGGGTAAAAAGGCTTCTAGAAGTAGTGACAGCCAAATTCTAGGTCAGTGACAGGTTATGTTAGGTTAGGAACATTTGTATTAGTGTAGGAGCAATATACTGAATAGCACAGCGTTTATTATGTCTCACATTGAACCTTTTCTGCGATGGGAAATTTTACCCTTGCACAGATCATTTCTCTTTTGTTCCTGCGGCTCAGAAGGGCACGGTCGCTAATGTCAGAGCATGGCTGGCTATGCTTTTCTGAAGGAGTTCCAACTTATTTAATTTTTTCTCTTTCACCTTTTGCTTAATAGAGGTGTTGCTAGTAGTTCAAATTCAGCTGCTATAGCGAGACAAGTTAAGAAACAAGATGTGCAGAAGGGAGGTTGGCACAACACCCTCTTCTCCCCACTTAGCTATCCCACGTGTTTCTCAGTCTCATTAGGATCTATTGCTAGAAGTGAGAGCAGAAAATGCACCGAATAACATTAGCAGTAGAATCTCAGGAAAGTACAAATATTACATAAATAATTAAACTTATGAGAAGGAGATAGGCTACAACGTAATAATTACGTTACTTGTATAATGCTGCTGGCTGGTTTTCGATACCACCACTAGGCCATGGCACCAATGAAAATTTTCGAAGTCTTGCAGCCTGGCATATTCGCATGTCCAACGGTCGGTCGGTCTGATGGTGGGAGTAGAGAGAAGGAGTTGAAATAGAGCCAAAGACGTGGTCAGTGCGCAGCCTAAATATTCATGCACTTGCTATTTAACTTGTCACACAATAGATGTCTCACTGTTTATAGTTACTCCCCACCCTAAACTCCTCCTTCCCAGGTGAGTAAGTTTTCATATCATATTTGGATTAAAAATTATTATCCAAAATGTCAATAGGCCTACAGTAAAAATCAATTTTAACTAACAAAAATTTATTTCAGTCCATTCAAATGGCCTCTTTCTTACCTCAAACAAACCAGGTCCATCCAGTAGGTGTAATCAACTTATTATCATGATTGTTATAGTATTGATGGTGTTTGAATTTGAAGTGATACATATAAACTTAATATGTAAAGTTCTGTCTATACAGGCCATGGAGGCCCAGATGGTTCCAGGAGGTTGAGGCTCCCAGATTTTGGACATTCGGCACATGAAGGTGGTAAGGTTGTCAGCCTTATGCACCGGCCACCTTTACCCCCAGGATTGCTCCTGGTACTCATTTCTGTTAGAGGCTGAGTCGACCCCAGGGCCATAGTGCCACCAGAAGGATTAAAATTGAAAAATCTCAACGACCTCATCGGGAATCGAACCCGTGACCTTCCTGTTTGTAGCTTAGCGCCTCAACCACTACGCTACGGCGTACCCCATAAACTTAATATAACATTCCATTTTATTCTTATGAAAGATCTTTACTGGACAATAAGGCAAAATATAAAGAAAATATATGAAAAGCCAGTGGCCATAGGCGTGATCTAAAGTGGTCAAAGTGAAGGGCTGCATGTATCGAGAAATAGCTTAGTTACCGGCATATAGGGTAGACAATCTTAATTATAACAGCCCTTTTGTGGTTATGTGCATGACTTGCATTTAAAATTTCTACTAGTCGGACGGGAATAAAAGCGAGGTTATGTCAGAGACAGAATAGAGATTCTTTGATGTGTTGGTTGCCTCGGATTGCACATGTGTGCGAATCAATCTTTAAAACAAAAATATTATTTTATTTAAATGTACAGATTTTTAGAGGGGATTAGCATAACACAAATAATGAACAAAAATGCTGTAAACATTACACCTTATTAATGGCTACTGAGTTACCGTGACTGCATCCGAGCCATGAGATTAGAACCGAGAATCCATGGAAGACCAACACAAAATGCTCCATGGGAATGGCTTCGTAGCAGAGTTACTGTGATATGTTTGACCGTTTGTAAACTGCGTATTTTAGCAACGGTGCATAGATTTTTTTTAGAATACAATAATACCCCGATATTACCTTGGTTTTGAAACAGCTGAGAAACCTGGAGACTAGTGCACTCGGGCATCAGTGTTGTATTGAAACACAGTAACAAGTCATGATATAATATTATTGCATTGGAATCAAGCATTGAACCTATTTGAAATCACATTGCATCATTATGAAAATGGGCAGTCATTAGGACACTTGCAGCAAAATCTGGAATAATTTATAAGTGCGGATATATGTAAAAGTTGTTTCTTAAATCATTGCCTTAATTACCAAGAGTGTGGGGAAATTTGTTTGAATGCTTAAGCCACTCGTAACATAATATCAGTATAATATCTTACCAGTAATGGTACATAATGGAGTTGAGCTGGTGAAAATGCATGATTTGAAAACCATTGATTGGAAATAACTGTCCTTACTATAGGCCTAACATTTATTTAGCCTACCTACATGGAAGTGTATTATGTCAACCATATAACTCTTTGTTTTTCTATAAAGAAGACTAAGGGCGGATTTCACCAGCCATACTTAATTTTAACTGCCCATTTAAAATCGGTTTAAGTAAGACTTAGCTAATAATGCATTTCACCACGTTCTTAATCACAGATTAGCGAGCTAATAGACACTTAAACTTAAGAGCTCGATTTCGGCCTGTTAGCGATTAAGTGTGGTCAAGATGGCGGCTAGAATGGCTATGGAATGCCTTATAGATAGTGAAGGAGGGGAATATCTTGACCCACCTCCACGAAATAGACGAACAAGATGGATCAGGAAACGAAGTGATTATTTATCTTATCTAGATGATGAATATTTTGAACTACGTTTTCGTCTAAGCAAAGCATCAAGCGAACGAAATTCTGGAAAAGATTGAGCACGCCCTCGTGTTTGAGACCAATAGGTGAGTAGACCTACTGTTACATTTTTAATTTAATTTATGTAATGAGGAAGTGGTTTCTGCGTAAATTACGAAATAGAAAAGAAAATCTTTAGTAAAATGCAATTCACCGCATTACATAACCTTTAACAATACCCTAAGCCCTATGTAACTCGCAATCTTTTATGATTTGTGAATAATTTAACTGTGAATACATAAAGTTCGTTTTACTTTCTAGGAATCAAGCAGTTTCTTCAGTGAACCAGCTGCTTTGTGCCCTACGTTACTATGCCACAGGATCAACTCAGTTATCAGTCGCTGATTTTTCCGGCATCAGTGTATCAACTGCAAACAGAATAATACGAAGAGTGTCGGAGGCAATTGAGGTTTGAGGACTGAATACATCAAGTTCCCAAATAAAGAGGAAGATCTTGTCCAAATACAAAGGGAATTCTACAACATTGCAGCATTTCCGCGATGTATAGGCGCTATCGACTGCACGCATATTAAGATCTGTTCACCTGGTGGAAACCAAGCCGAAGTATTTAGAAACAGAAAGAACTACTTTTCAATTAACACCCAGGTTATTAGAACGCAAATATGGAAATAATGGACGTAGTAGCTCGCTGGCCAGGCAGTGCACATGACATGCACATATTTAATAGTTGTTCCCGCACAGCACTGCTTGATGGTGGGTCCTATGGCAATTGTGTCCTCGTCGCAGATAGTGGCTATCAAAATTTGCCCTATTTCATGATGCCTATAGATCAGCCGATACTACCCTATGAACAACTATACGAGTCACAAATGCGCACTAGGAATGTTGTGGAGAGACTCTTTGGCTGTTGGAAGCGACGTTTCCCTGTACTTTCGCTAGGAATAAACGTCAAATTGAGTACTGCAATGGCGGTCATAGTAGCAACAGCTGTATTACACAATTTGCTTCGCAAAAGGAATGATCCTGTTCCTCCGGATGATCCTGAAGTCAGACTGCCTCTTCCCTGAACGAACCTGTTGAGAGAAGGTCAAGTAGCTGTTCATGATTCTCCTGGACGTCAGCGTAATAACAATGAAGTTAGAATGTCACTCATTAATAATTATTTCAGAACTCTAGTATAGAAGGTTTGAAATATTGTGAAACCTCATACATGAATGGTTTTGTTATAGCTTGTTACTGTGTGAATATTTAACAATGGTTATAAATGCTACTCTGGCTTTTGCCAAAAGGAATAACATGGCATTAAACCAACTGACATGAGATAACACATTTAAATGTGAACATAAATTCAATCGACCTGGGCTGGAATCGAACCTGCGGACTTGAAAACAGAAAGCCAGTCTCTTACGAACTAAAATATAATAAACTGTTAAGATTGTTTAAATTTTTGTATTATTGTATTATTATTATTATTATTATTATCATCATCATCACCATCACCATCATCGTCAGTAGTTTTGGTAGTATAATAGGCTAGTGGTACCAAAGGAGTATACCTCATATTGAGATCACATTCAGCTAAAACAACACAAATATCACTGAAACGCTTTAAAATATATGGAACATAATGAAATATAGCTGACTGTAAGCTGTGTTTTTAAACAATTACTCAATCTATCAATTGTCCTGCAATTTTTTAAGCTGCATTTCTAGCATTTTAGTTTTTAGTTCTTCTTGCTTTTTCCATTCTACGCTTAAAATCTGTCGAATTTCAATTTCTTGCTTTACATGGAGAGAGCTTAGTCTAAAATATTCAATTTTTTCCCGCATCAACAATTGGTCTTTCACATTTGAAGGATGAAAACGAGAAGGCCGCCGTCTAGTGGATTTTTGTTTACCCAAATGGAACTGACCATCGCGAACCTCACGAACAGATGCTGGAGACGAAGGGACTGTTAGACAGGGTACTGTGCTGGACCCTGCTTCTTCGCTCAAGTTCATTAGGCCGGTGTCTTCGTGAGTGGTTTCCTGTCCACCCAGGGCCTGCTTCAGAGGAGAAGATAAAGGGCGTCGGAGTATTTTTGGGGACCACTCGGACCAATCCTCAACGACGGAGATATTGTCAATTTCTGTGTTTGAAACAGCGGTATGGTCTAGATTATCACTGTGTACAACTGGTAGCTAAAGCTGAATTGGCTTCTGTCGCAGCCGATGCCATAGCAGAATCGCTATCAAAACGGTTGTAGAGACCATCTGCCGAGCAACCCAGAACTGATAATGTGACATCCATCAGTTGAGTAGGCTTCGCTACCACTCTAGGTCCACCACCTACAAAGAAATAAACTAGCGTAATAATTTTTAAAAGATCAATGACCTGATTATACTTACTCAAACTTAAATAAAAGCACGTAAACATAGATCTAAAGGTGAACACAAACTTACCTGCGCCTAAATATGCTTGGCGCTCTTGGCTCCGTATTTTTCTAACATCATGTTTGATATTTTCCCAAAGATTCTTAAGATTCAAGGCACTTCTGTTGTGCAGAGACGTTGCATTATATTCGTTTGTAATCTTCTCCCAGCACGCCTTCTTTTCTTTTAGTGTCGCCCCGTCTGAACTTTTATTTTCCACAATGTCCTTATATTTTGAAATTAGTTTTACTAGCATTATCTTATCACTTTCTTGATAATTAGGACCTCTAATTCGTTTCTTGTCCATATTGTAAATAAGCTGTAACAAACACCTTCCCGCTTTTGTTTGAATGACTGTCGTTTGTTCATGGTCTATTAGAAAGCAATGCTGTCTGTTCAACTTATACATAAATGCATCACGGCCAGCATAGTTCTATACTAGAATTCGTTGCGTTGGTATGAATGCAGAAATAATCTTCATTTAGCTAAGTGCCCCTTAAACTTCCGTGGTGAAATACGGACTCTTTTAAGAGCAGACTTAAATATAATAGAGCATTAACTAAGAGAGACTTAAGTTGTGACTGGTGAAATCGGCCCTAAGAAATGAAATAAAATTCCATTTATAGCATTGGAAATCATGGTTATCAGTGATTGTGGCTTGTGTTTAATATGGTGTGGTAACATATACAATAGAATGGCAACTCTTTTCCTCCAGAATACCCTGTATGTTCCTCCCCTGTTATGCTAAGTTATAAGGACTTTGTGTTCACTTGCAATTTGTAGAATTCTGCAGTTTCTAAAGCCTACTTGGAATAGAAACTTTAAATTAAATGGCATGATGAAATTAACAGTAGGCTTATATGTTTTCTTTTCTTATGAGATGTTTGGCCAATAGCAGAGACCTTGACAGATGAGTAGGCTGCTTGTACGTATGTATACATCCCAACACTGCTGAGCCTCTATGCGTGTTCCAGTACCGAAGACGAGTTTAGTATTAGCACTCTACTGGATTTCCATGCAAGGTATTCAGAGTGATTACTCATCCCGTAGGTTGGCCACCAACACTCCCATTGGCTGCCAACGATTTTGCATGTCGTTAACCCATCTCGCAAATGCTTATTGAGTGCTGCCAATAGTTTTATATACATATGTTCTCTAAGCTGTTTTATAGATAAGCTCCCCCGTACCGGTACTCATTACCATAATCAAAGCTTCCGGTGAAGGGAGCCCAGGGACACATTCTCTGGTGGGGTTTGGAGTCAAAGCCACCAACAAAGTAAACCGAATCTGGAACCAGTACCAAGTTACCTTACTCGAAGGGGGGTCCATGGGCTACCCCTGGCAGAATGTTGAAATGTTTCCCTTCCTTCAGTCCTTCATGAGAAATCAGTGCAGCAGTTAAAATTTACACGATACCGCCTTTACAAAAGAGATTTTCATACAACGCAGGTTTTAAGTTAGAAGTGATTTACACTGATTCCATTGTATAAGGTTATAATTTGTTTATGCAATTAAGTATAACTTATTATTCCCTTTAAAATTTGTCGTTTAGAGTCGCATTAAATTTCTTTTCCTTTAAATTTCCATCCTAAAATCAAGGTGCGTCTTATGGTCCGGAGCGTCTTATAGTCCGTAAAATATGGTACATATATTTACATTGTTCACAGGAATAGAACACAGAGCTGATATTAAGTTTTTGCACCTAATAGATGCCTCGGCCTCGATACTGACTGAGCTACTCAGACACCGTTTTTTACCATTAGGTTCCCAGCATTGAATTCTCTCCACGTGACCGATCACCCACTCTCAGCCCAACAATAGAACATTGGGCTTTAAGAATAAAACTTGAGGATATGCTTCTGAGCAGAAGGTTGGAGCATAAGCATACACATGGGAGGTGGAATATAGGGATTTCCTTTTTTCTTTTCTTCTTTCTTGTATATGAATAAACTTTACCTTTTACTTCAACCTCTTACTTCTAATACCAGTGGATATTCTTCTGGAGAGTCAGCTGGGCGATTGGTGTGGTATTCAGTTTATTGCATTGTTGTTTTGTAGTTTCTTGTCAGCACATTTGTAACTCACTGCAAGCTCCCCGTTTCTCATTACGGAAATCAAATGTGTTTGTAGTGTACATTTGGAAGTTTCAAATACATAGTTGTATTCAAGCCAGAAGATCGTAATAGACATATTCAAATTACTGTGTATAACATGATGGAATCATCAGATTCTGATTGACAGTGCAAGTTCAGTCCACATGAAAATACCATCAAACAATATCCGGACATTCTGAAAAGTCTCACACACCTATATGGCATACCAGTCAGTTCAACTCAATTAACTAACTTACAAAATTCACAGCATAGAACTAGACTAAAGATGACTTCAGACAGAAATAACTTAGCAAGAAATAAATTACTTTGAATATCTGGGCGGAGTTGTAGAGCTGATGCCAAATAATTCTGCTGCGATATGCGAGGGACCACTAGGAGGTGGAGCTGTGCAACGAAATATAATGGAGTTTGTCGATGATTTCAGTGTACTCTGATTCATCCTAAGGGCGAGCTGACAACAACAACAATTTTATTATTCTTTAAAGAAACTGCCATTGCGTACTTGTTGGTCTTCACGTAAATTGGTTTGTCCATCGCGGCAAAATTATATGGCAACAGCTCTACCAACTATTATAGGGGATACTGATCCTGTGATGAATTAATGAATAATTCAAACAACATTATTTGCATGGAATGATCCATGCAATAACATCCATTCATGTTCCATTAAATATCATTCCATGAACAAACATACAAATTTCTCCTATTATAATTCAAGTATAATTGTAATGTATTATGCCACCATTTAAAATTCATTGGTCATGTAACCAGAATGCATGATTTATCAATGTTAATAATCCACATGCTAGCTTTCTCCATAGATTTTTTTCTGACACAGTTGTAATTTAATTATCTTACTTTCAATACTCTGATCAACTCTTCATGCCGAATTGGAATCTCAGATTGGAATAATAGACCATGAAAATGTCATATTGATCCAAAAACACTTATAGAAAAACACCTAATAATATCAGTAAATTTTATTATCTAAGGTTTTCCTTCTAAATACTGAACCATAAGGTTAAGCTCCACTTGTCCAGCACACGGAGATTGTGATTTAACAGCAGTTCACAGCTGATTTTAAGTAGGTTAATGTTGCGTGTTCTTCTTGATGGTTTTACTTAGATTTAGAATTCTGGTACAAATATAAGGTGCTTATAAATAGAATGATGTGTAGATTTTTATTCTACAATGTGTTAAAATTTAAAAGACAGGTGTTTGCGTTTTACAAAATGTACAACCATTCTTAAATTTCATAAGAACAAAGGGTTATATTTTCATTTCGGCATGCGGCCCTTGGACTTCAATTTATAAAATATAGTTGGCCCTTAGTAAAACTTGAGTTTGACATGCCTGAGCTAGAACCTCGAAATTTAGTACACTTGCAGCTTTTAGCCTGTAACCGATGGGAAAATTCAAAATGTTCAGTTTTTTGGTAGATTTCGAAGAAAAATGTACCTATTGCAATGGATACCATGTCATGATTTTCGAAAAATTCTTTCATATCTTTACGTTTCATGCTCCCCTAAGTACGAAACCACCGCCCGTCCCAAAAAAAATTTTGTGATATATATATATATATATATATATATATCTTTACACGATAGCGGCCGTAATTTTGAAGATATTTGAACCAAATTTTAATATGTTATTTCTAGGCCCAATAGTTCGGACAAGTTCGTTAATGAGCTAAATTGGCCCAAGGGGGTGGTCGGGGGAGGGTGTTGAAATTTTAAAAAATGTATATCTCGGCCCCTATGAAGTATAGAGGGAAACTTTGTTTGAATAAATTAGAGTACTCCCTTTGGAGTTCACAGTGACACCAACGATTCGGGGGTTCGAGTGAGGGTGGGGTGGGGGGATAAAAATTCGAAACTTTAGAAACCGCGTCTTGTGGGGTATCGTTGAAAAGCTCTTGATGAGTACTCTACAAATCAATAACTAGTTTCTTGATAGCTCTCATATGACGCGAGATTTTAATGTTTGAAAATAATAACACTTAAAAGAATTATTATAATATCATAATTTTGTCTTGTTTAGCGGCTTTGCTAATTTTATTCATTGCTGATCTTGCGCACGGCCTCCCAGAATATTATATCCTATTCTTGTTGTCAAAACAAATGATTGTAGGCTTTTCCTCTTTACCGAATTCAGTTCTTATTACTGCGGGTTTGCCATGCCAAGGCTAAAAAAGAAGAGTGCTACGCAGCGATAATAAATTAAACCAAAAGCACTTTGAAATCTACCTCAGCCTGTAGGCCTGCCTAAAGGGATTTTTTTCTTCTATCTTTTTATCCCCAAAAGGAGTTTCAAATGGCGGACGCAGCTTTAAAGTCCCTGCAGACCTTTTTTTGTGGCTTATAATAGCTAAACAGCTTCAGTAGCACCTGCAGAAATGGATTTTGAGAGACATACAAGTTTGTTCCTTTGACTTTTTGTCGTATCTCCATTGGTTTGCCTTAGAGTTAGATTTTTTCTTAAAGTAAGTTTCATACATTTTCCATATGTTATATAATTTTTAACACATTTATAGTGTAGGTATAACCAGAAAATTTGGCGGGAACCTTAACACAATCAATTGCCATAAGCATCCCTAATTTCGTGATTCTGTCTGCCCTGTAAGTTTGGGAAAACTTACTGAATAGCTGTGACCTCTATCACATCTATGGCAGTCTAAATTACCCACTAACTGACTTAATATCGGTCCACTTCCATAGAGCTAAACTCCGGTCATGAAAACCACCATTAACGGCTGTGGGTGTCTGCATGCTGACCACATGCCCCCCAATCCTGCCATCTGCCTGTGGTAGATGATGCAGCAGCCGGGTGGTAGGCCAAGTCCCTCCAGGGATGTATAGCCACGGAGTTTAGTTTATAGAGCTAAACAATTTAAATTTGTCACCCTTATAGCTTTTAGTCTGTAACTGCTGGGAAAATTTTAAAAACTTAAATTCTTTACCCCAAAAAGTCTTATTCATTTAGCACTTTTTCTTAGGTTTGTTATGACTAAACAGTATTATACGGCAGCCTAAATTCACGGACTCTGTATTTGATGCAGTGTCAGTTCATAACAAGCTTTTCCTGAGAACCTCACTGGGGGTTTGGGGGCAGAGCTGCTACCAAGCGAAGCGAGTTTAATACATAAAGTTGAAAGTGTGTTCCCTATACAAATCCAAATGCTTTGACCTATTTGCAATTTGCACACATATATCCACTTCAACCAAGAAAGAAACGTAGGCAACATTAAAATTCAAACAAACATCCCTTCTCTTGTATACGAAGGTCATCCAGAAAGTAAGTTCTGATTGCGTCCAGAGATGGCATGACTAGTCGGATGTGCATGCGTAGCAGTAGATAGGGGTTATGTGCAGTGCAGTTTCATTCTTCTGGTGCCAGTAATCCTTGCACAGTGCTAGGAGAAATTGGCTGCACTAATATTGTCTCCCGCCAACTGCTAACAAGAGGCAAGCCCAACAATGCACAACCCCATACAGCCAACACCACACGGAATCAGTTGCTTCAGTTAGGATGGGTGATCCTCAACCATCCACCCTATAGCCCCCACCTCACGCTAAGTGACTTCTGTCTCTTTGAGCCCCGCCCTAAGGGATTGTAAGTGTGGAAAGATGCTAGGGTAACCCAAACTCCAGGGAAGCTAACCTGATCCCTGCAAATGAGCCCACCCATAGGTCAAGTTGGAATCCTAGTAGGGGCACAAATTTAATAAGTAAGAGTACTTGTTTCAAACTACAAGAACAAAAATATATTAGCCTATTTAGAATCAGTTAAGAAAAAAATACATAAATAACTTACAGTTAATACAAGATGACTACTGAAAAACTTAATCTGAACTCACCACATGGAATTCACACTGCATGTGCAGTCCCCATGACAACACTATTGTTTGCAGTATACACAGGTAGCTTTGGAAGTTGCATGATACTGGGATTTGACAAGTTACCGATAAAATTCAGTCCTTTAATTCAATAACACAGACCAATACCGGTAGCCATTTTGGTGCCTTAGAATTTATACCTGTTCTTGGGTATATTTAGATCGCATGCCAAATGTGCTATTAGTTTTGCCCTATCAGCTTTAGTTTTGTGAGATATGGTATTACCATTATGCATATTATCTCATTTTACGTTTCATATAGGCTAAATAAAAAACAGTGCCTATTTTTAGCTTCTAAATCACGTGAAGAAAAAAGCAATACACTAACATTACATTAACATTACAATAGCATTACAATAACAATATAACATTTATATTATCACATATTATACGGTCGTTTATGACTTATGAACTGTCAATTTGAGGGCCAAAAAATAATCCAGTTTTTAGTGTTTCTATACTTCATACAGTTTTCTTCCTACGGGTCCAAAGTATGGTCATGAACCTTCACTAGCTATATTATTAAGCAAGATTTTGTTTCGTGAAAGAGGTTATAAGTTAATGGCACTCTAGATATAGAAGTAGAGCTGGTAGAGAAAAACTGTTTACATATTTGGAGTAAGCACGCTAAGCATAGCCAAAGTCTGGGACACCAAACAAAAAGTTCTTTTTTGTTGGGCTGTGTAATGGAGAATGAAATCCACGTAAATAAACATCAGGTGTGGTGCAGCCCATAGGCCTAACTTTCTCTACTCTGGGCATGGACAATATAATTTTCTCACACATTTTGATTTAGAATAAGAGGTCCTATAGGGAGTGTGTATCCAGTTGTCTCAACCTGAGTTTGTGCCAGCGATGCGTAGAAATTATGCTGTCAGAAGTCTGTAAAAAATCCTAAGCACTGATACATTACTCATCGCCATACCTTTGTATTATAGTGCTTTCACATTCGCCAGAGGTTTCAAGGCCACAACTTCTCACGTCTAATATGCCCCCACTGATCAGCAGTCAACAGTATTCCCCTCTGCGCTGAGGAGCTGCACTGTCACACACACTCATACGACACCAAGGGGAACTCCATACTGCTTGTCATGTGACTGGCATTGGAGGGGTATGATGTCATATGAGTGCAGTAAGTGGGGGCATCATAGGCATGCTACGTTTGGCCTTGAAACCTCTGGCGAATGTGAAAGGACTATAGTTGAGAAATTGTAGGCCTAAGCCCTAAGCATGTAAAAATAGAAAAAATAGGATGGAACATTTTTAGTGCTATATACGCAGTAATTTATTATAGCCCTATGTCCTGGGTTTTTGGGAGGAAAGTATGAAATTATATTGATCCTTTTTTATTTCCAGCTTATCTTAATTTCGAGGTTAACTATTTTATCATTTTGGTAGCATTCCGTAGTATTCCATAATGCAGACTGTTCATTTATTTAGTAAGTCCTGCTCTAACTGCTGACACGATTAGCACTTTCATTTTAAACAATCAAGAAAGACATAGGCTACATGTACAGGTAGGGGGGAAAAAAAAGCGGACCGACTCTTGTAGCTGATTTCAGAGCCTTGTTCACACTAGTGTCCATGCATATTCCTTAGACCTGTGTAGTTGGACAAAATCTACGCAGCTGGTTACTGCTTTTGTCTTAGTTGATTAGCGCAGGTGCTTGGGGCGCATGACCTTCATGCGAAAGGTCGCAGGTTCGATTCTTGTGACTCAGTTTTTTTTAAGTATATCATAGAAATATTAATTGTCACACCTTGAGGACCTACTCACATTTGAGTTTAGTAAGCAAATGTGAGCTATTATTTGGCCAAAAAAAAATATTTATCTGGAAGGTGCATCTTGTCTTCCTCTAACAAAACCAAAATATACGTCAATGAAACTGAAAAATAAATAAAAATCAAATAGGCTACTGGACTGTCCAGTCGGTCCAACGGCATTTTCAGGTCTTAATATTTTGTCCAATAGCCTTCAACTTCTATGACAGCTGCTATACTGTGAATGTCGCTAGGCATGCGCAGAGTCTCATATCGGCAACTTAGATATTTTAGTCCGCTTTTTTTCCCCCTACCTGTACATTATGATATATTATTATTTATATAATCCGTTCATTTTATTCATTTAATATTTTTTAATAAATCCCGCTCAAGATTACGATTTTCATCACATAAATTCACTCCTGCTGCGCAGTCGCGAAACTATCGATAAACTTGCAATCTCTATCTATGATAAAGCAGCCTTTGAATTTTATAACATTACCAGTTGCGGAGAAAGTAATTCTGTTGTTACTTGGTGTTCATTGTTGGGTGTTATTCATTATACTATATTAGTGTGATGATATAATTTTTGTGTGGATGGAAAGTCCATCAAGTGTATGGACGAAAAGTCTGGGGACAAACTATCTTTAATAATAATCTTGGCTGTCCGGGTGGAGCCACGTCATCATGCTTAAAACCGACGTTTCGGCGCCACCCGGACAGCCAAGATTATTATTATTGTTCATTTAGCCGTGGAAGTCTACGAGAACAAACTATCTTTAGTTGTCTTGCCTGTTGGTGTCATATCTATTACCATGTTGCCTATGGATGAAATGTCCTGGGACCATTAAATATAATATATGGCAGGCCTAATTCAGTTCATGTTTTATGGCAAAGCACTAATGAAAGGTTATTCAGATTGTTTTGTATTTTTCTCTGGAGTTTGATCTTTACATTTGTTTGTTATTGATTAAAACTTTCAATATGCTGAACTGCAGAATTTTACATTTTGTCAATTTGGAAAATTCCTGAGATGGTATTAATTTCTTCCTTCAGTTTTATGACCCACGCTTCCCTGAGATGCTTATCGAGGCTTTGTCAGCCATGAAGACAAAAAACCAGTTCAAAAGCATTGGAGAAGACGCCATAAAGGACTATGAAAAGGTATAGTCCTGGGATTTAAGTAATACAATACTAAAGAAATCAAAATCATCATTCTCAAATATGTAGTTTTCTTTTTGACGAATTGCTGAAGTAGTTTAATTGTAAAATGGTCAATTCTTCTTCAGGTGAACAAGATGAAAATTGAATTACAAAAAGAAATTCTTTTGTTTGTCTTGAGGTTTTCCTGGAGTTGAGAATGAATAATGGTTTCTCAGTCTTCTAACCAGATGAATAGTAGCACTGAGCAGCTTCCTCTGCTGACATCTTCTGGGAAAAGGTCTGAGATTAAAGAAAAGAGTGAATAAAGGCATGATGGAGTGGGAGGCGAAAACGGAAGGCCAAACAGATGGATATTTCTGTCTGATTCAGAAGGGAAAATGTTACAAATAGTAATATTTATGATTTAGCACAATCTGTGAGTGAGAGGGCCCATTACCTGCTTCCAGGCCGGCTGCCCCCTATCGAAGTCCCTGTCTTGCTCTGCTAGATCTTGGAAATACAGATCCAAGGCCAGAATTTTGTTAAGGATGGCGGTGTACAGTTTAAACCCATGAACTAGTATTGGCCTGTTGTTTCACTCTTACCAAAGAGGTAGAGAGCCATGAAATTTGCTAGACGCAATAATGTAAATTGTTTTTAATTTGACAGTTATTTGCAGAATTTCATTTTACTTCCTTCTATAACCCTAGAAATCACTTTTGAATTGTGAAATAATGCAAATTCATATATTAATGCGAAATATAAATATAACCACAGTTTTTAGACGTATCAACAACAAAAAATTTAGATGAAACTTACATTAATCCATTTTTAAACAATATTTTAAGGACTTTTTTATTATGATCTTGACAGCAAATGAATGCATTAGCCATCATGCCCTAGAAGAATGATAAGGTAGAGCAGCAATTTTTTGCCCCAAAACGAACAGCTCACGTAGGAAACCGAAGAAAAAGAATCTTATGATCAACCTTTGATGCAAATATACATGTGCTTTCTGTCGCATTTGAGAATACAGTAATGACCGTACTTCCTCCGTACTTTCCTTGCCAACATAGTAACCATAACAATTCAATTTTCAACTATTGTTTGTTTCTTGCAGAAATCATTACCCAATTACATACTGACATCCTTATGACCTTGAAAAAATTGCAATCAACATAATTTTTCTTAAAACAAAGTACAAGAGGCGGGAAATTTGAATTAAACTGACGGTGTCAGTTGAAACAGCTGGGTTCTGTAGTTCATAATAATGATATTGAATAAATTATGTAACTTACACGCATTAATTTTTAAAAATAAGACAGCCAAATAATTAATGATACCGAAATATTGAAATTTTAAAACAAATTTTCTCTAAAAATAAAACCACCTTTACGGACTTCTACATTAATCCTCACAGAGACCATATTACATCATAAATATTATTATTATTCATTTCATTTTCCTTCTCAACCAGTCAGATCTTAAATCCACTTCCTGCTCTCCTATAAGCCCCACTCTTCAAGCCTTTAATTGCCCTTTTCTACAAAATGCAGACCTTTTTCTCAGTCATCTCACTTCTCCCCAAAGCAAGCTACCAGCTGCCAAAAGGTCACCTGAGAAACCATCATTCATTCATTCTTTTGACTGTAGAAAGTAATGTTGCTATTAATTATTGCTAATGAAATATAGCTCTAACAGTTTGTGGTTTTGACATTGGGGATGGGTTTAGGTGTAGAAAATTTTGTAGTGTCTTTGGAATATGTACGTGGGTGGATTGAAAAGTAACACACAATAATTTTTTTATACAAGAAGTCTAATAGGTACAATCACAAATAAATGCACACATGTAGGGACATCTTTTGTCTATTTTTCTATAGGCTACAGTCACAAAGTTTCTCAACACATTTCTCCCATCATGATACCAGTTTCAAAATAGCATGTTCATAGAAGTCCGATCGGTTGGAGTATAGCCATCTGCTGACTGCTGTTTTCACTTCTGCATCTGACACAAAGACAGGAATTTCTTCAGCAAGGTCTAGTGCGATTTTTATGGGGCTAAATGGCAAAACCCGAGTGAAATTCACAGGGACATGTGTGGGGACGACTGTATGAACTGTAGCAATGTCTCCAATTGGTATGCATTCTTCAAAGATGGCCATGATAACTTTTCATTTGTTTAGTCCCATGAGGAAATTCCTGGCCGGTAAACGCTTTGCATCAGATGCAGAAGTGAAAACAGCAGTTCGCAGATGGCTATACTCCAACCGAACGGACTTCTATGAACAGGGTATTTTGAAACTGGTATCACGATGGGAGAAATGTGTTGAAAAACTTGGTGACTATATAGAAAAACAGACAAAAGATGTCCCTTCATGTGTGCATTTGTATGTAATTGTACCTATTAAACTTTTTGTAACAAAATTGTTTGTTACTTTTCGATCCACCTTCGTATTTGTAGATATTTAAATTAGTAAAGCTATTTAATCAATATTGGGGTTATCTCATTTCATTTTTTTGTAAACTAGGTTAAAATAATATGTAGTTACGTGATTAGACCTAAGTTATTTTTTAAAAATATATGTACAAGTGAACATATGTAAGCCCTCCATTCTGTGCTGTTCAATGAGGTTAACACACTGGATACTCTTACAAATCCATTTAACCATTAAGCAACATAATTATGTTTTAAACTGATGCCCTTTGATAGAGATTTACTACATTTCTAATATTTATTTATATAATAAGTGTCTTTACACATGCATTTTGTACTTTTCTGCTCTATTAATATTAATTGCATGATAGCTTTGTATTCTTCACATCAAGTCACAACATCCAGTCTGGGGGATAGAAATGTAAAGTATGGTATCTAAAGGAGTCTTTTCCATTTGTTTTATTAATTATAAAGACGTATGATATTTGATATGATATTTATTGTACTAAGAAAATTACAAAAGAGTCTACTGGATTCGACATTTTTAATTGGAGGTATGTGTAGACATACAGATGGTGCTGCTAAATACATATAAACTCTCTACAAAAAGAGAAAGAGAAAAAACACCAGAAAAAAGAGAAACAAAAACAAAAAAAGATAATTTTCTAACAGACTCATCAAAATACATTTCGTTGTTATCCCTTTAGGCTCTGTTCATAGTCCCTTAAAAGGTCGCATCATACCACCATTAGGCCACTATTCTATTAATAATTAATAAAACCGAGCTTGTGACGGATTCATTAGTAACAAACTGGGCTTATAAACAAACCTTAAAATACAAATATTTGTTTGAATATCAAACCCTTTTTTTATCCCCTATTCGAACTCAGTTAATTTCACCACTGGTTTGTTCTCACTGTTTTAATTACTTATCTATTGTACACTTATAATTTAACTTAACTCCGTGGCGCTACATCCCTGAAGGGACAAGGCCTACCGCCCGACCGCTGCGTCATCTGCCGTAGGCAGACAGCAGGATTGGGGGGCATGTGGTCAGCATGCTGACACCCACGACCGTTAATGGTGGTTTCCATGACCAAAGCCGCTACCTCTCTATCAAGTAGCTCTCAATTTGAATCACAAGGCTGAGTACACCCCTACCAGACCTCCCTACTTCAGAAAAATCCGAGGAGATACCGGGGATACCCTGGAGATAGCCTGGCCAACGGATCCGTAGTCAGTGACGCTAACCACAAGACCACACCGGCGGTCACACTTATAATTAGCTACCCAATAATAAAGCCAGATGCATATTTATTTATGTTGAATTACTGCTTGGATCGATTTACATCCACACTGAAAAAGACAGCAGACGTCTCCTGGATTTGATTTCAGTCCCTCTTCCTCCTGCTGTCCATGGATCATCTCTCCTCCACGAGCCGTCCAGAATCTTGAAATGGCTGACTTGAGTCATTCTTGCTCCTTTATCAGTATATCTTTTTCTGCTTCATAAATCAATCCCTCCTGTATCACTTGTGTTGTCACCCTCTGCTCTTCTTGATTCTTCTTCATTTTGTTTCTTTTAACCATGGTCTGGCCGCTATGTTTCATCCACTGTTTAGAATAATTATTATTGTCCTCACTTTCTTGACATCTGCATTGTCATTTTCGGTCGTAAAGACATGAAATAATGAACTACAGCAGAACTCCAATTATCTGGATTAATTGGGATCAGACCCATTCCGGATAATCAGATATCCAGATAATTGGATAAATAATTTTTTTTAAAGTAATTTCTCCTGGTCAGAGTCAGTTGTTTTTCTGATAAACTGTTGAATTTGTCTTGTAAAAGTTTTGTCTTTTTTACAAATAATCAGCCCTGAAAGAAGGTTTCCCAATGCTTACTCCTGCAAAAACCACTTTAGTATGGCCTCAAAGTGATCTGGATAATTGGAGTGCTCCTCTATTACTGCGCCATTACACATTATACAGGGTGTAAAACAATTCCGTATACAAACTTGGAGAGATTGTAGAGGAGATAAAATGAAACTCTTTTTTTATGTGACAAAGATCTGACAGGTTCTCCGTTTCCCCGCTAGGGGGTCCTTAAAGTGTATGACAGTGGATGGTGTGACTGTATTCAACCTGCTGTGTGATGAATGTTTGGCAGATTTTGTTGGAAATGACGTCCTTTTACATTAATGCACAGCTGTCATCTGCGTGCAAATGATTGTCTCAAACGTTCAAAACAACCAGGTGTCTCACGAATAATTGCTGCAGTTTCATCCACACGGGCAACCAGCTCGTCTGGAGTATCTATTGGTGTTTCATACAACAAACGCTTCATCTCCCCCCACAAAAAGAAATCCATAAGGCTGAGATCAGGAGAACGTGGTGGCCACTGTACTGGCCCACCCCTCCCAATCCAACGATTTTTCACATAAAAAAAGGAGTTTCATTTCATCTCCTCTACAAACCCTCCAAGTTTATACACGGCATTGTTTTACACTCTATATATTTTTCATAACCTTTACACAGTGTTGATTACATTGAACATAACCTATTCCACATCTACAATTTCTCTATTTAGTGACCAATGAATGAACTTGCTTAATGTATTGGATATGTCTCTTGAGAGAGAGTCCATGGAAATTCAGAAAGCAACAATGGTTTTTAGTACTGTAGTTCATGTATTACTTTCACTTTCTTTAAACAAAACAAAGATAACATACATTTTTTAACTTCATAATTTTTTGCTGAAGTGATGTGTGTTGCATATTAGCCTAACTATAGCATGATCAAAGTAATTCGAGTGAACATTATAAGCATTATACTACTTACAAACTTCTTGAACATTTACACGATATATATGATATTAAATCCATCTTGTCCTGTATATTTCCAGAGGAAGAAAATTACAGCCAGTAAGCTGGATTCTGAGAAAGGTTTCAGCAAGCTTGCTGAGGATCTGTAATTTTCACTAAAAGCTATTATTTACAAACAGGTTAGCTTTTAGTTATTCCTCCTAGTGTTAGAAAACGTTCAAATAGTATAGGCCTATATTAAAAACAATTTTTAAAGGGAATAATGCCGTCTGTCTTTTATAAACAAAGCTAGCTTATGGACCCACATTGCCAGGGATTTGTTTTTTGCTTACTCTTAAAAGTGAACTACTAGAGGACTTTTAATTTTGCAAATCTAGGTTCTATATAACTTATGTAGCTTTTTAGAGTTCGAAATGAAAAAGCATGACATATCACACTCATTCCCCCAGAAGAAGCTAAATGTTGATTTTAATCACTCAAAGAGGTCTTGGGATTTTGCATTCATTGCTACTACAGACCATGAATGATGGGGATTGAGATGAAAAGAAACAGAAATTCCCCTAATGTAAAATTTTACTATTTGTTTCCCACTCCCTTGTTGCCTTACAACCATTTTGGGGCTGAAATAAAAAATAAATTCAAAATCAATTTTGCACTTTGCTTCTGAAAAACCTGGGACATCATAATTTACTCCGCAGTCTGCTGTAATGCATATTGTAACAAAATCCACTTTTGGGCTAGGAATATTAGGATTGATAAATTTCATTTTTCCTTTTAAGGGTAAAATATCAAAGAAATTAGATTTTAAAGATTTTTTTCCACCTTATACCCTCAAAAATAAAGATATATAACCTTCAAAACTGTCATATGATTTTTGGGATTGCTTTGAAATTACATAGTTTTATCAGATTTTGAAAATGTATTTTATTTTCATATCCTATGCATGACTAAATAGTTGACAGATTGCATTAAAAGATTAAAATATATTTACAAAAGCCAGAATACTTGTTAAAATTGTACACATCAATTAAATCTATCATTAATAAAATAATGGATCAGTCATCATTAAAAAACACCCTTTAAAATTTAAAAAAAAAAGTTATCTTTAAATGGCCTTGAGTTTGTGCATAAATTATCACTGAAGGCGTTCCTATTTTGTCATTAGGTGTCGAGTTTTTGAGCTATTTATATTCAGCACAGTTATAGCTATAGTCTTTTGTATTCAATACCTACTAAAATATTTACGTAATGATCAGGAGTGATTTACTGGTTATAGGAATATTCGTTTTGGCCTATGGAAAGACTGCCTGCGATCCCTGGTACCCCTCAGATTATGAGCTAGGAACCCTCATGAGGACATCAGAGCAGCTACTTGATAAAGAAATAGTGGCTCACAAATGGCTATGGTAGGCCTAGTCTGCATGCGCCATCCAATCCTGTACAGTAGTTTTATAAATATTTATAGAGGTGCCGCTAAAACTTTTCACTTGATGGTTCTTTTCTGTTCACCTCAAAGTCGAACTTCTGCAGAAGGCTTGCTGGGAGGTGTTCAGAAATCCACCCTACAGCCCGGATCTCGCTCCCATTGATTTCCATCTTTTCCTACACCTCAAGAAATGACAGAATGACAAAGAGCGGTGTGACAGTCCTTTATGATAGCCCGAATATAGCCCACACAACCCGTGACACAGATCTCCCATACTACACAGTAAACAGCTAACTTCAAACATCAATAATTCATTACAGGAAATTACTACAATAAAACTAATTACACCATATAAAAGGGCATAACTTTATCGACAACTTGAGATACAACACTACAGATTTTATTAACCCGTTACATCATTTTAAGCAAACATTATAAATAACTCCTATAGTTTTCATCATATAGAATACAGACTTATATCATTCGACGCAGATAAAATCAGCCTATCAAATAAAAACAAAACCAACAATGATAACCTTCAGTGATCCTAGTGATCAACGGAAACATATTTTGTGGGTGGTATACTTCCTGCCTGGCCGCCACACTGGTGCTGTCATTAGTTTGACAGCTAGAATTAATGTCATAGCCAGTTTCAACGTTTTTCAACCGACTAATTTTTAAACCACCTAGCAGAAAGATTCATTCTGAACCAATTAGGAAATAGTAGAAAGAATACTTGACCAATGACAGAATAGCAAGAGACAAAACTCAGAAGTGATATTACCGCTAACACAGAGGAACCCGAGACCAATTGACGGACATACATCGACGAGACTACAACTCTGGACCACGTAAAAGATATATCTTGCATTAAAGTAATTATTATCCGCGCTTAATAAATAGATAGAAGTTAGATAAATTCACATCGCTGCGCG
Organism: Ectobius pallidus; assembly: GCA_964059195.1. Lineage (NCBI taxonomy): Eukaryota > Metazoa > Arthropoda > Insecta > Blattodea > Ectobiidae > Ectobius > Ectobius pallidus. Next base: position 9,039,103 of record CAXKWD010000005.1, on the reverse strand, counting down.
TACATCGAGAATAATAAAGTTAATTAATAAGTGCAATCATAGATTAAACTAGTAACGCTTTAATCTGATCCGGAGCGGAGCTTTTAATTGTCGCCCGAGAATTTTGCAAGTGTAATAAGTATTTCAGTCCGCGCTATACAAAATAGATTTCTTCGACGTGTCATATAAAATAATTACGAGAAAGTGAAAGCGCGTAGAACTTAATAACATTCATAGACATACAATAACAAAGTACAATTTATATTCTATATCGACGAAATATAACTTACTGTAAAAAAGACTTACAACATTTGGATTCTTAACTCTGCAATTCTACGAATAAGTATTTTGGACAATATATTACTTTTTGGAACCACTTATATATTTTTGTTACTTCAAGATTCCTGTAATTGAACCCCCTTTTGTTTCTGACCCTTGAACTTTCTCTAGCCACGACCCTAGATAAGATCGGCTGCAATAATCTACTGACTGAGCAAACTAGCTGGCACCCCTATAAAAATTACACATCACGTTACGTCCACCAACGAGCTCTCATAAATGGCACCCAACATTTTTAGGGCCACTAAAGAGCTCTCATAGCGGACATGGTTGCCACACAATGGTTCAAATCCCAGGTGGCAGACTTCTCCGACACAGGTACCAAACATGAGTCTAGCGTTGCCACCTGTCCCGAATTTGGCGGGACATCCCGCATTTTAAAAACATTTTGAGCGTCCCGAATTATGCCTAAGAGGGACGCATTATATATTTTTAAAATTATTTTGCTAGCCTTCTTTTCTAATGTTAGTGTTACTGTTACATAGCCTATTCAGTTTTGACTTTGTAACGAATTTAAACCATCTTTCTCTTATTAACAAATTGTTCCATGTACAAATTTAGGTACGAAGAACGGCGATATGCATATGTTCGATAAGTGTCCCTCCTTAGCCTTACCAAAAGGTGGCAACCCTACATGAGTCCCACAGAATGAAAATGTCTCAAGTCCGGTGGCAATATGTTGAAAAATAGCTGAACACCTGCTGTATCTGTTGCAATAAACATTTCCATGAAATTGTGTTTAGTTTCTGTAAACAGTCCCAGGAAAACTTTCTTTATGGATGCTCCTCATGTATGTGTATTTGTGTATACATATATATAAAGCATGGATCCTATGAGAGTTTGTTGTAATGAATTAGTAGGTAACACTTTCATGCAATTACTCATAAACGTAGGTTGAAAGTGATTTTTAATAGGCTTCACCACTAAAGGCAATCCTGAAATTGGCCAGGTGTTACTATTGATAAATTATGATTTCTATTACACAGAAAAATATAAGGCAGTGAATTTTAAAATTTGTACACTATATTTGCGTCTTAAAAATAGGCGATATGAAAAGGGGGGAAAAAACTATTGCACTGGGGAACAAACCCACAACCTTTGTTCCACAGTCTAGCTTCTTATCACTGAGCCCTCTGAGGACATTGACGAAAAGGTGTGAATATGTGCACCATTACATTTCTATAATATTCTGTACTACAGTGTGTTTCACATACGATATGGCCAATCTTGAGGGTTTCTGCATCCTGGTGGCCACAGCTGTAACTCCCGAACAATCATTATGCTAACGGCATAATGATTCAGGATCTTACAGTTACAGTTAAAATTACAATGAAAATAACCATGTACCTCAGCACAAGAGACGTTGAAAATATCCTCCTCTTACATCCACACAACACTGGCATCTTTTTAGGAAATTTTCTTTCACACACATAAGTTCAGCTTCCGAGGTAGAGTTAATTTCTCTTTTGACATTGTCTTTAAGTTCTTCTAATGTAAATTTATTGTTATCTAATATCTAAATAGAAAACAAAGAGTAAAGCGGCGCATACTTACTGAGGAAACATTAGATGAACTTAGATATTAGATAACAATAAATTTACATTAGAAGAACTTAAAGACAATGTCAAAAGAGAAATTAACTGTACCTCGGAAGCTGAACTTATGTGTGTGAAAGAAAATTTTCTAAAAAGATGCCAGTGTTGTGTGGTGCAAGAGGAGGACATTTCCAACATCTCTTGTGCTGAGGTACATGGTTATTTTCATTGTAATTTTAACTGTAACTGTAAGATCCTGAATCATTATGCCGTTAGCAGCTTTATTTGTGTAGATATTTCACGTGATTGTTCGGGAGTTACAGCTGTGGCTGCCACGATGCAGAAATCCTTTATATTGTATAGTAATGCCCAAGTAAAATTACTTATGCAGGTTAAAATACAAGTTAATAATAATAATGTATTAATACAGTAAAGCATTCTGCAAAATGCAAAATTATTTGTGTCTTAGGCCAGTATTCCACTATCCAAGTTATTTGATCAAATCGTCTAGAAAAAAGAAAATGGCCACCCGTTGCTTCAAGGAAACTGTATTGGACGAGCATTTGAAGACTTTCTGCATGTCGTTACATTGGATCAAAGATTTCCCGGCATTCATAGCATAGGGGTCCAAAATGGCGGCTAAACATCAACTGTTTTGAGAAATAAACGGCACCAAAATAGTTTGCTACCACATTTTCTTCAAGTAGGCCTATATATGATTGTTCAGTATTAAATCCACATTTCAAAAATGATGTACCGGTACTACATGCTATAGTAGTAATATAGGGATATATTTTAAAAACCCCTGCAAGCTAACCTAAACTCGTCTTACATAACCAATGTAAACAATGATTCAGCCTGATTTTGTCATTTAGATATTTCGCAAATGCGGGGTCACTGCTACAAAAACATTTATAAACTAATAAATTTATGCCATTATTTATACTGTTTTACGATTCACCATCGAAAATCAAGCCTTCTGTATATAGCCTGCATTTTTTACTTAGTATTGAACAGACCCAATGTATGTCCGCATTATAAATCACAAACATTCAAACAGTACTTTCATGGCAGAGCATTTATACTATTTAAGCCACATTTCGAAAGCGACATACCAGAAGATATAAATATTGGCATTGCAAGCGCACCTAAACTCGTGGCATCGTTAACATAACCTTCAATTGAAAGAAAGTAACGATTCGGCCTGACTTCCTTGTCATTTAGATATTTCTGCAATTAGCTACAAAACATTTACTGTATATAAAACTAATAAACTAATGTCATTATAAAGAATTTTTTAATGATTTAATCTTCAAAATTCAAGCTTTCCCTATACAGAGAAAACTGGTTTTGGTCAAAGCTATTGGATGTAGTGTACTAGCGTATCTTTGATTCAAATATCGCCTGACAAGTTCTTCGTGAAGTTCTTGTCCAATGAATTGGATAGTGGAATACCGCCCTTAATTTTGTGTGTACTGTTGCTGATTAGATGCACTACGCACTGGAAGTGTTTTTAAAATAATCATATCAACATTGTGAATCTAGCTAAATTTTAGCATGAATTGTTAGTTAATTTAGAAATTCAGCTCTGGAAGAGCTAATCATTGCTATGATTATTATTGTTGTTACTATAATAAGTAGTCTCTTTTCATCAGAAATTTCTACAATACTTGGAATACCTTTGAATCTATGCTTGAAACAAGATTCAAGATCACTGCAGTACAAAGGATTGTGGGTAACAGTGTGCATGCAGCATGATTTTCGTCTCTGACACATCAAAGGATGATGGGAAATAAAGGAAATTGCCATGCCACTTCCTTCTTTATTTCTTACAAGCCATGTTGTTAAATCTGGCAACATCGCATCGGTAGTCCTATCGACTATCAACATGCCGTAAATAAAGCAATGAACTCCATCAGAATCATCGCAAATTAAGAATATTTCAGCTTAGAAGTAATCCCAGTCATTGCCTATGGTTAGAGAACATCTATCTGGACACACCTGAAGAGCAACTGGAGAGCATAGAGAAGGTAAAAACTGTGTACATAAAGAGAGATTTATATACACCGTCACCTCTAATTGAGTATATCAGAGAACAGTTTTTCATAGAAGATTTACGTGTTCATCAGCTATTACCAACTTCAAACGAATACAAGAGAGAGGTACGGTATGATATTAGTGTCCTTCAGGAAGAATTGGCTGGTATTAGAGTAGAATTGAAGAGAAATAGAGTCACATTTACTGGTATGAACTTCTGCTCTCAGTAGGCCTAATTCATCTCAATCTGGCAGATGCCAAATCGTCGTACAAGCAATCTCCTGTCCTCCCAATTTTACTACTAGAAAGTCAATTCAGCGTTTTCCTACAGTTTGGTGAAGGTAATGAACGGGATTCAAACCTTAACCTCAAAAGTGCTGGCAAATCAACACAGTTCACCACCGGAGCCAAGAATGAATGAATGAATGACTTTTAGACAGCAAATAACGGAAAGCTGAGTGTTCCCAAGGAATTAGGCAAAGTTGTTCTTTTCAGTGACAGTCATGACTTTCAGTGAAAGTGCCTGTGACAAGAAGAGAGATATCAGTGTTCTAGGTTATTATTAAACCTGGGACAACTAGCTCAGTGGTGGTACAAGATGACCCAGAGAAGATGACTGTTGTGGGTCAAATAACAGAGCTCTTAGGCCTAACAGGATAAACGAGGTTATTACCAATAAAATAAGACAAAACACATCATAACGTACAATGAGGAGACACTGAAAACAACGAATTCCTTGAGATATGTGGGAGTCACCGCACGTTACGTTATTATGCAGATCACAATATAGGCTTACTGATTTGACCAAGATAAAGTCAGTATTTGTGATGAAGAAAATTATCTGCATTAAAAACGTATTCAAATGCTTCCCACAGACCGTCACAGATAGGACTACCTCCTGTGATGCCAGATTTCAAGCAGCATGGCTTGTAAGAAATAAAGAAGGCGGTGACCATGCCCTTTGTGCTGTCATCCTCCTTGTAGAAAAAAACCCAACACTCCCTCCCCCTATGTAATGAAAAGATTCCAGTAGGCCTTGAAACTAGAAGTGCATTTGTTTGTATTGTTACAAGTGATATTGAGCAGAAATTCTAGTGATAAGCAGTCGTTTTAATGGCTATAGATCAAATTTAACCTAACCATGTACTTCACCAGAGATTTCATGTCAGATATTGCTGAAATTCATTGTGTATGTACTAGTTTCTTAATTTTGTGTAGAATTTGGAGTTTATTCCATAATAGAATGCAGCAGACCTAACCTAACATCTCATGTAGTAACCTATATTTCAACATTACAAGTGAAGTATAAACAAGTTTTGTTCTTATAGCGCAATTTAAAAGCTTTTTATGTAGTGTAAGCATTTTGAGTTTATTGTAAAGAATAAGATCACCATGCATCTAAGAGAAATTGAGTAGTTAAATACGGTAAATTGTGTGCATGGATGGGCTACAGAGATCGAACATTATTAGGAATTTGTGTTAACATGTTTGGATGTAGGCTCACTTGTAATCTGTAAAGTACTGCTCATTAACCTTCAGCTGGGGAAAACCTGGGACAATTAACAGAAATAGGGGTTAAACGTTTCATCCACAAATTTAGTGGACATTCACAATTTACTTTAGTTTCATTCACACAAATTATCCCGATTAATTAAATGACTTCTTAAATTTCTTCTGCAGACTGTTGTAGGCAATTTATTCTGCAGAAGTAGATGCTCTTTGTCACTGAACGTTTAATTTTCATGTATGTTTTCAAGAAGTGTATTTTCTTCTGAAACTTTGTCATGATACTCCATGAAAGTGTGTTTTGACAGTGAGCAAGGCCTTCACTTCATTAATGTAGCATAAAATACACTTGCCAATTGGATTCATAAAAAAGCAGGATATTTGAGCATCTCCATCAAATCTTTCTCAGGTCAGCAGGACATTTTGCAAAAATTGGACTGTCCCAGGAAAGTCTTGACGAATTTTCATCCTAACGTAAGGCATATTTGAAATATTATGACATTGAGAATTGATATGATATATTTATTATCTTAATGGTTTCATTTAACTATCAGTACAGACTTTAAACTCGTTGCATAAACCCATCTTTTGAATCAGCACCTGTGTACTGGCATAGGTGTGTCTAATATTCTAACCTTTAAAAAAAATTATTTCATTTAGGTGATAGTCTGAATTTTGTTAATATATATGTAATGGCAGATGTGCTCATCCTGGTTTTGGCTACATTAAGCCGGGCTCTTTTCTAAACCTCTTACAACCTACAGCAAGTGCTTGTCTGATTATAGAGCAGACAGTGTTTCTCAAACTTTAAAAAAAAAATTGTACTCCTCAGTGATGACTTCAAAGTCTGAGTAGGTAGTGTACTGCCGGCAGCAGGTTCGACTCCAAGTTTAGCCTGTTACTGTACTTGTTTTTAGATAGGCTACAGCATGGATGAAGAAAACTGCTCTTACAGTCATCTCATGTAGACACAAGTCATAAACCAAAAGAATTTCAAAGATGTTTTCTTAAAACAGGTTTTGAGGATGTCTCTTAGAGGGCAGTTCAATATTTTCTTCTGTTTCTGTTGCTGAAACTGGCAAACTGGCAGCTTGATAATGTATCTAGCATCCAGAACTTGCTGTCTAAATTCTCAGGAAAATATTCACCATGTACCCAGACATTGCAGAAGAACTATGAAGCTGAACTTCATTTTCTTGTACAAAGCTTTCAGAGTGGAAAATATGAGTTATCCGTTCCCCTTCTTTTGTTGCAAATTTAAGTTACCTTTTTCCCTCCCAAGAACTCCAAGAGCTTTTATTAATGTCATGAAGTATAAGTTATGTCTTTGCCTTGAAGGACTGACACAAAATGTTGTCAAATATGCTACGACTGAAAAAATCTTTTTGGCAGTGAATGAAACCAAGAATGACAATGTTAGTTTGCCATCAGCAGTCTATACTCAGTGGTAATAGACAATTCCTAAGTAAGCTGAATGGATATTATCGATTTTATGGAACCCGAAGGTTCATTCCTGTGCTTACCTGAGTCTGCCATTCAACCTCATTCAGGTCTAACTCCGTCCAACCATCCCTCACAAATCTTACCTCTCTTAAATCTACCCTAATATTGTCCTCCCTTCTACGTCTAGGTCATCCAAGTAGTCTTTTCCCTTTGGGTCTCAGCCAATATTTTTTAGATATGTCTTTCCTCCCCATGCCCGCAACATGTCCAGCCCTTTTTATCCTCCGTGATTTTAAGCTAGGATGGGAAAATGTTTATATATAAATATTTTCATTTTCTTTTCATTTTTCTTCAAATTTTCCTAGCAAAATTATTGCCTTCCCCTTAAAGTTGCATATGTACTTCTGTGGTATGTTTCAATATAAGACGTCAGTTTTCCAGTCCTCATAAATAATTTATATAGGCCTACTTCTGCCTGTTCTCCAAATTAGCTCCTAAATCTTCCTGTTTCTTTTAACGTGTTCTTCTCTTTAGTTTTATTTTTAATATTGACCATGTACTGCAAAATCTTTCCACCATTTTGAATATTTTCTACAGGACTTGCTCTAAAAAAAATTCAAATGAATGTTGCATACATAAATTTTGTTGCTGTAAAATAGCTTATATGGTATGTATCGCTGCAAACCGTATTATGTCCAAAAAACAAAATTTTACAGGAGATCCCAAAAATAAATTACACCTAAACTATGGGAGATATTTGAAAACTAAAAGTCATAAAACTTGTCTTGCATTGAATAGTATGACAAATGACAAGCTTTATTAACAGAGGCAAAAATGCAATTCTTGGTTTCTTCCATGAAAGGCCTACAGTAGTGATGATTAGACTTCGGACATTTAGGTCGCTAAAAATGCTGTTTTAGGTACCTAAAATAGGCTCTAAAAATTGGAAAATAGGTTCTAAAAATCGTAAAATAGTCTCTTATAAAATCGTTAAGTTGCCAATTTTCTGAAATATCTCAATTGCAATGCAGAATATTATATTTATTGAAATCACCATTAAATCAATAATCACGATAAAACACAGATATAGGCCTACGGCACACAGAATTATATAGACCTATTAATAGGGCCTGTATTACTACATAACAGTGAAAACCTAATCCCTGCGCCCAGAAGCTACGCACGCTAGCATATTCAACCCCTTGCATCCCTCGGTGATTCAGAGAACTACGTTTTTTTTTCCCCCACTGGATGTGAGAGTTGGGAGAAAAACACTACATTTTTTTGGGAATACCAAGGAATTTTTCTACTGAAGACGAAATATTTCTTACTATTTAACCATGTCACAAATGTGTGTCATGTACTGCACATTCCAAGCTAAAAATTTAGTACGAACTGAAAATAAATGCTAGAATTTATAACAAAAAATAACTTATTTTGAATAAAAACAAGCAAAAAGGCAATTTTAGGCTCTAACGTAAAAATAGGCTGTTTTAGGTCCTATAAAAGTATCAGTTTTGGGCATAGTCACTTATGAAACATGCATATACAAGTTTTCATCCATATATCACTTAAAGATTAAAATAGGTTTTTACCTAAAATCCGAAGTCTAGTGATGATGCACAATGGCAGTATTATGAAGACAAATCAGATTACTAATTGTTATCTTGTTATTCAGCACATATCTCTCCTCAGAATGCAACTGCCTTGCTGACTTTTACTGCTTCTGTTTCCTTTGGGACTTTTCCCCATCAATTATGCTTTTTATCCACTCTAAAACACAGCTCAAATTAACAGAAGTCCTTCATACACTTAGCACTAATCAAGTCATCAGTTTAACCAACTTCAAGGAAACCATCATGACAAAAATAGCTGTGAACGTAATATGGTTTGCAATAACAGCCGCTTTTTGCATGTCGTTTACACTGGGACAGAATCTGATTTGATACAGACATAACTTACTCCTCATATGTGTTATGCAGAACATTTTAAGATATTAGCCCTGAGCATCACAGTTCTGCTGCGCGGCATGGTCACTCAGTGTCGCTTCGCAAGGCAGCGTCTGTGCTGTCAGTGGTAGAATGTAATAAGTACTTCTAATCTCACAGAATACCAATACCAATTATGACGGTTATATATCAATCAATCAATATTTATTTGTTGAGAGCATGAAGAAAGATGCTATAGACCATATAAAATATGATTAATTACCAGTAAATACAATCAATACAAGTACAACAGAACTATTTTAAACCTAGCCCTAAGAACGGAAATACAAAATAATGACTACAAACACAATACAAAGAATTGTGCCTCGTTTCATTATAAGAGGTGGTCCCTCCATTATCACACATTCATGACAACTACTTGAAAAAATTGCATGTAGGATGACATGTGCACATTCTTCCATGAATCCTGCCTAATGTGATATTGATGCAATTCTAATGTCCTTCTCCTCAGCACCCACGTGTGGACACACCAAGTTGTTTACTTAGTCTTATTTACAAGTCTGCTTACAGTGAATCAGAACACCAGGAAATATGTTATACCGTACCTACTTTTTTAAGTATGTCTGTACCATAAAAATTACTTCCTCGCTGTAACATACATTAAGTGGTGATGTTCATTACTACAAGGTTGAAACATCTGCTGTCAATAGCTTGGAGAATCTTACTCAAGCATTGCCTTGTGATGAAAGCATTGGCACCAGTGTGGATCGAGGCTAATGGTGTGGAACATGGATACGCTTAGCAGAAAGCATGTAGCACTCAGCTGTTTTACTGGAAGATGTGAGTCCATACAGTCATCAACTGGGCTCAGCAGTAACTTTATAATATTCATGTTCATTCTTTGACAGGGTTGGAATGTTTAAAACAAAACGTTTAAAACAAGTGCTTGTGTTTTTTTAAGTTTGTTTAAAACGTTTTAAACAATCTGTTTTAAACATGTTTTTTTAGCATATGTTTAAATAATTTTTTAATTGCGTGTTACATTTAATTATGAAGACAATTTACATTTTGTCAAGTCAGTGACACCCTGTTAGTGTTGTAAACAGAAGAAAAAAAAACTAGGGCCAGAATACCAGAAAATCATGTGAGGTGGTGTCTTTTGTATCCTTTTCCTCCAGACTTCTCTATCCTCTGCCGCCAGCTTCCAGTTTCTGATTTCGAGTAATTGATTTGAATTTTTTCTGACTGCATAATACCATCTATTTTGTGGTCTTCCTTTTTAAAGAAAGAGATTATTAATATTAAATACTGAATGTGTCAATTTGGCAACACTGTAGTAGGATATCCCTTGTAAGTTTGATAATGTAAGGCGGCTAAGGCCACGTAAAGCATGGTGAAAGTCAATTATCAGTTGAGCAGTAAAGGCAGTAATTAAACAGTAGTTTGTATTATTTTTTATTAATCATGAACTATTAAGTCATAAACAAATATTACTGGTACAAAATGTATTTTCAAATACTATTAAGTCTACGACTCGTAAATCTTGAACATCTTAGCACAGGGTGTCATTGGCTTGACAAAATGTAAATTGTCTGCATAATTAAATTTAACACCCAATTAAAAAGTGTTATAAACATATGCTAAAAATGTTTAAAACAAATTGTTTAAAATGTTTTAAACATTTCAACCCTGGAATATATATATATATGTGTGTGTGTATGTGTGTATAATAGGCCCTATACATTAAAATGGTTGTTTTAAACAAAATGAACAATTTAAACTTTTTTAAAAACAAACATTGTTGTAAACATAAAAAACGTTTAAAAAACACGCTTAAAACAACCAACATTGTTGTTCACATAAAAAACGTTTGAAACAAAAAAAAACATGTTTTTTTCCAACGCTGTTCTTTGAATATTAGTTATTAATCCCATATGTCCATGTTTCTTATATTGATGTATGGGACACTTTCACATCGTAAGTAAATTTAAATTGATAGAAATTACGAGAACTATAATATGAACATTGTTTATATCTTACTGTTACAGGTGCAGGAGTACAAGGATTCTCTGAAGGCAAAGGTAAGCTAGCATCCCTCATTAAGGCCCGGATTATAAACAAAGTTGATCTTTAGATTAAGTTAAACCTAATCTAAAGTTTAACTCTAGCTGCCGTTTCAAAATGTTCTGGTTAAGTTAAACCGTAGTGCAATGGTGTTGGTAGACCTGTTGGCTGAAAAAAGAAGATGAATTGGCCTTGGAAATAAAAGAAAAACAATAAGATGTGCTAATTCGCTTGTATTTGTTTGTTTGTATGAAGAGAAGTTTAAGCTAGGAATTTTATTATTAAAGAAACGGTTAAATGAAAATTGAATTCAGTTTTGCTCAATGTAAGTTTATTTCAATCACAGCTAAAATAAATAGCTATTCATTGCTCATAAAAATGATATTGTATTAGCATTTGTTTCACAATACAACCTTCTATTTTCTTTCCTTTTCGGAAAGTAAACAAATAGAATTACTTTGAGTTTTGTCTCATCTTCTGATAGCATGTTGTATCCGAAATTGAGCCATAATACTGTCTTATAATCGTGTTTTTATAGCCATTTTCATTAAAATAATTATTACGTCTTAAACTGTAGGTTAAACGGTAGAAAAGGTCCAGTTAGGTTAAACTTAAGATTAACTTGTAGTTATCGTTTATAATACGCATAAATCTGAAAAACTAAAGTTTAAACTAAAACTGGAGGTTAAACCATGATTATAATACCGGCCCTTAATAACATTGCCAGGGGAAGTTCAAAACCCTCCCTCATATCCTCGGTACCTGTCCTCAAATGTTCTTGAGCAAATTCCTCAGTTGTCTGAAGCAGAAACCTCTGTTATAAGTTTTTGATGGGGAACGGTTATAGTAGGATATGAGTGAGAAAATGTTTAAAATGTAATAACTTAGTTGGAGCTGAAATTTCTTTGAATATTATATGATGCTAGGGAGTAGCCCTATAACAGATAATAATGAAACATTCACAAATTTGTAAATATACAAGTAAACAGTGGATCTGCTCGACAATCAACTATTAGAACCAAACATGAAAATAGTTAACAGTTAACGTTTTAGATGGTGGGATAGGTAGATATTGTCCATCGTCTTGCAATTGAATCTAAAGTAAACATAAGAAAGTTCATCTGTCTCACTCTTAGGTAGGTACAGGTAAGCCTATATATAGGCCTATACATGTGCCAGAGTGAGACAGACATACTACCCGCACGCGATTCCTTGGGTGCTGATTTTACGGGAAAGCGAGGGTCGGGGAGAAGAAAACATAGCTATTCCCCCAGTCTTTCTGCAGTGTTGTCAACCAAAGAAAGCACATTTTAGCAGAATCGTGCGTATGGTAAGCGCACATCAACAGCATAAGTGTGAGGTATGTGGACAAACAATAAATTGGATGCCGAATTGGATAATTACTTACGATGAATCATCCTCGCTATTTTATGTAGTGACATTTAATGTACAATGATTTTAATGCATTAATATAATGTGGTGACAGTATTGTGTAACAATTAATTATACGTCATAAGGGTTTGGTTATCAAATCATTTTCCTCCGGGAATAGAATATTATATAATATATTCTGAATATCTTTACATTGGGTGACTAGTTTTAAGCATAAAGAAGTCTTAGCAGTACATGCTTCACCATTTCGTGTTGTAAAACGTAAGAGAGGTAAGGCGTCTAAAAGTGGAGAAAACTATAGGCCTAATTTTAAACATATTTAATACTTTTGTGAAAAGTTCGCTCAACTTTCAGTCCATGAAATTGATATCAGAGTTCAATTAGCACATGCGGAATTCTTAAAGAGGTGGGGAGTAGTGTTGGATGTACAATGACGTGTTTGTGAAACCAGCAATTCACAAAATTGTATTTTTTCCATGCGTCAGAAAAGATAATGTCAGTAAATAAATAAAGATCCTGAGACAGAATGAAAGCTTAGTATTGAAGCCACTAGATGTCAGGATGTATAGCGTACTTCGTGTTTCAATGTTGGATCTACCTACGAAGTTGAATGAAACCTACCGAATGAGGACTAGGGAGCTGAGCATCCAAGAAATCGCACGCAGGTAGTACTTGTTTCTGTTTACGTTATGATCTGTTTTAATAGCAAATAAGAAAACAGAAGGAACACGTGATCTTTATCTTTCTACTGTTAAGCTGCATTTGACTGTTTATAACAGTCGGAAAGTTGCTGCCATGGCTCAGTAGAATCAGCAGCGTCATTTCAAAAAAGGTGTACAGGAACTTGAGTCCACTGCAAGCTGCATGAAAAAGTGTACATGACTGCCTTATTACTTGCCCTTTCAAAAGAGAGAAATGATAGAATTTTTAATATGGAGGCAAAGAAATTTAAGATACAAATGTGAAAACTTATAACTGAAAAATGTATTTACCGAGACAAATTTTAATAGAGAGAGATCATACCTTAAAAATGTTAGCATGTAAGTTGCAAAAACAGAAATAAGTAACGTACCTTTGAGGATAAAAATATTGATCACGTAATGACCCCATAATTTGCTTCAAGTCCTATGAAAACCAGCTCAGATAAAGAAAAAAAGGCTTTCTATGGGGTAATGATTCCCTATTATGCAAGGCTGTATGATTTCAGAAGTCTTATTTTCTGATCTTGACCAAAACTGACTGCTCTATAAACACATTCTTGATAGAGAATTCTAGTCTTCTTTATGGTAATACTTGGTGAACTAGATCCGAACTATCCAATTTACTGGGATTCATCATAATCATAAAGGAAGGATGCATGGAGTTCAATAAAACAGGCCTGCGATGAAAAATATACAAGGGAAGTGATACGTGAACTTTATGTATTGTGTGGTGCTGAGTTCAAAAATAAATAAAGAAAGAAAAATGTCTATCACGTAACGTTTTCTTGAAAAATTCAATTGTACATGGAACAGCTTAGTTGACTCAAAAAAAGTATTGTTACCCCCTTTCCATATAAAATTAGGTGTAATGAAGCAATTTGTCAAGGCTGTTCCAAATGATGGGGATTGTTTCAAATACCTGTGCAAAAAGTCTCCAGGTTTATCCGCAGCCAAGTTGAAAGAGGGAATCTTTGTTGGTCCAGATATCCGCAAGCTCATGAAGGATAAAGACTTTGAGACTAGCATGACAACAAAGGAAAAAGAAGCTTGGGTTGCGTTCAAAGAAGTGGTCAGTAAATTTCTGGGGAATTAGATGGATCCTGACTATAAACCAATTGTTATAAATATGATGGACAAATTTGAAGCGTTGGGTTGCTCCATGAGTGTCAAACTACATTTCCTTCACTCACATGTAGACTATTTCCCCGAAAATTTAGGCACAGTCAGCGAAGAACAGGATGAAAGGTTCCACCAAGACATCAAAGATATGGAGCGCAAATATCAAGGAAGATGGACAAGAACATGCTCACCGACTACTGTTGGATGTTAACACGAGATAGGCCTGAGATTGCACATAAAAGAAGAACACCAAAAAGAAGTTTCAAAGGCAAAAGAGTACGTACGTAAATATAAACTTTGTTTGTGTTTGGTTTTGTTTTTTGTTCAATTTACGATTTATGTCAAACGTTCATGTACACATACATTGCTCTTCGTGGTCATTCGTCTATTTTATGTACGTTACCTTAATGAACACAAATGAAACTAATACATAGGTGATTTTCTTCTAGAAACTGCACCATAATGTGATGTAAAAAGTGTAAACGCAAGGGAACTTTGTGTTTTTCTCTCGACCAGAGGTGCCTCTTGCGATCTGGCAACAGTGGTTTTCTTCCATTTAAACCTATAAAAAATAAAATCAAGTTCCAACAAACCAATTTTCTTCGCCAAGAATTGATTTTACATAGATTTAAATGGATAAAAACCACTGTTGCCAGATAGTACATGCAAAATTGTTCGCGAGAATTCCTTTTCACATAGGGTTTTAGCAAAAAATTATGATATTGATTGTACAAAAAATCCTGACATGATGGAAAAAAATGGAGGTCGCTTTTGAAATCAGCACACCCAATAACATAAAACTCAACGAAAACCTCTCTTGTATTTTTTAACAACTTCAATTTCGCAGGTCTGTGTAATACTGCAGTACGAATCAAATGAAGATACTAAAAGGCCCATTCCATAAGGTGTGGCTTTTAATTAATTATAATCGTTAAAGGAGAACTGACCTAATTTTTTAATGACTTCTACGTATAAAAAGAATTCTGAATAGTTTGTTGAAAACCTTGTGTAATTCTATGGCCTCTTGTTTTCATTCTGGAAACACTTTTATATTCAATGCTTATCTCGCGAGGCGAATTTAGATATGTCTAATTTTAAAGCAAGGATATACAAACACTACACTATCCAGTTGAAATTTAACGCTATGACTGATTCACTTGCTCTGGCAAGAAGATAACTGCTTCAAGAATACTGGCTAGCCTTAAGACATCACCACAGCATGCTGCCCATGTAGAAAATGGTAAGTTGTACATTGTTGGAGCTTGTGTTTCCATGTAGGCTGAATGCCACCTATTAACGAGGAAGAAATTAATTGTGAAATCAATTGAAGGTGACTTTGCTTTGTTACCATAGCAACCGGGGAAAAAGAGCATTGCTGAAATTGATTTTTTTTTTTTTTTTTTGCAATATAACACGACAATTTATCAATCTCTTCAATTTTGTTAACCAGCTCTACTTGATTCATTTGTTTACAACTCGCAGAGATCTGGACAGAAAAAGATCATGTATGCACACCTAAATGGAAAACAGCATTTTTTCCAACTTTCTTTTTCTTTTCAACACTCAGCGTCAACTTTTTGTTCCATTGTACTCAATAGAATAAGAAACAAAACAGAAGTAATTATCTTCTACTTACTGTTTTTTTGGTGTGGACAGAATTATTGTTGCCAGCTGCAGTTGTAGAAATCCTGTTACATGATCTTCAAAAACTTGCGAGTTTCCACAAAATGATCTCTAAATTTTGGATTTTAATACTAAGAAGTGTGACCATGATGATGATGGTGATCATAATAATAATATTGTATAATTCTGCAGATAACAAAAGGTACAAATTTTCGTACAAAGGTTTATAAATTTAGCCCGTGGCATGGGTGATCCATAAGTGATGCCAGTTGCTTCAGACATAACTTGGGGAGTGCCAGTCGCAAATTCCGAGGGTTTCCAAGTTAATATTATATAGGTTGTATGCAATTGTACAAAACAAAACAAACTCAAACAAATATATAAATAAAAATTATAGTGGCATACCTAATTTAAAATGTATTTACAATCTCTCCAATTTACAGTGTCTATTGTACTTCAGTTCAATCTGCTGATTCTTCTCCAAAAAAACATCAATGACAGAATTTTTCAATATTGCTTGCTGTTGCTTTTGAATTTTATTAGGCAACCCATTTTCGTCTGATAACAGAGCCAGAGATGAAAGTCTATTTTGAGTTTGAGTGTTTCTTAGATAAGTGTGTATTCTGCGGAGCGCTGAAAAAGATCGTTCTGCTGATGTTGGCAGGAATAGTAAAAATTAATTCATGAAGTTTATACACCGGTGGCAATGCTTCTTTAAGTTCCATGGCATACAACTCTTGGTGAACTTCATAGACTGCTTTGTTTCGAAATTCAGGGGAAGAGTACAATTAACAGAGTTCGTTCCTTAATCGCACTGTGTTGAAGTACTGTCCATAGTAAGTAAGAAAAGTCTTAAACGCATACTCTCGGAAAGTCTTGTCATATTCGACTTATGAAGTACTGTCCAACAATGATAGGAACTATAGTTGGTCTATATCCGAGAATCTGTTGGTTATTTGGCCAAGTATCGTATCTATGATCATATAAAATATTCGTCGGTATGATGATTTTGTGTCATTTTCTCCTTTATCCAGTCTCGATCTCTTTGAAAATATTGGTGTTTCATGGCAATCTTGATCAGATTCTATCCTTGACCAAATTAATTCGTCAAAATTTTCACGCAAGTCGTCCATACTGTTTTTGAAGTCATTAATTTTTTTGTTTGCAGAAAGCAATATCAAAAATCTTTTTCTGAAGGATGTTAAACAAAGAATCAGACTTAGGAAATACAAGCAAAAACACCAAAAGTAAGAATCTGAAATCAAAGCTTAGGGGTTCTGGTAGTAGCCTGATGCACAAGCTCTTGTTTCAGCATCCCATTCATCCTCATCTTCTGCAATTAATTTAAATAGGGTGGCAAGTTCAGTCTTCAAGCTGAAAATGACATCAAACCCTCAAGGTGCGAAAACTATCCATGTTACTGATGCCATCTGTTGTCCACGAATTCTTTTCATTAGAGAAAAGCAGGCATGGCAAACAAAATAGTTTCAATAACTTGTCACAACCACACAGCCAAGGAAACTCCTTGTACCAAGAGCTACTAAAATGTCTTTTGAAACCCCGAGTGATTAAGTTTTTAAAGGTTTAATATCCGCAGTTGGCCTTCCTGTTGAAATTATGTGACTTTTTCGCCAAAAGAACGCGAACTCAAGGACCGTTTTAAAAGGTTTTCGATCACACAATCACAGTCACTTTTACCCGCAAATTGTGATGTCATTCTTCTTATTGTACTTTTAATATTAAATCATTCACCATATCATTGTTATACGTGAAGAATTAACACTAAAACTCAAGGTTTGCCTTTTCACTGCACTGGCAACAATTGTGCTATAAACAGCAAACTGAAGCTCGCAGGGTCTCACTGACATCCCCACGAGACTATAAGCTTCGAGTTTGCCGGTAAGCGCCATTGGCAAAGTAACGAGCTATTTAGAACTGGAGGATGCTGTCATCAACCGGTCTCGGCGGATCGATCACAAATGAAGAAATCTGAAATCTGAAAGTGAAATTACTTAGACCTTCCATTGTTCTTTAAAAATAATAGCTGTTGCCATCGGCAACAGAGGCAACATTAACGCAACACCCCTGAATTTAGCATATGTCTGTCCTAAAAGACGACCCCAAAACTATCTACGGCTTATGTATTTATGTTTACAAAACAACTTCAAAAAGTTTCGTTTTTGTTTCAGTTTCTGGTTGGTACCCTTACTTGAACAAAGCTTCCTCAATCTTTTGTCCAAAATGGCGAAAACTGAGCCTAGTTGCACCACAATGGAACAGAACGATGCTCACATTGTGTGTGACCCATGTGATACTTGTACCGATATATAGGGCAAAATGAAAAGAATAACAAAAATAGGTTTAATTTCATGGATTATTGTGTTTGAGGTTTCATTTACAAAATTTGTGTAAGATGTTAAGATGTTAGGTACATTTGCCTGAAGTACCTCAGCATATTCTTACCGTTCATACACAAGATCTGATGGAAGATAAAATCATAACATCAACATCTATAATATGAATACAGAACACAATTTTACACTAACAGCTTTACACTAACTTGTCTGAATGATTGCTATAGGCAGCAGTAGTGTACCACCTTAACGCCCATATTAAATTAAGTCTAACTTGCTGTACTGACAGATGTACATTTTACATTGAGTTGCAGAAATTAATAGACATAAATTTGGATGTTGTAGAATGCATTAGTGTCAAAACAGCTTGACTTATGACTTATGAGACAAAAATTTTGCCAACCATCACACTATTATAATCCATAGATTGGGTAGTAGAAGTTAGGGCAAAATAACTACAGATAGTTAAAAAGACTGTTGGCTACCCTTCCTTGAACAAAGCTTCCTCAATCTTTTGTTCAAAATGCCGAAAACTGAGCCCAGTTGACCACAATGGAACAGAACGATGCTCACATTGTGTGTGAGCCATGTGATACTCGTACCGATATATAGGGCAAAATGAAAAGAATAACAAAAATAGGTTTAATTTCATGGATTATTGTGTTTGAGGTTTCATTTACAAAATTTGTGTATGATGTTAAGATGTTAGGTACATTTGCCTGAAGTACCTCAGCATATTCTTACCGTTCATACACAAGATCTGATGGAAGATAAAATCATAACATCAACATCTATAATATGAATACAGAACACAATTTCACACTAACAGCTTTACACTAACTTGTCTGAATGATTGCTATAGGCAGCAGAAGTGTACCACCTTAACGCCCATATTAAATTAAGTCTAACTTGCTGCACTGACAGATGTACATTTTACATTGAGTTGCAGAAATTAATAGACATAAATTTGGATGTTGTAGAATGCATTAGTGTCAAAACAGCTTTTTCGTGTAGGCCTTAGACATAAGAAAATAATTAATCTGTCCAGTTCTGAGTCGATAACCCCTCACTCCATGTATTCCTCCAGTTTCTTAACATGGTCACACACTTGGCCCCTATGTTTTGAAGGTGACGTTCTTTGTAGTAGCCCATTGTTTTACTTACACCCAAATCAGGTAGAAAGCAAAGAACGGTACATCTGTGTGATGAGAAAACATGGTAAAAATGCACATTTTTGAACGAAGCTTATGAATTTGGATTAATTTATTATAATTGTAGTTTATACATAACGTAAGTAAATGGTATGCCATGGAAGAAAGTCAGTTTATCAGCTTGACCTTTTGTCTGTGGGATGTGGGCTTTGGGTTTCGTTCCATGAGAACATAATGGTATGGTGCACTATCAATGATGACAGAGGTGCTTATAAATTATGAATGAGAAGAAGAAGTACTAAATGAAAAGTGTTTAAATGCATGTCTCTTAACATGGCTACAAGTAGGAAGGAATAAAACATTACAGAGGTTTGCCAAACTTATTTCAGCAGCGGGTGGGGGGGGGGGGGGACATGTGATGCCACACAACAACTAAACTGTGTATAGCTAGTGAATCTCTGCAATGGTGTATGCTTTCTGCACTGATGTAGCTGTCAGATGCTTGCTAGAACCAAGGATAGGGTGACCATCTGTTGAAAGAAAGACTGAGGGAAAAGACGGTTATAAAAGGGAGACATTCCACAATTTTGGGGGACAGCTAAATTTTTAGCTGTAATTTGAAACTACAAAAATTTTGACATTTTCAAAGCATTACCTCTTTTTTTACTTAGAGTAGGCGTACTCTTAATGATGTTAAAATTTTCATGGTTTCAAGACCCTTAATCTAAATGAAAGCATATAAAAATTGACAAATTCTGAGATAATAAAATAAATATTGCACATTTTATAGCCTAAATGTTTCACAAAAATGGCCACATACGCCACACCATGGACTAAAGGTAACATGGAAATCCGAAGGCAGGCCTACATCTTCAAAGATGCTGTAACCTTCTTCTTTGCTCTTTCAAAGATCATTCTGTTAGCAAAAGTGACGCTGTGTTTAGTTAAATCTAGAAGGCAGGACACTTGCGTATTGTGAATATTCTTACTGATGACAATAACATGAAAATTAATTCAGTAAGAAACTAAATAATTGCAGA
This sequence comes from Ectobius pallidus, assembly GCA_964059195.1. NCBI lineage: Eukaryota > Metazoa > Arthropoda > Insecta > Blattodea > Ectobiidae > Ectobius > Ectobius pallidus. The sequence goes on along the minus strand of CAXKWD010000005.1, from coordinate 9,018,871 downwards.
ACAAATGATGTCCTGCACAGGACATTTACAAAATACCTTAAAATGCGGGATGGTTGGTCACACTGACAAAGGAGGAGGAGTCATTCGTAGGAAATACATTTTCTGAATTGTAACCTTTGTAAACTTGAAAATAATAACCAAAACAAGAGACTATTTTCTGTAGACTCATTAATTACACTACTGGGGTATCAGTGCTAGTACAGTCGGTCAAATAAAAAACGTCGGGACTCGTATGCAGTTGAAATTAAAGTTTTAACACATTAGTTCACAAGTTTCCTATAAAAAACATAAAATACAGGTCATTTTCGGAACATATGAGGCCATGCGACAGGAGGGAAAAAATGAATAACAAGGGAAAAATGAAAAACGTGGAAAGCGCAACACACGATATTCAACTTAATGTATTGTCATAATTCATTTTGCTTTGTGTTACAAATGCTAGCTTGAGAAAAAGTGTAGTTAGGGCTGTAATTCACCTGTATTTTTTGGCGTCCGAAGCAGTGAGAAGGTTCCATATTTCTTAAAGAGGTGGGTACTTCACTATAATGCGACCAGAAGTTTTCACAGGGATCTGGCCGGCCGCGTATTTCGATCCTAGATTGGTTGAACGTAAGTTATTGATTTTGCACTACAAATACCGGTATTATAAAATAAAATCTTTAAAAAATGCTCCTTGAACAATCATATTCCTTGCGAATTTATTAATTATTAATATTATAAGAATTTTCAACCAAGAATATGGCGGATATTAGGCATATAGCCACAGCCTTCTATACATGTTTGTTTTGGAACAAAACTGACTAAATAATCAAGAAAATACATGGATAGAAAAGAGGCGTGTGTGAACCTAACCTTAAGTCTTCCTGTACATGCGCATATGCTCGTTCGTGATACTTAATCAAATACCGCCCGACGTTTTTTATTTGACCCACTGTACATACTTTATTATAGTAGTGCACTTAGAGTGAAGTACTTGGATCTTGTTTGCAATTAAACCATCTGGGGAAATAATTTTTACACAGTTTGCAATTTATATTGATGCGAGACTTGCTGTGAAAAGACTAAAGATCCTTCAGATGCATTCACCTTCTCAGTGTTTGTTCAAAAGTGTTTATTTTTTGTGAAGAAAAAATTTAGCATTGGCCGATTAGTATTTGTTTTGCAGCCAGTGTGCACACTTTATCATTGTTTCCCACCCTAAAGCAACTCTTCACTCAACCACTCGCTGTTGCTATTGCAGATTCGTATGTTACATATGAAGAGTAAATACAGGCTATTCAATGCAGCTTACTGCTATAGCTCAGCATATGTAACATTATTCATTCTATTGATAAGTAGTAGGCCAAGAAAAAATTAAATCAAATTTACAATGTAATGCATATTAAAGTATTGCTACATGTGTTCATACTGACTTTGTGGAGAGCGCTGCACAACCAGTCTTATTGCAAACAATATACAACTAAGCAGTGCGGGGGTGCGCAGACCCCTTAAAGACTTTTTCCACTTTCTTGTAGGAGAGAATTATTTATTTCCATAATTTTTAAATCCGGAGAAATTTATGCCAAACAAAATAACAAAAGTGATTACTCATTGTTTGCATTAAAGTACCTATTTTCCGTGTTATGTTTATTATCTAAACCATATATGGGCAACGCCCGGCCCACCCTGACTTTTGATCCGGCCCGCGGAACATTTTAAAATCGCGCTCGAAAAAGTAAATATTTTCGGTTTTCGCCAACAAGAGAGTGAGAGGGGGGAAACAAAAGCCTGAACTACGAGGGTGTTCCTTCCGGTCAGCGCTAGAAAAATGCTGCAATAGGCCTAAATCAAAGTATTGAACGAGACTTACAGATGAAAATTTGGAAAACACTCTGCGCTTGATGTCAACATTGATTATCTTGTTTGTCAAATTCAAGCTCAAGCTTCTCGTTAATTTCTGATGATTGTAAGTAAATACCTAATCAGTTCAATATTGTTCTCATTCATGTAACTTTAGCATTATACTTTATAAGTACAAAAAACCGTATCATGATTATTTTTCACAACTATCTATTATCTACGGCCCGCGACTTCATAAATATCGTAAAGTTTAGCCCACATCTTTCCAAAGGTTGCCCATACCTGATCTAAACCATGATTTCCGAGAAGTGGGGCGTGACATTAGCACAATTGAGCACTACAGCACCGTTGCAATATAACCATGACTACGTTGCCAATGTTACTGATTGAACAGTACCACGTGGTTGTATTCCTTTCCTCTTGGCTTCTATTGCATTTATTTGCATTAATGTTGCTGCACATGTCATTCTGTCTCTGGCTATTCTGCAGTTGTTTTTTATGCGTTAAATTATATATGCCCTTGTGAAAATTACTCCTCCTATATACATGTCAGATGATCAGCAATAACCCACAGGAGTTCCGAGGTTAGTCGCAAATCTGTCAGGACCCTACTCTCAAAAATTTTAAATTTAACTTCTTTTGGTGAAAGGTGCAAGAATCCCTGTGAGCATATCATAGAGTAAACTGCAGCTTATGGGTAAAACTGATTCTACCTCAGAAGACTTAAATTTGTATAACCTTATGCATATTGTGTGATTCCACTTTGATTGAAATATATGGGTATGTCTGCCAATGTTTCATCAAGTCAAAAGATAAAGTACCCCTTAATTTTTTTTTGTAGGGAAAAAAAAGTACTGCACTAAGTGACTCCATAGCAGTGAAGATTGAAAGAAGGGAGGACATAACATTCAAATTACTGAGAATATTATAGGAGAAAAATTCCTCCGGCACTGGGACTTGAACCCAGGACCTTTGGCTATTCGCGCCAATGCTCTACCAACTGAGCTAAGCCGGAGCTCAATTCACAGCACCAGATGGAACTTCTCTCCTATGACGCTGGCGCTGTGAATTGAGCTCCGGCTTAGCTCAGTTGGTAGAGCATTGGCGCGAATAGCCAAAGGTCCTGGGTTCAAGTCCCAGTGCCGGAGGAATTTTTCTCCTATAATATTCTCATGTAGTGTCCAACAGAGACAATAATCTGTGGCTCATGAATGCTTATATATTCAAATTACTGTTTTTAGTAGCTAAGTATTTACAATTTCCTCCCCAGCTAGGAACACCCATAAATTCCGCTCGGCTAAAGATTTAGTAACCACTAGTGGAATAAAATATTCCTACTGGTAGCAGCTGGATTGGTTTCCAAAAATTGAAGATCTAATGGGAAAACTGCTGAAAATTATTACTCCACCACATTATATTATTGTGAAGTTACTTCTTTCACAGTTATTTCATATAACTTGATACAATGTGCAAAGCTTTATTTTTTAATACTTTCTCTCAGCCAGGATCGCCACCTCTAATATTTGTAAGGTTTACAGACAATACTGTAATCTTAAAATATACAGAACTAATTTGTCTAGCATCATGGGCGTACGGTGAAATTTTGTTCGGGAGGGGTTCAATGTAAGCCGTCTCAGCTCCATGTCCTTGCGCACATTGTGAATTATTACTTTTTTGAATTACTAAACAGTTGTATTGTGATGATTAATACACTGTAATAAATTAATATGCAGTTCAGTCTTTGAAACTGTTTTTCTTGAGATTTCTCGTTTAAGCTAGAGCCTATAAATAAAAACTTTCTTTTGAAAAATTATCATAATACTGTATGGTGTATAGGGCACGTTTTTAAAGTCATCTGTAAATCCACCGGTGGAAAAACAGGTTGATGGATTTCGGCAGGAGTATTCGAGTTGTCGTTTGACAGATTCCCTAGGGATTTTTGGTTATTAGTAATACATCACTGTTATTAAGCTAAAAAAACTATCAACACCACGAGGTTTTGAAATTTGAATCTTAAATAAATTACGATAAATCTTAAAATAAATAATGCTTTGATATGTACGAAACTGTAAAATATGTAACAACCTAATCAGAGCTTTTTTTTATTATTATTATTATTATTATTATTATTTTTTTATCAATCTTAATCTTAATCAATCTTAAAGTCTATGTGAGCAACTAATTTTTGGCATATGTTTATTTGTTATGAAGGTCTACCAATTTGCTAAATTTAAGAGCAGGTTTTGACTGACAACCCATACAGTTTCCTTGTGAGTTCATTATTATAATAGTATTCGCACCCATAGTGATAACGAGAGGGGAAATAAGACAAACTAACCATAAGTGGGAAGCAGAAACCTTGCTTTGCTACACTGTAACAACCAATGCAATGCTATGGCATGCGGTAGGTGGGAAAACGCCTGATGCCCCCTCCTGCCAACAACTGCCTGAGGCTACTCTTTATTTTGATTTTACAAGATTCGCAATTATTTTCACCCACTTTAAGTTTATATGAGCAGCTAATTTTTGGCATATAAAGAGCTACCGATTTGCTAAATTTGAGGGTAGGTTTTGACCTGACAATCCATACAGTTCCCTTGTGAGTTCCTTTTTACCTCCTGTCATGGGGATGATTCATGTGAGATGTGTGGTGCATATAACTGTGAGGAGCAGATACTTGAAATCTGCAAGCTTGAAGGTCATACTTAATCTTTGTGTATAATCCACTTGCCCATGTTCTGGGCTCGTCTTCTTGTAGCAACATCTCTGTCATCACAGAATGAGATCTTCATTAGTAGTAGTACTTCATTCTACAAATTATCAAGTGTTTTAGGAGGTCCATGGTAATATGAGATAGATTGATATGATTGCCATTACAGGTAAATCCTACAGTTTCTGTTGAATTGCTATTATTTTTTTTTTCCTTCCTTCTCCCCTGGAATATTCACTCAAAACTGGAACATGGGGTGGGAATTCCTGAGCGATTATTCTAAAATAAACTTGTCAATAATTCACTTAAATATGTTGATATTGTGGATGCTGGAGGTATTATTTTTAATTACACTACCCAGCATTTTTTTCTCTTTCTTTCTTTCTTTCTTTCTTTCTTTCTTTCTTTCTTTCTTCGGCAAGTAGGTGATCTGAACTAATTTTGGGTCACTGAACACAAATCCATTGTTCATTTCTAATTGTGTTGCCGAATATTAAAAGTAGCCCTACAGTAAAGTCAAATAAGAGGGGCATTCAGAAAATAAGTTCTGATCGCCATTACTGGCTACTTCCCTACATAGTTGCCACCATTATTGAGGCATTTATCTTACCGCTGCATCAACATTTGTATGCCCATGTCATAGGACTCTGCCGCCAATGTCTGGAGCCATGAAATCACTGCAATCAGCTTTCCACGTCTCTTTTTTTCGATCGCCCTCCTCAGATTTTTCAATGTTTGACAATACCAATCAGCATTTACAGTCTCCCCTCGCGATAAAAACTCCCACGGGACACCAAGTCAATCCCAGAAAACAGTGCACAAGATTTTTCTAACAGAGATTGTCTGCTTGAATTTGATCTTCACAGGTAACCACTATGCCGCCAATGCATGGATTGTTGTTTTGTTTCTGGTGTGGCATGCGACACCCGTGTTTCATCCCTAGTGACAACATTGTCGAGAAACTCATCTTTCAGTGTGTACCACTGGTGGCAGAGTCCTATGACACGGGCATACAATTATTGGTACACCGCTAAGATAAATGCCTCAATAATGGTGCGAACTATGTAGAGAAGTAGCCAATGAATCTCTGTAAATATTTCTTACTTATTAACGTTTTTGTTTTCTTTACCAGCGATCGGAACTTACTTTCTGGATGACCCTTGTACTAAAATCCAGCTTTTATAAATAAATAGATGTGTCTATTTCCTGTATGATTTTAAATACCAGTAATTGTGTTCATTACATGGTATGACTTGAATATGGACTTACAAATGTAAAAGAAGAGTAGCCAAGAGTAAATTCTGTATTGAGCAGAGAATTGTTTGTGTGGCTATGTATGGTGAATAGAAGTCAACAGTGGTTGTTCTTTAATTCATGTGGAGGTTTACACAGCGTACATGATAGTTATATAAGAGTTGAATTTTACACAAAAACTTCATTTTTGTAGCTATACTATAGTTGTTGACAATGGTAGCGAAGGCGCCAAAATTAGATTACATTTATTAGATTAGATTTATTTCGTCCATAAAATCAATACAAGAATGATGTGGACTGGTCATTTAACTTACTAGTTAGTACTGGTAAACTGTACCAAAAGGGAAGTTTTTGTGTAAAATTTAACTCTTATATACAGTGCGTCTTTCGAGCGGCCGGACCGTTTGCGCGGCGGCACCGGACTGGGTGAGGATTGGCGCATCTTCCGCCAATGTTACACGTAAACAACCGGCAAGTCATGGGTACGGAACACTAACTACTGTACTAACTTACATTAGGCTTACCTGCATCACAACAGATATTGAAATTGATGACCTTGAACGCGAACACATTCTCTATATCTCCGAAAACAATTCTGGTTTACTCGCAAAAGTTCATGTTGACTGAAATACAGGCAATCAGTCAACATGAACTTTTGCGAGTAAACCAGAATTGTTTTCGGAGATATAGAGAATGTGTTCGCGTTCAAGGTTATCAATTTCAACATCTGTTGTGATGCAGATAAGCCTAATGTAAGTTAGTACAGTAGTTAGTGTTCCGTACCCATGACTTGCCGGTCGTTTACGTGTAACATTGGCGGAAGATGCGCCAAGCCTCACCCAGTCCGGTGCCGCCGCACAAACGGTCCGGCCACTCGAAAGACGCACTGTAATTATCATGTTAACTTCACTGTGTTAACTTCCAATACAATTTAATACATTTACACAGCGAAGTTGTAGAATTATGAATACTGAGGGGAGTGAAGACTTTATAGACAGACCTTCACTAACATTTTAGTAAATTGTAGTGAACTTCTGTATATAAAATCTCCATTCACTTATGTTCTCATAAGTTGCTTCTTTCTCTTAATTATAGCCTAAACTGGTAACATATATTTTGATTTCATAATGCTCTGTTACTTACTTTTCTGTTTTCCCCCCCTTCTTCTTTAGGCAGAAGACTTAATTCTAAAGGGATTCCCAAAGAAAATTGTTGAATTAAATGAGCTTCTCGATACCGCACAATTTGTGAGGAGAGACTTAACAGAAGTGCATCAGTCTCTCAATATACCAGTTCCTGACCCAGTTGTTGTCAACAGGTGAGTGACAGTTAAAATTCAAATACAGTGAACTCTCAGTTATTCGTGTGCAGATTATCTGCTTTGTGGGCTTTTCCTGGGTTGATTTTTCTTTGTTTCTTCTGTTCATTCACTTGTGAACTAGGCTTCCTTTGAAAATTGACTTTTGTGAATCCAGCTTCCTACACATGATGGGCAAAGACATTGCACAATCCTGTAAACAAAGGAGAGGGGATCTAGTGGGAAAACTGCTGAAAATTATTACAACAGAAATTTAAATTCTGATTTTAAAGAAATAAAATATAAGAAGAACCAGTGGGCCTAGGCCTATTTCAAAGTGACTCAAGTGAAGCACTGGTTTTATCACAATAGCCTCGGTACTGGTATATGGGGCAATTAATCATCACTATCACTAGAACTACCGGTATCTTCACACACTGTTTCATCTTCAGAAAAATCACTACTTTCATTGTAACTATCTTATTGGAAACCCTCGTCATCATTTGCACAGACATCAGACTTGGGAAAATAGAAAACTACATTTCTGCAGTTTACTCCAAAATGAATACAAGAGAGAATTATAAGTCTGAGACTAAATTGTATGTAGCATTGCAAGCTGAGCTCATCATAAGATTTAAATGCCAAAAACTCTCATGATGACCTCTTGTCAGCAAATGATTCAATTGGGTTAAGGGTAAACAGATCATGAAGTGATCCTTTTAACAAGTTAATAGTATTATTTTGAATAAATTACTCTATACTTGGTTTTATGTTTTGAGAATATTGTGCGACAATTTCAATAATCTCCTCGGTAAAGAATACACTTTAGTTGTGATTATTGAAAGATTGCTGATAAGGGTCACATTGTGCATTTAAGCAGGGGTGACAGACACCTGTCTGCTTCATGGAATCTATGAGTGACTTTTCTTGCCACAGCCTCAACTTTAACCCTTTACCGTTTGCAATTTAAATTCCGATGCATGACCGTAGTAACCTGTTTTTTAAATTGGATATTTAAATTTAGAAAACAGCTGCCTAACTGCACCTCTTCAAGAAAGATAAGATAATAAGAAAAGAAGGTTAAGCATATAATTTCTTTTGGACTTTCATTCTGAGATCCATAAATTTTTATTCATATTCTTTTTAGTTTATTATTTGCATATTTTACTTCTGGTGATATTCCAAAAAGCAGCCAGTCCTGTAGAGTGGTAGATTCCATTGTAGTTTGGTTCCCCATTACAGAAGCAGCTTTCATTTTATTTCGCATACATAAAGCACACACTTTAGCATGACCTGTTATTTTCACAAGTGTGTGCAGTACCAATGTGTTGACTTTTCCTTCCTGTATGTTTGCGAGACAAGAAAATTCCCAATCAGCTGTTTTAATTTGAATCTGAAGGTCAGCTGTTGGTTTACATGTGCTGTAAGGGCTGGCCGGTTATTTACAAGTAGATCGTAGAGAATGAAACTGTTTATAATACACGTATCCACTCAAACATATGGGCCCCTTAAAGCCCAAGTGGTGTAACTCACATTACTGCTGTTCTGAGATATTGAAGTTTTTGTCTGTCACCAAATACATGGCTTTATGGACAGCATAAAATTGTGCTCCTACCTACAGGGTTGCTATGCAAGTTATGACTTACACTATTTGCGCTATTAATAGAAGAACACTTTCTGAATAGGATCCTGACCATAACTAAAAAATTCAAAAACTGGAGTTACACCACTTGGGCTCTAAGGAGCTCATTAGTGCTTGCATCTGCATGGACAAAGACTTAGTTTGTTATTATGTAGGGAATGTGCTGGGATGTTTGTTTCATAAATAGAACACTTTTTGAAGTGAAACTTCTTTAGCCGTGGTAGGGGTAAATCGAGAGCTTCTGTAACGCTCAAAAATCGTCACAAAATTAATGTAACGCTCAAAATCGTCACGAAATTAGTGAGGTGTGACGGAACGAACTGCACAGAAAACAATCAACTCAATGATTAAGCTTATCCAAAGTTTAAAAAATGCAAAATTAAAAAATTGAAAATCCGAAACTTAAAAAAATCGAAAATAAAAATAAATTTAAAGATCCAAAATTCAAAAGTCCAAGAATCCAAAATTTAAAAAACAAAAAATCCAAATATCCAAAATTTAAAAATCAAAGGATTCAAAAATGCAAAATTTAAAAAAATAAAAAAATCAATAATAAAAAAATCCAAAATCCAAAATTTAAAAAGTCCAAAAACCCAATATTAAAAAGTCCAACATTCCAAATTTCAAAAAATCCAATAATCCAAAATTGAAAAATCCAAAAATTAAAACAAGTTTTACTTCTGTCGCGTGGCATTCCACTCACACTTTTTTTTTTTGTCTGAGATTCATTTTGAGGCCTGGTAATAGCCTTATATGTCTTTCAACGCATTCTGTAAGAGCACACGTTAAAGGAGCGTTTTAGATAGCTTAACATAGCAGCATGGGTTTAAATCTTGAGCATTCTGAATCATTAGGGACAACAAAGGGTTAATTAGGCATTATATTAATAGTGTGCCGACCTGATTCATCGATACAGAGAGAGTTCGGGTTTAGAAAGTCATTAATACAGGGTTTCTCAAGTTCGTTACCCTTCCCCATTTCTGTGAAAACTTGAATTTTACAACTTTATCAACTTTACTACCAACTGAGCTAAGCCGGAGTTCAAGTCCCAGTGTCAGAGGAATTTTTCTCCTATAATATTCTCATGTAATGTCCAACAGAGACAATAATCTGTGGTTCATGAAAGCTTGTATATCTAACATAATTGTGTATGAATTATCTGAATTATTAAAATAATAAGTAAAATTTTTCTTTCAGTCATCTAGACCAACCAGTGAGTAAGAAATACAAATATGACAACTGTGTGGACAGTGGACCAGAGGTTTCCGGTACCAAGGTGATGGCACTTTCTTCTGGCACAGTGCCATGCAACAAGCATCTCTGTGAGCTGGTTCACATTGTGAAACCCCACATCAGGCAGCTAGTGGAGGATGCAAATCTGGTGAGGAACCCAAACTATATCTGAAGCAAGGCAGTGTAAAAATTATAAAATTCATAAAAGAACAAATAAAAAGAATTTATTGTCAGTGGATAAAACACACACGTTTACTATCACAACGTTTCAGCCTGAACCTCCAGGCCTTCATCAGGCGACTGAAATATTAGAAGAAGGTTTTGATGTATTTAACACCTGTTCAAGTTAGTGCCACCTACACATAAAGCGTATCCAAATACAAGGAATAAAAATAATACATGTATATTTGGCTATATTCATTCAAATTTATGTAGTAGCCTTTCACACTGTGTTGACAGCATTGCACATGCTTGATATTAGTTGCAAGAGCACAACACAGCAGTGAATGAAACTAACTTGTTGACAGCAGTACTCAAGAGCTCCCACTTGCCCCTATATTTCCTATTTTTTCAGCATGAGTCTTGTATTGTCCTGTATTTCCTATGTTTTTTTAGCGTGTCCTATATATTTTTAAAATTAAACATTAAAAGTGGGTGGTTGTTGGGACTGTACCTCTTATAGGGTCGGTTGGAGAGGTACCCTTTTGTGTATTGTCTTTATCATTTTCCTTTTGCTGTATTATTCCCTTCTTACTTCATCATTTAACCTTCTTTTGCAGTACTACATGGTTTTAGAGTGCTCTAGGAACAAACCTACTGTCATTTAATGTAGTTGTTACTTCTGACGAGTAAGTGTAACTGAGACTCCCTTGTGACTGCAAAACTCAAATTGGCGTCAAAAAATGCTGAAAATAAACTAAATTAAAAGTCGATAGCCATCAATTCAGAAAGTTATACTTTTGTTTTAATTTTACAAATATTTAACTTGATATTACTAAAAATGTTGATTTTGTCTATTTTTGTTTAAGTCCTTCTGTCATTCATTTTATTCTTGTTATTGAATTGAGAAAATCAATTTTATCAAAGAGCAATATTGATGTTGAAATACGAGGGTGGATCGAAAAGTAATGCTCAATAATTTTTTTACAAAAAGTTTAAAAGGTACAATTACAAACAAATGCACACATGAAGGGACATCTTTTATCTATTTTTCTATATAGTCACCAAGTTTCTCACACATTTCTCCCAGTTTCAAAATACCCTGTTCATAGTAGTCTGTTCGTTTGTTCCACTTCTGCATCTGACGCATAGTGTTTACCGGCCAGGAATTTCTTCATGGGACCAAACAAATGAAAGTCTGGTGTTCTGGACTGTATGGAGGATGCTGGAGCACATCCCAACCAGATCTGTTGATTTTCTCACGAACAGCTGCAGCCATCTTTAAAGAATGCACTGCACCTGGAGACATTGCTACGGTCCATGTCCCTGTGAACTTCATAAAAATTGCACTACACCTCGCTGCTCTTCACAATATCATGCATAGTTGTTGCATACCGTAGTTCACGCTTCTCTCGCTAAAGCTACACATGAGAACAAAATAGCGTCCGTAGTGGAAGCTTCAAATTCCATCTTGGTGAAAGTTCAACATCCCAGCTGCAATACCAACACAGAAAAAAATTATTGTGTGTTACTTTTCTATCTACCCTCGTATTAATGTTGATATACCATCTCTAGAAGGAAGCGTCTGTGAGTGCTCCCAGAGTATCCAGAATGGGACTTAGTAACATGTTTTTCTTATTATTATTGTGAACTGGATCAGTGTGTTTGCATTTCGGTGTACCATATGTGTTTTGTCTAGGGTCTATATAGCAGCTGATATTACTTCTGCCAACATCATGCTTTTTATTCGCTAAATTTGCTTATTCTGTACTTTATTTATTTTTCAGCTAAAAATGTGGATCTCCTTCATGATTCCTAAAATTGAAGATGGAAACAACTTTGGGGTTTCAATTCAAGAAGACACTTTGGGTGAGATCCAGTCTGTTGAATCTGAGGCTGCAGCTTTCTTTGATCAGATTTCTCGATACTTCGTGTCAAGAGGGAAAATAGTTTCCAAGGTGAGGAGAATGGTTTTTGTTTATTCAGATTTCTCTTAATCTCACAGGACTGCAATGTCTCCCCAAAAGTAATGTACTGTGCTGTCTCAGGGTAAGTTGTCTATATGTGGTCTGTATGTGATTAAGAAACCTTGCAAAGGGCCTTGTGCTTCATTGAAGGGATTCGAGAAGGATAATTGAAGTCATTTCCGAAGTGATTTATCTCCATTCTGTGTTTTTAGCATAACACGTGTTCAGTTATACAGTGAGTCCATTTTATGAGGAAACCTCGCATCACTGCCGCATTGCCGTGCTAGCATCGCATTGCATCGCAGTTGTACAAAGCATACAAGCGGTTAGTTGCTTCGGTGTGTTGTAGTGAGTCGCTTGTCTATTGTTGTCGTGTGTTACATAAGACAATAATCAAAAATGTATACGGTTGAACAGTGAATTTATTTGGTGGAATGTTACTTATTGAGAAATAACCATAGAAGTCTTTCGAAGTTGATGAAAAAGTGGCGTACAGCAGGTTCAGTTTGTGACATACCGAAGAAGCATGAAAGGCATGTTTTAAGAGTAGAGAAACTTAAGGATATTCGGGTGCGATTGGAAGTAAGTCCTGAAACGTCTTGATTTACCGGTAGTAACACGGTCCCTGCCGGTGCAAGCACAACAGCGGGGAAAGTGTGAGCAGGGGCAACGCTGTTAAAAAGTTTCCGTATAAAATGGCCTCCCTGTATAAACCCTTGTTTAACATTTATTTGATATTTTTCATAATTCCTTTCATGTTTTTTATTTATTTTATGTCAGTTCTCTGAAGATAATCATAATCATTGCATTGGTTCATAGGTGGCCTTTTATCGCCTACTCTGGTAATTTCTCTATACATGGCCAACTATTTCATGCCCTCCTGTGTATATTTTTTGTGACAGCTAAAAGTCACAGTATTTTTTTGCGTATCATGCACCATAATTTGTTCTAATGAGGCTTTGTATCTGAATTCATTTAGTTTTCATTACGCTTATTTAAATAATTTCATATATACAGGATTAATTTAAACCAATATTTTAACTTTGTTTTTATGAGGGTTATTCAGAAAGTAAGGTCTAATATCTGATAAAACATAAACCATCACAGATTGGTTAAAAAACTCTTTTTATTTATTTCCTTACATGATTCTCTATTTTTGTACATATTGTTTAAACATTTGTCATAATGAGAATATTATAGGAGAAAAATTCCTCCAACACTGGGACTTGAACCCAGGACCTTGGGCTATTCGCGCCAATGCTCTACCAACTGAGCTAAGCCGGAGGTCAATTCACAGCGCCAGATGGAACCTCTCTCATATGACTGATTGCCCTAATGGTCTTACCTCACAGACAGACAGACAAGTTATGTCATATGCAGTACTGTGAGGCACACTAAGTAGTGATTTTGTGACCGGGCTCCCACTGTTATTGTACAGTTAACATTCAAGATAGATATATAAGCATTCATGGACCACAGATTATTGTCTCTGTTGGACATTATAGGAGAAAAATTCCTCTGACACTGGGACTTGAACCCAGGACCCCCTCCCAGTGTCATCTGACACTGGTTGGGGGTCCTGGGTTCAAGTCCCAGTGTCAGAGGAATTTTTCTCCTATAATGTCCAACAGAGACAATAATCTGTGGTCCATGAATGCTTATACAAGGTGCAGCAGAGGAAACGGACGTTTTTCAAATAACCATAACTCAGAAGATTTTCAATTTAAACAAAATTTAATCATGCAGAAATGAAGCTTGTATAATGCAGTTTCTGTTGACTATTTCAGAATTACCTCCAAAAAATAACGTCCGTCAAGTGACGACCTTCTTTCTGTATACACTCTCGTAACCTCACTTCGAAATTCTGCATTGCTCTTCCCAACATTTCTTCCTCCACATTAGTGATTTCTACACGAATGAACTCTTGGACGTTGCGGGGTTTGTTTAAGTAAACGTTTGATTTGAGGTAACCCCACAAATAATAATCACATATGGACAAGTCAGGGGGGTGAGGCGGCCAATGAATGTCGCCAAAACGGGATATCACATGTTGAGGAAACATGTCGCGAACCACTTGCATTGATGCTCTCGCAGTATGCGCTGTGGCACCATCTTATTGGAACCAAATTTGCTGCATGTTTACTCTTCGTCTGCGTATTTCCGGAAGCAGGAACCTGTTGAGCATTTCAATGTAGCGTGCTGAAGTCACTGTCACTGTGGTATTGTCCTCTTCAAAAAAATAAGGATGGATGATTCCAAATTTAGCAACACCACACCACACTACCCAGAAGAAGGCCACAACATGAGGGGCCGAAACGTCGGTTTTAGACATGATGACATGGCGCCACCCGGACACTCAAGGTTATTTTTAATGAGATTGCATGGTAGATAATTCCATTGTTGCATCACTTGATGGCATTTATTTTTCGGAGGTAATTCTGAAATAGTCAACAGAAACTGCATTATACAAGCTTCATTTCTGTCTAATTAAATTTTGTTTAACTTGAAAATCTTCCGAGTTATGGTTATTTGAAAAACGTCCATTTCCTCTGCCGCACCTTGTATATCTCTTTGTCATAATGTTCTACAAGGTTTTGTATGCCTAAACCATAGATATCTGCTACCTGTAAGGATACCCAGTCATTAACTGCTTCTTTCAACCTCATCATCTGTGGTGAAGCGCGTGCTGCCGAGAAACTCCTTTAGTTAGCGGAACATGTGATAATCGCTCGGCACTCATTTTACAATATCCCAATTTTTTGCTTTTCATTTTGGCTACTCATGCTTATCATTCCTCTCTAACACATAATGTTTAATATATATGTTTTGCTTTTGGATTTATATTATTTACTGTTTGCCTTGTTTTGTGAGTGTATTTGAGTATGACGTGTTTTACCTTTTATGCTTTACAAAGGTAAAAAAATAAATAAATAAATAAAATTTATTGTTGTCCCTTGCTGCATAAACTTGACTTAACAAGACTCCATGCCTGTCCCAAAACATGGTTGCCATAACCTTGCGTGTTGAAATGGCTTGGTCTTGACTTTGACTGGCGATGCTGTGTGACACCATTCCATTAACTGACATTTAGACTCTGGGATCATGTGAGAAACCCATGTCTTGTCCCCTGTGACAGTCTTCTCTAAAAATTGATCACCTTCCTTTTGATATCGAACCAAAAAATCAAGAGCACAAGTCATTCTTTTCATTTGGTGTTCTCAGTAAGCAGCCTTGGAACCCAACGTGTGCACAGTTTGCAAAATTTCAAATTTTCAAAGAAAATTTTTGCAGAGATGTTCTACGCCCATTCTGAATTTCCAGTGTTAAAGTTGAAATTGTGAATCGCCGTTCGCAATACTTTGAAATGTGCAACTAATCCATTGTTGTTTCAACTTTAAAATAACAAGTTGCCTTCCGACAAAGAGGTATATTAAAGGAACAAATTCGTGACACTGGAATCTACTTATTTTTGTAGATCAGAAGTGAAATGAGTGGTGTATTGAATAATTATATCATTAAAGGGTAAATATCTCAATTGTTAATGCTAATTTTTGAGTGATGATATATGGAATAGTTACTTGTTTATTTTGTAAAAAAAACTAGAATTGTGTCAAAATTATAACACAATTCTCGGTTAAAATCATTTGTTAAAAGCCTAAAAAGAACTATTCCACGAAAATAAAAGGCTAAAATACCTTTTACAAAAGCCTAAAAATCCGGGCCCTAGTTATGACATACAAATAGCTGTGGTTGAAAAGCATGTAATTCAGCTTTCTGAAAGCAGCCAAGTCCCATTCTTGCCTGTTAAAAGAGTTACCACTATAATACAAATTGTTGCATATGAGAGGTAGCCTCTCCTCTCACGCAGCAGACCCAGATTTGATTCCTGGTCGGCACAAGTTATTTAGGTGGGTTTTTTTCTCACCTATAAGACAAATGTGTACCTTTAGGTTCTTATATTCCCTGGATATCATCTGGCCGTCATTATCATCTTCATGCAATTCGTGTAGTGTTCAGCATGAGTGTGTGTGCGACCGGTGTATTTTGTCATATGTGTTCTTGTTGTCTCGGAGTTAGGCCAGACATTTGGCTGATTGCTCATCCAGGGAGGGCCCTTCATGTCCTTGCCTGGTCAATAAAAACATGTATGTGATCTGAGAAACTCCCTTCCCTGACAGGTCACGGCGTGGGCTGCATAAACATCTCACGAGGGGAGCTAAAACTCAGGTAAAGAATAAGAAGATAAAATGTTGGTACTTGTTTTCAGGTTGCCAAGTATCCTCACATTGAAGACTACCGAAGAGCTGTTCAGGAACTGGATGAGAAGGAGTACGTGAGTCTGTGGCTGGTGATGTGCGAAGTACGCAACCGCTACTGCACGCTTCATGATATCGTCATCAAGAACTTGGAAAAGATCAAGAAACCTCGTTCTTCTAACACTGATGCACTCTACTAGAAAGTGATACTCCTAATTCTAATAATTCCACACGATGGGCTGCATGGTAGGGCAAAGCCAGTGCCACTCCTGAACTGAAGGACTAAGTAATTAAGGATTTTATACTCAAAGGTTGGCCACAGTGAGGAGTGTCATGAAATTCATCGACACAGACTGATTTTTCATTTTTATCTTTTTTTCTGATTTGAGGATAATTTCTTTTTTATATTATTATTTGAAGAACGAAAGAGAAATCTAAGATAAAGCAGTCAAATCTAATGTTGTTAAACTCTTTTTTTTATATATAATTAATACAGTTACATTACTTTAGATTCTGATGATAGAGATGTATTTCATTTTTAATTAAATTTAATGTAAACATTTAATTGAACTTTTTACAATTCATTCATGTCTTATCTAAATTATGCATATGCTTTCAAGCGTCAAAATTTACCAAAAAATAAATGCATTGGGTCTGCTGAAACAGTACTGGGGTAATGGCCCTACCGTTATTATTTTGTGTCGGAGTCGCAGCTGACTGTAGCAGTGGTGTGGTAAAAGACAGTCACTGGATGTACAGTCATGTTCGGAAACAATCCTTCTCTTTCCTCTTCCACAGCCTGAGTCTGTGATATCTTCTGGTCATTGAATAGTATTGCAGGATTTGAAAGCACTGGTAAATTCTGGTCATGATTGTACCTGTTGCCTGTATTCGTTATGTAAATTGATATTTTAATTTCATTGTAAACGAGATTTTCTCAACATTCCTTAGCAAAATTGACAAGTAAGCTTTTGTAGTGGTTGTTTCACACTTTTGCCGTACCCTGAGTTGTGAAACAGCATTCTGCAGTTTTTTAAAGTGTTATCAGATCAAGACTGTACTGTGCAGATGAACAGAACTTACTTAGTTTTTACAATATAGTGTAATGTTGGTGAATAAAGATGGAGGTATCTTGATAAGACCAGCGGAATCATGTGTTCTCTTAATTTGTGTGCATACCTTCAGCATTGCACAAAACTCCACTAAAAGTATGTATCCCAGACATAGGTAGACTCCCCCCTCCTAAGTACATACCTCAACAGACAACTATTTCTAACATTAGTAAGTTAAGGAGGGTTCATACTATCTTGGAAAACACTCCTTCATTACCGTATTTTATGGACTATAAGACGCTCAGGACCATAAGACGCACCTTTATTTTATGATGGAAATTTAAAGGAAAAGAAATTTAATGTGATTCTAAACGAACCTTTTTAAAGGGAAGAATATACTTCATTGCATAAACAAATTATATCCTTGTCTAAGGGAATCAGTGTAAATCACTTCTAACTTAAAATCTGCGTTGTACGAAAATCTCTTCTGTACAGGTGGCAGCGCTTACATTTTTACAACTGAACTGATTTTTCATGAAAGACTGATCTTCAACCTCTAACCCTCAGTTCAGCCTGCGGTAAGTGTAACGGGACAAGGCTGTTGAGAGTTCATTGTCTTCATTTAAATCACCCGGCGGAGACAACTCCTTTCGTATAAAAGAACTCAACATTCCTTTCTTTTCGCATTGTATACCTGTATTCTTGCCACCCTCATTTGACAATTGTGACAAGCGCACTGATGTACAGTCTGTGCTAAAATTTGTAACTATCTTATCGTTTACAACACCTTGTTTATATATCGGAAATAGTTACCGTAATTTTAATTTTTTAATGTACTTCATACCATTAGACGCACCCAACTTTCAAGGTTCTGTTTTCAAAGTAAAAAAGTGTGTCTTATAGTCCATAAAATATGGTAATATTCATTACTTAATAGTAACGAGTTTTCGATAGGACCTCCCTATCATCATCAGCTATGTCCAACTGCCACATTTTCGTCTTGTACCACCTGGTGACACTGTTGTGGTGTCACAAGTTTCCCAGTAAGGTTTAACTCTTTCTCCCCTGGGATGTCAAAATTCTGGAGGTTATTTCTATGTTTCTGAGTGTAGATCTTCTCGCATACAGTCAACTGAATTGGATGTTGCAGATTTTTAAGTAAAGCCGCTTCCTTTACCACATAGTAATCAGAATGCCATACATGTGCTGCTACTGCGAACTTTTCAATTTCCCCTTGTCTAATATTTCTGAAATGCTCTTTCCATCTCGTATTGATGTTCCTTCTTGTTTTGCCTATGTATACATTCTCGCAATCTTTGCACGTTATTTTTGTCCTGGAAGAATTTTGTCTTTCAATTCTGATCTTAGTAAAGTCTTGAGTTTGAATTTATTTTGAGGAGCCAACTTTATGTTATTGGAGTTTTTCAATTGGCCTAATCCTTCTGGTGGCACTGTGGCCCTGGGGTCGACTCAGCCTCTAACAGAAATGAGTACCAGGAGCAATCCTGGGGGTAAAGGCGGCCGGTGCGTAAGGCTGACAACCTTACCACCATCCTGTGCCGATGTCTAAAAATCTGGGAGCCTCAACCTCCTGGAACCCTCTGGGCCTCCATGGCCTGTAATAGGGAACACTTTACTTTTACTTTTTACTTTATGTTATGTTCTTTGAAGATCTTGTTGTAGGGAGGTCCTGTCAAAAACCGGTTGCTAGAAAGTAATGAATATTAATGAAGTAGTGAGTGTTTTCCTAGAAAGTGTGTTTTAATATTGTTCCACTTCATTGTGTTTTCCCATCCCAAGTGAATTTAATTAAGGGTTCGTAATATTAAAATGTATTTCAGTTCACAACCTTACCACCCCTAGAAATATTATCTTATATAAATAAGATGTTCAAATATTCTTACTTTGCTATGTTTCCACTATTACTCATAGGGCTGATTGTGTAAAGCGTTTGATCTCAGATCTGAGAGAAAACTGATCTCAGTTCATTCTGAACTGGGAAATTTTTGTTGTATAAACGCTAATCTGAAATCAATTCGCACTGAACTAGGATCAATTTCTCCGATCTAACTCAATGATCTCAGTTCAAGAAGTTGTTTTCTTATTTGAGACACAAGATCAGCTGATTATAAACATAATAGTACTTAAAATAAAAGTGTTAAAATAATTAAATTGAAGTTAAAGACAGTAGAGCATATTGTAAAACATAAAGTTGGTTCCACAAAACAAATTTAACCTGAAGAACATGCTCAACCATCCATTAAACAATAGTACTCCAAAAACCAAATTATCAGGGATATATCAAATGGAATGCTCGGACTGTCACAAAGTGTATATAGGCCAAACGAGAAGGAACCTGAATACAAAAATGAAAGAAAACCTCAGGAACATCAGATTAGTACATACAGAAAAATCTGCTTTAGCCCACCATGCCTACTTCAATGATCACCACATCAAAAAAGAGATCAAACTTTTAAAACATATCAAAAATCCAAATGAGTTGGGAGAAGATATTTATCACTAGCTTAAAAGGCCCGGCGTCGCTCGGGTTTTGTATTTTGTTAATGCGGAGGACTTTCGATTTTCAAACTCTAGGTCTTTAAGGTCTTTCTATAGGTATTAAGAATTTGAAATGGGGAAGAACGACTTATCACACACAATCTATTCCCTCAGAAAACGCTAGATAGGCTATAGCTTATTATAGCTTATTGCAGATCCCCACGGCTTCTCCCAAGATAATTAATTGAAAGATTAACAATTAAGAGCAAAATAATTAAAGTATTATATTTATTAACACTTTGCACGCGAAACATTCATAGGTGTAAACTAAACATTTGATAGGCCTAATTAATGAAACAGCTATAAATCCGGCTTTGAAGTGAATTTCACGATTAGAAAATAAATGGAAAAATGCCGTATTCGAAAGATTATGAGAACTGAAATCGATTAAACTCACGATAAAAAAAAGTGCGTAAATATATTTGACAGACAGACATAGTACATTAGTTTTTATTTATATAGGTGAAGAATGGAATAAGCCTACTGAGGCCGTGATTTCTATATTCATTTGTCCAGACTTATAATTCCGTTACATTTCAGGCAGATTTAACGACCCTACATAAGATATTTTAATTACGATTACATATAAAAACGTTGTAGCCAGGACCCCGAACTAAGCAACTTCCCCGGAATTTTCTGTAAACTATATTCCATGTCAAATAAAATATTTTTAACATTACCTTATCGACATCTATAGCTTTTATAATAACCTGAGATATCCATTGCCTTCCATAGCGATCGCGACGATATTATTTCCAAGGTGTGACAATAATAGACAAAGCCTTCTGCAATTGATTTGGCATTGAAATGTATTACTGAAATCCGATGCTTCGAAATCGCAAAAAAATACACGTTTTCTGCCAGTTTTTCTCTCATAACTCGCGAACGGGAACTAAAATTAAAAATGTAGTATGACAGAAACCTTCCCGGGAATGTACCCAACAACTTCCCAAAGTTTCATGGCGATCGGATCAATGGTGTAGTAATGCATAAAGGACACACACACACACACACATACACACATACACACATACATTCATTTTTATATATATAGATTAAGAACCAAAAGAAGATCTTTAATTTTGATGTCCCAACAGCAGATGGGATATTTAGTTTTTTAGGTAATAGGAATGGTAACACTGTAGGAGCAGATGCACCAGATCAACAAGACATTGTCATCAGTCAACCACCAGCTTCCTTGTTACCTTTCGAGAGACGCAGGAGCCATCTTTCATTTAGAGGCAGTAGCGTCTATAAACAAAAACGATGAAGAAGAAGAAGAAGAAGAAGAACCAGCTGAGGATGAGGGAGAAGCTTTAATCCCTGGAAACTAGTCATGCAACTTAAAGTAAGTGGAGCAAGGAGTGTTTTTGTAACTGTTGACTCTCTACAAGTTTTATAATATTACTTGTGTGGTTACGATAAATGGCAAGAAAATACACAAAAGACAACTTCAGCTATATCATAGTTGTGTGTTTATAGGCTATGTTAGTCTCCTCATAATGCAGTGTAACATAACCTCTATAAATTTCTTACATAGTTATAAAAACTAAACTCCGTGGCGCGACATCCCCGAAGGGACAAGGCCTACCACCCGACCGCCCGCTGCATCATCTACCTATAGGCAGATGGCAGGATTGGGGGCATGTGGTCAGCATGTAGACACCCACGGCCGTTAATGGTGGTCCATGACCGGACATATTTATAACATCTCGTTCCAATTTTACAAATGTCTCGTTACTCTGACAGGCTCTACATCTTCTGATGATGAAAATGATTAATTTTATCGGGCTCCCCATATGTTTTTCTTTGTTCTCTATTTTATGTGACCGGTTAACCCTTTCAGAGCTAAGATTTTACATCTATATTAATAAAAGGAAGTGTCTGTCCGCGATGCCCAGCGAAATCTACTCAACGCAGAGATCTGAAATTTTATACATAGGTGGACTAAAGGGTCGGAATGTGCACCTCGAAGCCGGAATTTTAATTTTCGCTTTCGTTCGTGAGTTATGAGTGAAAAACTGGCAGAAAACGTGCATTTTTTTGCGATTTTGAAGCATCAGTTTCAGTAATATATTTCAATGTTAAATGAATTACAGCTGGCTTTGGCTATTTTTGTCATCATACCTCATAGCCTACCTTGGAAATAAAATCATCGCGATCGCTTGATTTTGTAAGTCCATCTTGGACGATTCATTTGTTTAGAGTGTCAAGGCCCGCAGATATATGAAATTTTCAACCTACACGTAAGAAGGATATCAACATAGGCTTAATTATGGTCAAACATTGTTCGATTTCAACAAAACTCACTATACAGGGGTTTTCTGAGCCAAGGAACTGGAACCTGAGGTCGCTTTTTCTACCAGGGGACGCTACCTAATCGTGGAATACACTCCACGTGATTTAGGTGTTAATAAATATAATGATTTAACTATTATGCACTTAAGTTTTGAAATAATTATCGCGGGGGAAGCCGCGGGCACATGTTATCTTATAATAATAAAAGGACGTGTTTGTCTGTCTGTCCGCAATGCCCAGCGAAATCTACTGAACGCAGAGATCTGAAATTTTAAACATAGATGGACTGAAAGGTGGGCGAATGCACCTCGAAGCCAGATTTTTAATTTTAGCTTTCGTTCGCGAGTTATGAGTGAAAAACTGGCAGAAAACGTGATTTTAGCGCTGTCGAAGCATCAGATTTCAGTAATACATTTCAATGTCAAATCAATTGCATTTGGCTTTGGCTATTTTTGTCATACCGTGGAAATAAAAGCATCGCGATCGCTTGAATGTTGTATGCCCACGCTGGTTCATTTGTTTAGAATGTCAAGGCCCGTAGACATACGAAATCTTCAACCTACACGGAAGAGGGATAATCAACATAGACCTAAATATGGTTAAACATTGTTCGATTTGGACGAAACTCACTATACAGGGATTTTCTGGGTCAAGGAACTGGAATCTGAGATCGCTTTTGCCAGGCGACGCTATCTAATCGTGGTAAGTAGTCCACGTGGTTTAGGTGTTAATAAATATAATGTTTTAACTATTATGCTATTCATTTTTTATTTTTGAAATAATTATCGTGGGCGAAGCCGCGGGCACATGCTAGTTGGTAATAAGTCAGTCATCAAGTAAACAAATCAGTGGACTCGTTAAGTTTCAAATCGATAAGGAAAATTTTAGTGGAATAGCTGGTTTCCATGAATCACAAACATACTGTATCGCAACAGATGAGTAAAAATCCCTACATTTTTTACATAAACCATATTAATCTTACATCTCTGCTTTTATACAGTTCTTGAGACAAAGCATTTATACATCAGAAACACTGAAAATGTTAAGCCGATTTATATTGCCAGAACTGAAATTGGAGGCAAGATTATTCCAAGCATGAGTGAATTTTGTTAGTTTTATGCCAGTATGTCTTGAAAAGTGCTCAATTCTAGAGTGATAGGGATAAAGAGAATATGTCAAGAAACCAAAGTTTCAGGAGAGACCAAAAACCATTTATTTCCACAGCATTGTTACAATTTTTTGTTCCAACCACCCAGATATTTAAAAAGAGTATATTATACTACGTAAAATATCTGGGTGAGCTGAACTAAATATTGTTACAATGCTGTGGAAATAAATGATTTTTCTTCTCTCCTGAAACTTTGGTTTTTTGACTCATTCGCTTTTTCCCTATCACTCTAGAATTGATATTCGAAGTTACATATCTTTTCATTGAGTACATTCTGACTTTGAAAATGCAGTTGATTTATTGGAATTATAAAAATTTGTGAACCTTGGTGAACTGTATAAGGAATTTTGTGAGAGCAGAGATGTTTTATTAGAATGTACTCATTATCAAGGAAGCGGCTTTTTCCCCAAAGTTTCTAAAGAAAAAGTTCCCAACATTAAAAAAAGTCAGGTTTTTACTAATGCGCCAGTGCACCATTCTCTGGTTTTCTCAGCTGTTTCAAAACCTGGGTAAAAGTAATATCGGGGTATTCAAAGAAAACCTGTGCAGCATTGCTACAATATCGCAGTTTTGCAATGCTTGAATATATTACGGCCACTCTGCTACGAAGCCTTTCCCATGGAGCAATTTGTGTTGGTTTCTTCCATGGCCACTCATTTCTCTATCCCTGCACATCTGCCAGTCACGGTGACTCAGTTGCCAGCTCTTGGAAGCAATAAGGTGCAATATTTACAGAGTTTCTGTTCATTATTTGTGTTAATTTAATCCTCTCTAAATGTCTGCACATTTAAATAAAATAAGATTTATGTTAAAGATTAGTTCTAACATGTGCAATTCAAGGCAACCAATATACCATAGAACATACCTGAGCAACCGAGGGGAAACGTTTTATTCCCCCATCCTGCTGTGATGTATGAAACCTGTTCTTCATGTTCAGTGTCACATCGAAACTGCTTTATGCTGGCGTCAAGGGCGACTGTAATGGGAGAAATTCCCCTACCGCACAGTGACACAATGTGTCACAGATGCGCACCCATGCCATAGAACATCGACATAACCTCGCTTTTATTCCCGTTCGACTAGAGGAAACTTGAGGTGCAATTCATGCACATAACCATGAAAGTTCTGTTCTGATTATGTTTATGTATATGCAAGTGTGATAAATTGATTACTTGCTCCATATACCAGTACCAAGGGTATATCGTGATACAAATAGCACTTCTCTTTACCCACTTTAAATTAGGCCTAGTCCCACTGGTTCTTTGTATTTCATTTCTTTGTTGCCTTTTGTTAAGTAATAAATGTTCATAAGATTAAAATGGAATATTATATTGTATTATGTGTGACTTTAAATTCAAACACCATCAATACTGTACCAATTGTGATAACGAGTTGGTTACGCCTACTACTGGACGGACCTGGTTTCAATCGATGTTACAGTACAGTATTTGCAAAGATATGTTGCATTGTTCATTATTCAAATAGATCCCACCTGTCTCTCATTATTCATTAAGTTCAAGTAGCTTTAAACCTAGTTATTGAAGATATGATAACATATTACATATACAGTGGAACCTCGTTAACACGTTTTTCTCAGGACCGAAAAAAAATAGACGTCTTAAACAGGAAAACATACTACTGAAAATTTTTTTAAAATCGTAGGGAATATGAAGATATATTTTCTAAGTTGCTCAGAACCACCCAAAAGTGCATCCTAATGGCTCAGAAATACTCACAGTGACACATAGGAGCTTCTATGCCAAGCCTTTAGTTACGAGAGATTTATATTACATAAACGAATACATAGGCCTAACAATTTGATTTGAAAAAATTAAACAAAAATTGAAGGAATGTATGGGAGCCATGTTTAATGAAAAACCAGACAAAATTCACAAAAAGCATCCTCTTTATTCTAAAGCAACTCACATGGAACAAGTTGCACTCCACAATCTATTAACAAATGTAAAGTATTGTAACTGTGCAAAATTTCACACATGCCAAAATGTTCAGTAAACAGTTGTTCACAGCCACAAATTGCTAATGAAACGCGATCCAATACCCACGTGAGAAGCATGATTTGCTATTTTGGCCTACATTTCTTCTAAACATTCTAATATTTTCTCCTCCACACCACATGAACCATAAGAAATTTAAAATATATTTCACAACCTGGAGATCACAACAAAATTATCACGATAAAAAATGACAGCTGACTCTGCAAAATCGGTGCCAAGTCAAAATGACCAATGAGAAGCAAATTACAATGGTTCAAAATGGCTGATGATTGGTCCCGCAGAGCAAAGATTGAGACTAGGACACCACAGAGTACAAGAATTCTGACATAGAGATTACACGATTGGATGCGCAAACAAGGCTTGAGTTTGGCAAAGTGTGGTTGGCGTGCCAAATACGAACGTACTAAGCGTTAAACCAAAATGTGTTAAGAAACATTTAAACATGTAATTAGTAAGATTGGGACCGGGACTTCCAAAAACTGACGTATTATGCAGGAAAACATAGTAATGAGGAACGTGCTAACGGGGTTCCACTGTAATTGCGGACTTCCATCCATCTTAGAAAGAAAACTCCCATTTTCTCATTTTACAGCTCTTTCACGGCCGGTCAACATTTTACAGCGGTTAAAATTTAAAACGAGCATGGTGCAACAAAATGTATGACTACCTGGATAAACTAGAAATTTATCGCCATATTCTGAATACCGAGAATGGTGCGCTTGAGCATAAGCATTCAAGTTCAAATGCCTTCATAGAGAGGGTTTTCTCTCTACAAGTGTAAAAGACAGGAACCATCTGAGCTGATCAAACCAGAACCACAAGTTGTACGAAATGTTCTTTCACATGTAAACATGTATTTTATTTAAATGTCCACCAATTTGCAAGATGGAATGAATAGTTAAGCTTTGCAACATGTCAAGGAGTAAAAGAAATGCAGCCTAGTTTGTGTTCTAATTTGTGAAATAAAGTATTTGAGGTAGATCATGGAAAGTCTTCTGGCAACCAAAGTACCAGGGGCGTATTCAGAGGGGGGCTGAGGGGGCTACAGCCCCCCCCCCCAAAACGGATGTAGTATAAATCCCTCTTGCCTCAAAACGAAAAATAATACCAAACTCATATTTTGCGTTTTTTTTCTACCAGTCATTTCTAGGAAATTTTCATTCTTTCGTTACATTTCTCCCTATTTTGTCTTCAGAATGAACTTTTCCAACATTGTAAACAAAGCAATCTCGTAATTCATTAATATAATAAACATAATACTAAAGTAGTCACATAACATACTTAAATATTGTCCTTTGTTTATTATTATTATTTATAAATATACTACTGTATATTCCCTTTTTTAGATATATATTTAGAAATATTGTCATATTTTAAATTTTTCATGTCATATTTTCATAAATTTATGGTAATTTATAGGTTATTTTTAGGCGTTTTTAGATAATAAACTTCCGAGCCCTAGTGATAATAATGTTAGGATTATCACAGCCCCTCCTGAAAATAAATCTTGGATACGCCCCTGCAAAGTACAGTGAGTTCCATGTAAGAGTTGGCCAATCGTGGGTTTCTGCCTCGCAGCGGCCGCAGCTCTAACTCCTGAGCGATCGAGTGAACTATCTATGCAAAAAAAGTCGTTAACGGTGTAATGATTCAGGTTCTCACAGTTTCAGTTAAAATTACAATGAAAATAACCATGTACCTCATTACAAGAGATGTTGGAAATGTCCTCCTTTTGCATCCACACAACACTGGCACCTTTTTGGGAATTTTCTTTCACGCACGTAGGCTCAGCTTCCGAGATAGAGTTAATTTATCTTGTGATACTATTTTTAAGTTCTTCTAATGTGTGGGGAGTTGACCTATACTCTTATTTTTCAAGTTCCCCCATAAATAATAGTCACATAGGCTACTGTGTCAAGAAAGGTATAGTGACTGTTAAAATCTCACCTGGACTCCTGATGGCAGCTTGAGAGCGCCTGCCTTCACATGTGTTATTGCAAAGTTTCATTGTTTGGAACATCTACTGTACAGCCCCAACTTAGTCCCCGGTGGTTTTCATCTGTTTGGGCCTTTGAACAAGTGGAGAAATTCATATATCTGGGAGCAATAATCACAGATACAAATAGTATTAAGGTAGAAGTTAAAGAGTCAACTAAAATCAGGAAATGCTTGGTTTTATGCAATTCATAAACTCTTTTCTTCTCATCTTCTATCCAGAAATCTAGAAATAAAATAATATAAGACAGTTATCCTGCAGGTTGTATTATACGATAGATGTGAGACTTGGCCACTTACTGGTCGGGAAGAACATAATCTGAGAGTGTTCGAAAACAGGGTGCTTAGGAAAATATTCGGACCTAAGAGAGATGGAAATGGGGACTAGAGAAAACTACATTATTTTTATTTATTTATTTTGTTACACTGGTAGTGGGCCAAGAAGCCAATGGCAGTGTTGCAATTATATATATATACACACACTCAATGACACACTATACATACACTTACACACATTAAATAACACAACAGCTATCTACATACCAATACCCTATCAATGAGTAATAAGTAATTAATACCCTATCAATAATAACAATAATTGTGATGAGTTTCATAACCTGGACTCGTCACCGGATATAGTAAGGATAATTAAATCGAGGATGAAATGGGCTGGACATGGGGGAGGAAAGATATATCTCAAAAGTATTGAATGGGAGACCCGAAGGGAAAAGACCACTTGGAAAACCTAGACGTAGGTGGGAGGACAATATTAGGATAGATGTAAGAGAAGTAAGATTTACGAAGGATGATTGGATGGACTTGGGACAGAGTAGGGTTGAATGGCGGGCTCAGGTAAGCGCGGCAATGAACCTTCGGGTTTCATGAAAAAGATAATATTCCTTTAGCTTGCTGAGGAATTGTCTATTGCCAATCAGTAAGTAAGAAGAGTTGCATGCATAGTGAGGAAAGACATATCTCAAAAGTATTGAATGGGAGACCTGAATGGAAGACCTAGACGTAAGTGGAAGGACAATATTAGGATAGATTTAAGGGAAGTAGGATTTGCGAGGGATGATTGGATAGAGTTGGCACAGAATAGGGTTGAATGGCAGGCTCATGTATGTGCAGCAATGTACCTCCAGGTTCCGTAGAATTGATAATATTCCTTAACCTGTAATCGCAAGTATGGTGTGTTAAATTTGATGTAACATGAGATTGTTTTCCTTTTATAGCCATTAAATGCAACTCAACATATGAGTTAAACTTACAATAAGATTCTATGTAACCATTTTAACATTTATAAAAGCAAATACCGGTACTGTTATATTTTCTTTTTTTAAAAACATACAATAATAATAAATGCCATTTCAAAAAGGTTACATATTTTGCAAACCACTATTTTCAAATATGTGCGAAATCGATATTAGAGATGATAACCAACAACATGGACATAAAAATGAGGTCACGCATTTTAAACAAAGCTTAGAAAATTTATATTAGAACAAAAATAACACAGTTAGGCTATATGAACATAATGATATAGTTACAGATTTTAAATGTTCTTGTAAAATTGATGTTAGAAAAAATAGCACAATAATAATAAAAATAATATTGAAACCACTGATTCACAAAATACAAAGACTTTACTCGGGTTCCAGGTTTGTCTGAGTGTGGGCATAATTCTTCGGAGATATACTCACAGCAAACAGAAACAGTTTTCGCTTTGTGTTCTTTGCATTTTTACAGTTGTTACATTGGTTATTTCTTTATTACTGTTATAACTTAGGGTTATAACATTTGAAAGTGAAAAAGAATCAGAAAATCAAAATAATGTTTTTGAAGAGCTTTATTGTAAACTTACCTTTCATAGACAGGATGAAATAGTCACAATGTAAACACCAATAAAATATCAACTTCTTGTTAACAGTTCATGAACTTATTGGAACTATTACTGAAGGCTATGTTGTAATGCTGAATAGCCAATTTTATAAAGATAACAGGCAGAAAGAAGTGTGTAACTTGGAATTTATTTGCTGAATTGGTAATTGTATAAAAACAACACACTGCAGAACTATGTCACTGGGGGCTGTTCTGTAACGCTGAATTGGGAATACTGTATAAAGACAGCCAGCAGAAATGTGTACGCCATCACTCGTAACTTAACACCCTGCACCGCTTCTTAGTAATACCACTACTGGCACACGTGCGATATCATGATTAAAGTTGACTTTTGCAAATATTGAACTACATAATTATGTTGTAGAAGTCATTGCTAAAATGATATAAGCATGTTATTGCAACATATACACACTTGTTAGTTGTGATCTAACGGCATGAGCAGTTACGGATTAAGCTTGCTTAGGAATTGTCTATTACCGTTGAGTAAGTAAGTAAGCTGGGTCCTTGAAAATCGTCTGGATGTGAAGCACTAAGGAGATGGTGATGCCAAATCCTCACTGGTCGCTCATTGAATTCTTTGCTGAAGGCTTTCAAGGTCTTGTCAAATGATAGAATATGTGGAGAGCGAGTATGTTGAAAAGCAAAATAAATTTCAGACTGGTACTCACAGCGCTGATATCTCTACCCCATTTTATGATTCGTTTTGACTCACCCTCACCTATTTTCTCACCAGAGAAACAGTTTTCTTTAGAATCTGGTATGCTATGAATAAGACAGACATCACCACTAGCAACAAAACTGCAATGACATCCAACAAAAGATGCTGGTACCACGGCAGATCAACAGCAGCTGTTCGCATGTGTGGAGCGCCCTTGTGTCTGATGACGTATTCTGTCCAGAAGATGGCTGTATCCAGCGCTGTTTGTGGACGGTCTTGGAATAGTGTTGCCATGTGTTTTGAATTTTTATTGTAGCTGTAATATAAAACACAACAAATATTTACTTTCTCATGGAATTGTTACAAATTAAACTTGATCACTACAAATTTTCATAAATATCACTTCAGTGAAAATATGATGGTTAATGCATTTTTCGCTTTTGTAATGGTTTCAATTTGATGAATAAAACTTAAAATAAGCATTTTGGAAAGGTGAAGTCAGAATGAAAAATCCCTTTAGGCAGGCCTACAGGCTGAGGTAGATTTCGAAGTGCTTTTGGTTTAATTTATTATCGCTGCGCAGCACTCTTCTTTTTTAGCCTTGACATGGCAAACCTGCAGTAAAGAGGAAGAGCCTACAATCATTTGTTTTAACAACAAGAATAGGATATCATATTCTGGGAGGCCGTGCGCAAGATCAGCAATGAATAAAATTAGCAAAGCCGCTAAACAAGACAAAATTATGATATTATAATAATTCTTTTAAGTGTTATTATTTTCAAACATTAAAATCTCGCGTCATATGAGAGCTATCAAGAAACTATTTATTGATTTGTAGAGTACTCATCAAGAGCTTTTCAACGATACCCCACAAGACGTGGTTTCAAAAGTTTCGAATTTTCATCCCCAACCCCCACCCTCACTCGAACCCCCGAATCGTTGGTGTCACTGTGAACTCCATAGGGAGTACTCTAATTTATTCAAACAAAGTTTCCCTCTATACTTCATAGGGGCCGAGATATAAATTGTTTTAAACTTCAACCCCCTCCCCCGACCACCCCCTTGAGCCAATTTTGCTCATTAACGAACTTGTCCGAACTATTGGGCCTAGAAACAACATATTAAAATTTGGTTCAAATATCTTCAAAATTACGGCCGCTATCGTGTAAAGATATATATATATATAAATATCACCAAATTTTTTTTTGAACGGGCGGTGGTTTCGTACTTAGGGGAGCATGAAACGTAAAGATATGAAAGAATTTTTCGAAAATCAAAACATGGTATCCATTGCAATAGGTAGATTTTTCTTCGAAATCTACCTAAAAATTCAATGCCATAGCCGGGATTTGAACCAGCATCTTTGGCTGTCCATGCCCCTGCTCTTACCAACTGAGCTACGATGGCAACTTGCTGGTACAACATTAAATTCTCCAGCTGACTCCCATATCCCAGTATACCACCAGGCGTTCTCAATATGAGATACAACCCAGTGGGGACTTACAAACTCGTGTTTTAAAACCCGGGCTTCATAGTAAACCACTAGTAGGTCACAGTCTGACTTCACCTTTCCATCTTAGCATATGCACGGCCAATGTGAAAGAATTATCATTCTTAAAATAAGTTGTTCGTTCAGCTTAAGCCTATGAAGATAAGTTGTCATGTGTAACCATGTCTAGGTGCAGTGGGAAGACAAACCAACCTGGAGGCTGTTTACACTTTTCACTTTACTCATGCACAGACAAGTGACTGCTTCTTGTATGTGGACAAGCATCATTATGAATTTTATTGATTTACTGGATTTCACAGATTTTAAAATTACAAAGTGGTAAAATGTTGGTTTATCCTTAAAAAGATACTATTTACGTTGCTTCAATAAATTAGAAGATAGTGATGGGTTTTCTAAAGCAGGAGAGTAATAATTAATCTGTACAATACAATGTATATTATTGACGTGAAACTTATTTAGCTGTGCTAGGAGTAAATTGAGAGCTAACCCAAAGTTGCGTTACGAACAAAATCGTCATGAAATTAGTGGGGCTGTGACGGAACGGACTCATAGGCTTATCAAAAATTTAAAAATCTAAAATCCAAAAGTTAAAAATAAAAAAAAATTCAAAGATTCAAAATTCAAAAATAAAAAATAAAAAAATTCAAAGACAAAATTTAAAAAAATTAAAAACCCAAAATTACAAAATACAAAAATTCAAAGATCCAAAATTTAAAAAATAAAAAAATCCAAAATTTAAAAGATCTAAAAATAAAAAATTAGAAATCCAAAAAATAAAATATTCTAAGATCCAATATTTTAAAAATACAAAATTCCAAAATTGAAAAAAAAAAAAAAATCCAAAATTTAAAAAGTCTAAAAACCCAACATTAAAAAGTCCAATTCAAATTCAAAAAATCCAAAAATTATAACAAGTTTCACTTGTGTCACATGGCGTTCCACGCACACTTTTTTATTCTTACAAATAATACAGGTTTCTTTGTGGCATCCATAAGGTTGTGTCATGATCAGGGCCCAGGGGTTTAGCCAGTAATTCATCAAGTTAGTAGTGCACAAGGCATAGCTTTCTGAGTTAGTAAACAACTTTCACTGCCTTGTGGCAGTTTTCTGTTTTGTTGACGATTTGTGTTGTGTGTTCTTTACAACAAGCAAAATGATTCCTTAAAACAAGCAAAAGACCTTGTTTTCAGAAAAGCTACTAAGTAATACAGTGTTCGTTGCCAATAATTTCGGGAACTGTTAAGATGTATCACTCTTCCAGAGAGACGAAATATGTAAATGGCACAAGTGATCAGATTCGTGGAGGAATTATCCATAGCTAAGAGTCAACCTGAAGATGGAATACATCTACAAGTGCAGCAGAAATTTAGAAAAATCATTCTCCAGAGAAATGTAGGAATTTCTACTCTTTGTACTTTTCGAGATGCACTAGAAGGTTCTGCAGGAGACCGTGATGTTAACCCACAGAAAGGAAACACTAGTACCTCAGCTCTCAGCTTCGTTTAGATTTGCCCCCGTCACATCATGCGACGTAGAGAGAAGTTTTTCCCAATACAGATCTTATTTGGAGGAAATAATTCTGTGGCTTAGCTCTGAAAGGGCCAATGTCATAAACCTTGCTTTTGAGGTAACTGACTTTGAAGCCTTTGTAGAAGTTACATTTTTTGCTGAGAACTTCCGACATTGGCCCCTAAGGTTTCTGTATTATGTCTATTAATAGCATCAGACATTGGCACTTTTAGTATACGAAAGATAAAGACTAGCCGAGCTCAATAATGCTTAGATCTCATTTTTGCAAGAAATTGACATTGGCCCTTTAGAACCAAGACACAGTTTTTTAAAACTTCAAAATGTATATTGTCGTTCACTACAAAAAGGCGTATGCACGGACATAATGTATAATTCGCCTTTTAATTTTTACTATGAATATTGTTAACAAATATTAAAGCATATGTTGTGTACATTTATGTTCGTTTTACTAGGAAATATATTTTGTTTCTGTGGTTTACGATTAAATGTCCAAACTATTCTATCACACTGTGTCTGTCAATTGAATGTACCTACCTATTAAGTGCGTCACTGAAAGCGAGTCACCCCTTCCCTCATGTTTACAAGATACAGGTAGCATAGGGCTATAACCCAGTCACCATTAATCTGATGTAATGTTTTTGTGGCTAAACCCCTGGGCCCTGGGCCCTGGTCACAATGGAATGTAGTCCAGTCTTACAGCTATTCCTTTCTCAATATTGATATCAATACTTTACCTGTTGTTGTCAAGAATAAGCTTGATAGCATTCATGAGGGTGTGAGTTGTGATGGAATGGAAGTCCAGTTTTACAGCTATGCCTTTCTTCACATAATTCTCTATATTTAGATTCTGATCAGAAAACAAAGGAATTCCTATCATCGGGACTCCTGAGTGTATGGCTTCCTGGGTTCCCATTAACCCTCCATGAGTAATGAAAATCCTCGTCTTTGGGTGACCTGTAATCAATTATACATGTTCTGTAGAATATTTTCCTGAGCAGGTGGTTATTTAGATAAATTCCTTTGACTAGATCAGCTTCAAAACATCGACATTTATCCAAGTAACTATCTGGATAATATTCTATACCAGGGCTGTCCAACTGCAATTGCCCCAAGGGCCGCTTTAAAAAATGCAGTTTGGAGGGCCGCATGATAAAATACTTTGTATGCAACTTTATCAGATAGTTTTAATAGGTATGGTATACAAAGAAAAAATGCGTTTGTATTATTTTAATTTGTTGAAAAAATATCAAATTACAAAGAATTAGTGGGAAATTTGAAGAAGTTGATTTTCACTAACTAATGCATCAATATTAACTTTAATATTTGTTGTTGATAAATGAAGCAACTGAGTAAGTGACTTATCAGAGAGGGAACATCTATATTTTGACTATAAATTTCATGTTGGCAAAGCTGCTTCCACAAAGATACGTGCTTCCCACGTCACACATAATTTTATTTGTATTTTATCGTTAATGTAAGAATTGTGCATGTTCCATATTTGAGGGTAATTTATACATTTAGAGGCCTGCAGAGCGGGCCGAAAAAAGTGAGATCATGGGCTTCATGTTGGACGCCACTAGGAAATGTTGGAAATGTATATCACCACTAGGAAAAATTCAAGTTTATGTGAGTCAACATTCCATACTTGAAATCTCTATAAGCAATGAAATTACATGTGAATATATAGCCTTACATGCAAGCACTTTAGCACGTGCAGCGTGCAAGTAATATCGAGGGAAACAGCATGTAGGAAATCGTGTGCAGTGAAAAAATGCAGCCTAAAATGCATTCACATTCTTTCTTGTACGATATTGTGTCAACAAAAGAGTATGTGCAGAAGATTATGCATGTAATTGCCAAACACATGCGAATTCCCTTGCAAAAGAACGGTGCATGGAGTGGCTGCATTGCAGACACGCCAGCTAAGAGTGTGCGGTATTAAAGTTCAGTACAGAGGAATTGATGTGCTCTTGGAGAGTTTTGTTTGTTTGTCTTCCGCCTTTACTTACGCACATGCTTCCATGCAAAAGTTATGATGCTGTTATCTCAAAACAGTATTTAAAATACACAAGTTAGTATTGTGAGAAGAAAACAACAACCCAACAACAACAAAACAAACAACAACACACTGAACAGATGTACAATGTGACTGTTGTAGCTTAGCGCAAAGAAAGCAGCCACATTATTTGTATGTTTGACATAGACCCATGATTTTCAAAGCACATATTGCTTCATAATTTTCTGCATAGTGATATCATTTATTACACAGCCCAATAAAAAATAACTTTTTGTTTGGTGTCTCAAATGTTTTACCGGAGTTTTTCTATACTTAGTGTGCTTATTCCAAATATGTAAACAGTTTTTCTCTACCAGCTCTACTTTTATTTTATTAATATTTTATTAATATGAATTGATTAACACACTTTAACTTCACTTACCAATCATTTGGTAGGATGCGTTTCACAGGCCATTCGTCTGTATCTTCAGCTACATGAGTTGAGATGTAGTTGAAGATAGAACCGAATGGCCTGTGAAACGCGTCCTACCAAATGATTGGTAAGTGAAGTTCAAGTGTGTTAATCAACTCATATTAATAAAATATTGATTCACTTTACTGTGTTAAGTTCCAAGCTCTTTATAATATTTATAATATGAGCTCTACTTTTGTCAAGGGGGAGATTTTATTCATGAACTCTTAGTCTAGCGAAACAAAATCTTGCTTGATAATATAGCTAGTGAAGGTTCTTGACCATTCTTTGGACACGTAGGACAAAAACTGTACGAAGTACACAAAAACTAAAGGCTGGGTTATTTTCTGGCCCTCAAATTGACAGCTCAGTCATAAATGACCGTACAGTATGTGATAATATCAGTTTTTTGAAAGACCCCATGTTATATTATTATTGTAATGTTAGTGTGCTGCTTTTTTCTTCACATGATTTAGAAGCTAAAAATAGGCACTGTTTTTTATTTATTTCAAACGTAAAATGGGATAATATGCATAATGGTAATACCATATCTCACAAACTAAAGCTGATAGGGCAAAAGTAATGCCACATTTGGCATCAGCAACCTAAATATACCCAAGAATAAGTATAAATTCTAAGGCACCAAAATGGCTGTTGATCTGTGTTATCGTAAGGTAAAACTAAGTGCATAGGTAGCATAGACCTTTGTTCCACAGATAACACAATTTTTATAAAATTGTAATTTTTGTTCACAGTTACACTTCAATTCAAACCGTGTGATTTTTTAAAGTCCTTGCGTTTGTGTAACCAACAACAGAATGAAATTCTTGAGTTGTGAAAATCCTTTTTGCATGACTAAGATTTCAAACCTCATGAGTCATGAAAATCTTTGTGTTTGAGTGCCCTGAAACAAATCAAACTTTGTGAATCATGATAATCCTTGAATGATTTGAATTTTTTCAGAGAATACTATTGATACTATCAAATGTAAAGATAAAAACCCCCATATATTACAAGAACTTAAAGACAATATCACAAGAGAAAGTAACTCTATCTCGGAAGCTCATCACAAAGCAGAAACTAAAAATGTACATGTGTCTTCTAGGACACACTCCAGGAACATGGATTGGTATTAAGACGGCCTTCCAGGATACCGAAACTGCTCACACACTTGCAAGTAGTGCATCCACAATTTTCCCTTCAACATACAACTGGACCAAGGAAGACTGGAAGTCTGTCTTGTCCTGTTTTTCACTGAATTCATCAGATGGACAAGAGTGGCATGCACCAACTGTATTGCCCTTCAGTGGAGGAACATTATGGTCTGGACTGGCATTTCTATTAGAGCCCATATGGAGCTTGTGTGTATGCCAAACAGCACATAGGCAAATTGAAGGGTGCATAAATGAAGAATTCATGCCATACTTGCCATTTATTGGTGATAATTTTGTCCTAATGTAGCTAAAGTCTGCCTACAAGTAACGGTGACCTGTGTTCCAACAGTCAACAGCTACCATTTGTAGTGATGACATTGAATCTAGTGAACTTTAGTGGTAATTTCAACTCCCTGTATAATTATTGCTGCATTCACTTCGAATACACTTGTTTGCCGTAAATGAAAATAATGACTTTTTTAGTACATGCTCTTCAAAGTGGCTGTTTCTCGGACTGCTAACACGCCGGAAAGTAGCACTTTTCCGGCCTAATACAGTAAAGTTGCCATGATGACCCCTAGTGGACGTAATTCCAACAGTGGTTCCTAGATGTCTCTACAGTGTATTCCATTGTAAATTTTAATTTTACGTGTTAAGGGCTTTATTGTTCATTGTCTATTAACAAGCATAGTAAACCTTGTCATTTAGAAATCTTGAATTTAAGAAGTAAATTTGATAATCATTACGTTTTATAATTTTTATGAATTGGGGTAGACACAAACAAACAAATTATGCAACATGAAGCCATCGCTTAGTCCACTAGACCACCAGTGCCAGTTGAAAGAAGCGAGTTCAGATGAGCCTCTTATATACGATTGCTTCTTTTAACAAGGCTTAATACATTTCGTTGCAGAAAATGCAGTGGCGATTATTCCA
This sequence comes from Ectobius pallidus, assembly GCA_964059195.1. Classification (NCBI taxonomy): domain Eukaryota; kingdom Metazoa; phylum Arthropoda; class Insecta; order Blattodea; family Ectobiidae; genus Ectobius; species Ectobius pallidus. Next base: position 8,981,272 of record CAXKWD010000005.1, on the reverse strand, counting down.
TATAGGATGTGAGGATCATCCTACACTTCCTAATTTATCTACATACTGTAAATGTTTACTAGCAATCGCTGTCAAAATAATTAAAATAGTAAAAACGGCGTTATTGGAGAGCGCTCGGGAATGAAATTAGTGGTTCTGTTTTGAGCAGGTTGGTATTTGAGAGGATGTCCTCAGTGTTGCTGTTACACAGTCCATGCCGTTTTAAAGCTCGGTGGCACGTGAAGGGGGAGGCAGGGAAGAGAAAAGGTGGTGGGAAGTCAGTTTCATGTGGAGGCAGTTGAGGACGTCTTACAGCAGTCCTTCCTCACATGTTTTCTGTGTTCCTCATTTTCGATAGCTTGCTTTCTAAGGGGGGAGTGATCATATTTTTATTAATATTTATTTATTTCATTTCTTGGTATATATTATAGGCCTAGCTATTATTAACCTTTACAGTGCTGTTTATATTTCAATATAAGTATTCCTGGAGTAATATCAAGTTTGATATCAACTACGAAAATTATAGCGGAATAGCTGATTTCCGTAAATGACAGTTTTCATATGTGGTTAATTATTTTCATATTTTATGATAAAACATTATTGTATTAAACTTATACCTCAGCCTTTAAGCATTTTTTACGGCGATGCATATGTACGTCAATAGCAGTGAATAGGTTAATTCGCTCTCTCCACACCATCCTACACAACTAAAAAACCAGGAGTCGCCAATGAGAAAATGTGATAAAAATGACACGTAATTTCAATTGAAGTAAATATATTTAGTTTAATTAATCAATATTAATATCTTAACAATGTCTTTAAACATTTTTTTAAGGAAAAGAAACAATCCTCAGCAAGCGAAGTTTATAAACATGCAATCACCATTATCGTTGCTTTCTTTATGCAGAATCATTGAAAATGAGTGAAAATCTGAGCTCATTAGTAGTAAAATTACAGAGCTTTTACTAAAAAATATTGTGTGCACCACGTACGCAAAAACTTTAGCGGACCCATTCAGTATTTCAGCCTCGGCTGCAATACTAGATTTGTCCGCTAAGGCCTTATTTTGCATACTTGGTA